>CM035418.1:8596118-9046118 GCA_020310875.1 Ceratopteris richardii
TATGTGTATGTGTATGTGTATGTGTATGTGTATGTGTATGTGTACGTGTACGTGTATGTGTATGTGTATGTGTATGTGTATGTGTATGTGTATGTGTATGTGTATGTGTATGTGTATGTGTATGTGTATCTGTAGTATGTGTATGTGTATGTGTATGTGTATGTGTATGTGTATGTGTATGTGTATGTGTATTTGTATGTGTATGTGTATGTGTATGTGTATGTGTATGTGTATGTGTATGTGTATGTGTATGTGTATGTGTATGTGTATGTGTATGTGTATGTGTATGTGTATGTGTATGTGTATGTGTATGTGTATGTGTATGTGTATGTGTATGTGTATGTGTATGTGTATGTGTATGTGTATGTGTATGTGTATGTGTATGTGTATGTGTATGTGTATGTGTATGTGTATGTGTATGTGTATGTGTATGTGTATGTGTATGTGTATGTGTATGTGTATGTGTATGTGTATGTGTATGTGTATGTGTATGTGTATGTGTATGTGTACGTGTATGTGTACGTGTATGTGTACGTGTATGTGTACGTGTACGTGTATGTGTACGTGTACGTGTACGTGTACGTGTACGTGTACGTGTACGTGTACGTGTACGTGTACGTGTACGTGTATGTGTATGTGTATGTGTATGTGTATGTGTATGTGTATGTGTATGTGTATGTGTATGTGTATGTGTATGTGTATGTGTATGTGTATGTGTATGTGTATGTGTATGTGTATGTGTATGTGTATGTGTATGTGTATGGGTATGTGTATGTGCATGTGTATGTCTATGTGTATGTGTATGTGTATGTGTATGTGTATGTGTATGTGTATGTGTATGTGTATGTGTATGTGTATGTGTATGTGTATGTGTATGTGTATGTGTATGTGTATGTGTATGTGTATGTGTATGTGTATGTGTATGTGTATGTGTATGTGTATGTGTATGTGTATGTGTATGTGTATGTGTATGTGTATGTGTATGTGTATGTGTATGTGTATGTGTATGTGTATGTGTATGTGTATGTGTATGTGTATGTGTATGTGTATGTGTATGTGTATGTGTATGTGTATGTGTATGTGTATGTGTATGTGTATGTGTATGTGTATGTGTATGTGTATGTGTATGTGTATGTGTATGTGTATGTGTATGTGTATGTGTATGTGTATGCGTATGTGTATGTGTATGTGTATGTGCATGTGTATGTGTATGTGTATGTGTATGTGTATGTGTATGTGTATGTGCATGTGTATGTGTATGTGTATGTGTATGTGTATGTGTATGTGTATCTGTATGTGTATGTGTATGTGTATATGTATGTGTATGTGTGCATATGTATATGTGTGTCTATGTATATGTTTGTGTATGTGTGTGTTTGTGTAGGTATATGTGCATGTGTGTGTATACATGTGTGTATATATGTGTGTGTTATTAAGGAGTGATTAGTGATGGACCAATAGGAAGAGGGTGGTGGTCAGAGTGTTGTCGCTTAATCACATAGGCTAGGCATAGGCCTCCCTTGTTTTTGTGTGGTCAAAGAGAGAAAGAAACCACCTAGAACTTGTGGTTTTGGCCATTTGAATGGTTTTGCAAAGCCTGGAAATAAATAAGAGCCCTTGGATTGATTCAATGGTTGAATGGTTGAAGTTGAGTGGCAAAATTCTAGGCATCTTGGAACATGGACCCTTGGATTTGTATTACTTTCAATGGCTTAGATCTATTGTTTCCTCAAAAGTGCGCCATTTTATATGCATCCTTGGCACCTTAGTCTTCAGCGGCATTCACGGTGCACGGTTGGATTCTCTCATATCTAATTATCTAGAATATCGTAGAGACTGTGCAAAAAAGTGATTCGCAATCATGCTCAGCCCCATTCACACTTTATCATTGGATCCCTCAAGATCTTATGGTGGAAAATCTTACAGAGACTGTGAGAACTTATGCTCTCTGGCATGAAAATTGAGTAGAATGCATTGGTAATTTGCCTCGTAAGTCTCTAAATCTATTCATTGCACTTGACCAAATACATAAATTATGGTTTGTAGTAAATTTTATTAGTGGGTATATAGCATCTTTTCAAGAGTTCTATCAAGTATGGGTACTTTAGGATTGTCTCTTCTATCATTTCCATGACTTATAATTGAGCTTGTTTACGTGTAGAGTGTGTCTTCCTCAATTCTTCTAATAACTTCATCCATGTTGGTCTTGGAAGTTCTAATGTATCTTGACCCTCTTGTGTCACACATCCACCAATTGCGACTTGTGGTGCATACTCTTCTTAGAATAAGAGTTCCATAGGAATGGTGACTGTTCATGAGGCTCATAGACATCAGGAGGGAAAGTTGGATTTTGTAACAGAGCTTGTTCTCCAACTAAGCCTAGAGTGTAGCCACTTGTTCTTGCAGATTATGTTGCTCTTCCAATATCTCTTATGGTGCTTCTATTGGTTAGAGCTTTTGTGCAATCTAGAGAGGTGGTGATGGTACCACTACTTGCATATCCTTTAGAGTAGCATGTTCTTTTGTTATATTATCATGTGCTTCAAGTAATAGTGCATAATCTTTTAAAATAATTTTTCTTTTTCAAGAAAAATTGGTTGAAAATGGATGGGACTAGGCTGCACACCTAGAGTATCCATAACTACTTCCAAATTATCTTTGTTTTGTTCTTTTAATCTCTAGTTCTCTTCTTGGGTGATTGATAAATGTTTGCAGGTAGTGCTATATTATGTCTGAGTTGTGCACTCCTCTCTATCTGTACTCTAAGATGTTCTTTCACTTTTGCTATGGCTTCTTTGTTTTGTTGTTTTAATTGGACTTCCATGATGTTGTATTTGTCTTTGAGCTCTATGTATCATTTGCGTGAAGCATTCTCTATGTGCAATGAATTGAGCTAAACTTGCAGTTGAGCAGTAGTGTAATGCAGCTCCTACTACCATTGACTGATCGAAGTAAATTCTTCACAAACCTGATGCATACTCATTAACATTTTTTGTAGTGCACTGTCAATGGTGGATGAAGAGTGATTGGAAGTGTAATGTAGACGTGTATGAGTATGAGGGTGTAATGTCCTAGGGTAGGGAAAGGGGAGGGGAATAGTGGATGCTGATGTGAATGTGCTCCTGAAGGATTGTGAGGATGGTAAAGAGGGAATGGGGGGTTATCTATGAAGTATGGGTGGAGGTGCCATGGGTGGTGAGATATCCATGGTATCGGATGTGGTGGTGTGTGGGATGTCAACCTTGAAAAGTGATACGCGTTTAGGTGAAAATGTAGGTTAAAATGTAAGTGCAAAAACAAAACTTGATGGTAACAATGGTTGATTGGGTGGAGTGGAATAAGATAACGTTATTTGTGCTAAAAATGGTTTAGTAGGAGGGTTGAGGAATGATTGGAGTAAGGATAGTATAGTTATGATGGTAATTATGGCAAAGGATGTAAATGATATGTTGATGGGTATGCAGATGGGTGGGACGAGTGAGAATGGAGGGTGGATAGGGGGTGGAAATGGTTTAGTATGGTTGGTTGGGTTAGAGGGATGCTCAAGATGGGAGTGGAGATGGTGGTTGAGGGGGGCAAATGTTGGTGCAAGTGCCAAGCCTACACACTTGGCTAGGCATGAGAAGACTTTGTAAAATTGATTGAAGACTCGTAGGAACCATTGCTATGGATTCTCTATTTTTTACCTTTTGTAAAAGTCAAATTGATTTGAAGGAATATTTGTAAAAGCCACTAAAATGGGGGAGTTAGATGGATTGAAAAGCTACAAATTCATTTGAGAGAAGATCTCCTAGATTAGTGGATCAAATTTTTAGTGAGAGCCGAAATTGAATTCAAATTCAAATTTTGAATGAAGCATCTATAAAAGATGAAGGTAAAATCCCACGGTTAGATCACTCCAATTCCGAGCCTTTAGTTGATCATATTTTAAGAGAGTGAGGCTCACTTCATAGCCTACATTTCTCACCATCATTGGGCATTGATTATCATGCCAATGATCATGTATAATACAATAGATCATTACTTACATCTATTGATCTCTGTATCATAGTCACTTAGGATAGTCATTTTGTATTGCTTATATCTCAATCATTACTCCATCATGTTCAATTATCAATAGCTCATTGGCATCAGCTCTACGTTTACTATATGTTGACAAGAAATGAAGACATTCGATTCAGTGGATTGGGAGAAAAGCTCGTCAAAGTGGTCACATGTCATTCGCTGCAGAGGTCCTAAAAACTCGAGGGTAATTCTACACTTGCTAAATTGATTGCTCTGTGTATAGTCAATCATTTTAAGCGATTCCACTTTGAATAAGTAGCCTTTTAAGCTAGTTTTATAAGGACAACCTACAAGAGAGGATCATAAAAGACTCAATTCATGGTGTGCCAAAGATGCATTAGCAAGGTCATACTTACTAAACTCAATCTTTGATTTTCTTCTTCCACACATTAGGAATTGTAAGACATCCCAAGAGACTTGGGAAACATTGTCTTCATATTTTTCTTCCAACACAAGGGCTAGGAAGAATCAATTGTGGATTGAGTTTACCACTCAAAGAAAGCATCCCAAGCAAGGCATCTAAGAATATGTGACCAAAGTCAAGGATGTGGGTGACCAATTGGCAAGCATAAGAGATGAGATTGAAGAGGAGCAAATTTTAAGACAAGTGATCAATGGTATTAAGGCAGATGACAAATGGGAGAGCTTCACAACTGCCATGGACTTGTACATGGACATGCAGATTCCAGATCTTACCACACTTCACGGGGCAACTCTTTACCCATGAAGCCAAGCTCAACAAGAATGGAGATTCATCAAGAGGTAATAGGTCTTCTGCCCTATACATAGATAAAAGCACGTCTAATGAGAAAGGGAAAAGCGAGAAGATTGAGGATGAAGGAGCCACCTCGCAAGCCAAATATGCAGGGAGAGGTAGAAACTCAAGAGGTAGGGGTAGAGGAGGTAAGCAAGGTACGGGGAAACCCTTCAACTCTTCCCCATGCAATATTTGTGGTTTTTCAAATCATACTACAGATGAGTGTTATAGTGTCAAATCATACTATAGATGAGTGTTACAAGAACTTCGAGAATCAGAGAGGTAGAGGTTTCCAACAAGGTGGATATACACAATCAAGAGAAAGATTCAACCATCATCAAGGATACAATAACAACTACAACAAAAATTACAATAACAACTACCAAGGAGGTTACAAGTCAAGGAAAGACTACAACAATTATACAGAGGAACAAGAGGATTCCCTGCTAATTATGAATATGACTTCAAAGCAAGGTATGAATGATGATCATCTCTTCTACATTGACTCAGGATGTTCAAACCATGTGGTAGGCAATGTATCTCTTCTCTCTCACCTTGAGAAACATAAGGAAAAACATTAGGTACAAATAGGTGATGACACCAAGCACTTAGTGATCAAGGTAGGAACTGTTAAATCCTCTTATGGAAATAGAAATTTGGGTTCTATATGTACCTACAATTACCAAAAATTTGATGAGTGTTGGATAGATTGTGGAAAAGGGTTTGCAGGTCAGCTTCAACAAATATGGAGCATTTTTGGAGGATCCCCAACATGGATTCAAGAGAATTTCCAAAGGGGAAAAGACAGGTAGATTATTTACTTTTGAACTTGAAGGTACAAGGAATATTGCACTTTATAGTTACAAAGACCAAACATTGTCAGAGCTTGAAATTTGGCATAAGAGATTAGGACACATTGGTGAGAGAACCTTAAAGCAAAATTTGTAGAGATCAATGTGTGCTTGGGATACCCAAGCACACATTAGAACTATTAAAAATAGCTTTTAGATTATATTATTCTAATTTCATTTCATTTAAATACATTAATATTTTAACTAATTTTTTATTAATTTAATGAGTTCTTAAGGTTTTAAAAGATTCTTGTTTAAATAGCACTTGAACTCATAATACCCAATGTGGAACACAAAATAGGACACATATACGACTATAATTGATCCACACAATTGTTGCATTCTCTCCAAATCCATTTATTGGTGGTGCACAAGAGTGAGGTCGTGGTAGAGGAGGCGGATATCTAAGGCAAAGAATAATGTGACTCAAGCAAGTAATGTGTGAATATATGTCACATTGATTCATTAAACAATTTTTTGCCCCATCCCTTACATCTTTTATGTGAATTTTCTTAGATGACTTCTCAGTTTCTGGCAAGATGGTCGCACATATGGAACATTTATGTGCATGCATTGATTCTTGTAGACAGCTACAACTTTGTCTCAATCCTAATGATTTGGACAAGGATTGAAGTCAAAGAATAAAGCAAAGATCAAATTTTGAAGCTTGAAGATTAGTGCATGGTCAAAAGATGAAGACTTGTATATACATGTACATTAAGCTTTAAAATAGTTCACTAATACCTTTGTAAGTGTGATGAGTTTGTACATATATGCCTATATATACAAGTATAGAGTCGGTACATAAAGGAGAGGAAAGATATAGACCAAGTATAGATGAGTAGAAGAAGAATTTATGTGATGAATGAATGAGATTCATCAAATCTGTTGTTTTCATGAGAATAGAAGAAAACTTTTGAAATCTGAGTCACGATCTTCTCTCCATTGCTCCTTATGTGTTTATCCTATTAAGGAATGCTTTTGTGCAAGTCTAATTCCATGGTTGAGTGATCCCTCTACACGTTTTGAGAGTTTAATTATGATCATGTTGAGAGAATTGCAAGTAGGAACATTTACATGTGTAAATGTGAAAAGTGAAGACAGAAACAGGTGCAATGCCGATAGTCAATCTTTTGATTAGATCTCCCTCCATAGTGTAACGTTTTGAGCAAATAAGCACTCATTCTTTAAGATCATAGGTAAGCTACTCTTGGCTAAAAGCATTTGAATAAACAAGGTCTAGTTTGGGAGAACCATGCATTAGAATTTGCAGGTGTCAAAGTCGACTACACAAAAGAGTAGTTTTAGACATAGGTACATTGTTTGAAGAAAATCTCAAGATCTAGTATATGTTGGAGATACTTAACTTGGAGAAGGTGTGGAAACTTTAGGAGACACTTTGTACAATGTTTTATTGAAAACTTTACTCATTTGATTAGTCAATGAGTGAATTAAGTGAAGCAAACTTTTCTAAGTAATCAATTTCTTCACAGTTAGTTTAATGTTTGATAATTTGTCATTGGTCTTCCAAAATTGGTTGGCGTTTTGAGTTTTTCTTGATATAGAGCTGCTTTAACATTAAGGATAACGTATTATTTTGGACATTAACACTCTCCATCAATGGTATCAAAGTAGGAGTCATCAGAATTGAAGAAAAAAGGGCTCTAGCTGTGGCAATTATGCAAAAATCAATCTTTGAAGATTCAAAAGATGAAAGTTTGAAGTGAAAGCTAGAGAAGAAGTCATGAAGCTATCAAGAAGATCAAAAGGAACTACATTCAAAGTAAAGGTACATTCATTATTGACAAAGCTTGAAGAATTTATTGCACATGTGAAGGAAGGATGGGAAATTCTCTTGAGATAGAGAAATTGGTTAGAGAAAACTATCCTACTTGGTAAATGAGGATGGAAGCTCATCTCATGAGAAAATTTTTGATAGGATACATCACAGCTGAAGAAGAGAAACCAAAATTTAGAGATCCTAGTGTTCCAACTAGGGAAGAGCTATCAGATTTGAAGACATGGATGAAGAAGGATGCTCAAGCAAGGAGCATTCTCTACATGGGATTCAATGATTACTTGCTACCTCATATTAGAGGAATTGAGAGTGCAAGTGACATATGGAATGCTTTGGAGGAGCATTTCCAAAACACTACAAAGTCAAGGAAGGCATCTTTATGGGCAGAACTCACCACATTCAAAAAGAAAGCTTCTCAATCTATTTCTGATTATGTAGCAAGGATGAAGGACATTGCAGATGCATTAGGAGCAGTTGATGAAGATATTGAAGAGGACAAATTGGTAAGAAACGTTCTCACAAGTTTTAGAGGAGATGAGAAGTGGAATCTTTTCATTCTATCCACTGAATTGTCACTAGATCATTTCACTCCTGATTTGAATCAATTGGTAGGATGCATGCTAACCTTTGAGCAGGATGTCAAAGGTGATGTTGATAAAAGAACAGGTCAAGCAATGTATTCAAAGGACAAGAAGAAGATTCACAAAGGCAAGCAACAATTGAATGAAGAATAAGGCATTACTAGTCAAGCTAACTTCCTAAGAGGAAGAGGACGTGGCAAAGGAAGAGGAAGAGGCGGAAGCAATAAAGATGGTGTCAAAGCTTGCTGGATTTGTGGAAAGACTAATCACTTAGCTCATGAATTTTGGCATAATAATCAGAATGGTGGAGGATATACTCAAAACTTTAATTCAAGAGGAAGAGGTAATAGAAATAAGAGAGGTAATTTCAAAGGTAGAGGTAGTAGAGGTTACTTTGGAAGAAATGCAGGTAGAGGCTTTCAAAGTCAATCCTAAAAAAATACCTACTACAATTATGCTTCAGATGAAAAAGACGATTCAACCTTAATTATGAATGCAACTTGTGAAAGACAAAGTGAAGATCAAAGATTCTTCTACATAGACTCAGGGTGTAGCAATCACCTGAGTGGCAACATAGCTTTGATGACTGATTTGGAGAAGAAGGTGAGTAATCATGTAGTTCAAAGAGGTGATAACACAAAGCATAATGTGAAGTCTATTGGATCAATTAAGGCTAAGGATGGAAGCACTCTTCTGACTAAGGTTTTGTATGTTCCTATAGTCCCAAAGAATCTGCTAAGTGTAGGGCAAATTGTAGAGAAAACTTATGAAGTAAGGTTCACTAATGATGGAGTTTTTGTGGAAGACCCTAGCAATGGGTAGAAACAAATTGTTTCAGGAAAGAAAGAAGGAAGGCTATTCACATTGAAGATTCAAGGCAATGTTGTTCATGCCTTGTTCACCTATGGAGGACATAAGATCTCTAAGTTAGATCTTTGGCATAAAAGGCTTGGACATTTCAATGAAAGAGGTATTAAGGATATGGTTAACAATGGTTCACTGCGTGGATTGCCTAATTTTGCAAGTCAACACATGACATACAGATGTGAAGCATGTCAGTTAGGTAAGGCTCATAAGCAATCATATAACTAGCATGGTTTCATGTATTTAGAAAAGCTTGAATTGGTGCATACCGATGTGTGGGGACCATCAAGGGACTTTAGTATTAATGGTTCAAGATATTATGTGATTTATGTTGATGATGCTACTAGGTGGATCACCATATATGTGATCAAAGATAAATCAAAGGTGTTTAATACATTTAAACATTATCATGTGTATGCAGAAAGAGTTTCAGGACAAAAATTGAAAAGACTAAGGTTAGATGGAGGAGGAGAGTATTTCTCTAACGAGTTTAGTGATTACTTGTGGAATGCAGGTATAAAAAGGGAAGTTACTTGCAGGTACTCTCGTCAACAAAATGGTGTAACAGAAAGGAGGAATAGAACTCTTGTTGAATTTGAAAGGTCAATGATGAAAAAAAAGAATTGCCCTAAATATTTGTGGATTGAGGTTGTAAATACAGCCACATAATTGGTTAATAGGATACCATGTAAAGCTTTGCAGGATATGAAATGATATGAAGCATGGTGGGGGTAAGAAACCTACCTTAGATCATTGCAAAGTGTTTGGATGTTTGGCTTATGCATATGTTCCATCTGAGTTGAGGCATAAATTGGAACCTAAAGCTGAAAAATATGTGTTTATTGGTTATGATGATAAGCAGATGGGTTATAGATTGTGGAGTCCATCCACAAAGCAATTCCTTGTGTCAAAGGATGTTACATTAGATGAGTAATGTACTTGGTGAGGTAAATCAAAGGTGCAAATATTTAATGAAGAAGAGAACAATGAAGCACTAGTTGAAGTAGAAGAAATGGCAAGGTTTGATCTAAAATGTGAGGAAGCAGAAACTTCAAGAAATGGAGAACTCAAAAGATCATCAAGACACAAATGGAAACCTACAAGGTATAGCTATGATACTTCATTTTTTACTACTAAAGATTATGCTTACATGGTGAAAGTCGAAGAAGATCCTTCCACATATGATGAGGCAAAATGTAAAGAAAATTGGGAGAAAGCTATGCAGGATAAGTATGATGCATTGATGGAGAATGAGACTTGGGATTTGGTTCCTAAACCAAATAATCAAAAAATCATTGGATGCAAATGGGTCTACAAGACAAAGAGGTATGCAGATGGAAGTGTGTCTAGGTATAAAGCTAGACTTTTTGTGAAAGGGTATGCTCAGACATATGGTATGGATTATGATGAGACTTATAGTCCTCTAGCAAAGATGAAAACCATAAGGACTCTCATAGCTATTGTTGCATGTAAAGGTTGGAAGCTATGTCAATCAGATGTGAAGAATGCTTTTCTAAATGGTTACATTTCACATGATGTTTTCATGGAGCAACCATAAGGTTTCAAGGATAAATGTTATCCAGAGTATGTGTGTAAACTCAAGAGAGCTTTGTATGGTTTTGAAGCTGGCCCCAAGGGCATGGAATTACAGACTTGTCAAGTTCTTGAAAGAACTTGGTTTCCAAGTGTCTAAGGCAGATAGTAGCTTGCTTGTTAAAGCAAGTGATGATGGATTCATTTACATGTGCATATATGTTGATGACATAATTCTTACAGGTACAGATGATAAGGGCATACAAAGTCTTAAGAAGAAAATGGAGAAAGAGTTCAAAATGAGTGACTTGGGAGACTTGTCATATTTCTTGGGCATGGAGATTTCATATACTCAACATGGAATATATGTAAGTCAAGAAAGGTATTTGAAGAACTTGCTAATCAAGTTTAAAATGGAAGATTGCAGGGTAGCACCTACTCCAATAGAGGTGAATCATAAATTGAGCAGATATGGAGGAGAATAATTCAAGGACATGAAGCTATATCAAAGTCTCGTTGGTAGTCTAATCTATGCTACATTAACTAGGCGTGATTTGTCATATGCAGTTGGAGTGTTGTCTCAATTTATACATTGTCCTAGGAAAGAACATTGGATTGCAGGACAAAGGGTGCTAAGATACATTCTGCGTACACTCAAAGAAGGTTTTGATTATGGATTCACATCAGATACAAACATCAAAATATATAGTGATACAAATTGAGTAGGTAATCCTGATGATAGGAGATCAACCTATGGGTATCTATGTTATGTGGGAGACAAGTTAATATCTTGGTGTTCCAAGAAGGAACATACAATTGCTTTGTCGTCCATAGAAGTAGAGTATAAAGGTATGGTTGAAGCTGCAAAGGACGTTATATGGTTGAAGACTCTCATGAAGAGTTCTGACATCATTTAGAGTACACCCACTATTCATGGAGATAATATGATTTCATTGTATCTAGTTGTTAACCCTTTATTTCATGCCATGACTAAACATATTGAGATCCAATATCACTTCTTGAGAGAGAAGATGATTGATAAAGAGATTGAAGTCATACATACTTCAACAAAAGATGATATTGCAGATATGTTAACCAAAAGCTTGGATGGACCTAAGCTACAAAGGTTCAAAGAAATGGCAGTATAAAGAAGATGGAGAAAATGATTTAGGGGGAGCTGTTGGTGCAACACAATCAACAATTGATGATTTGGACAAGGATTGAATTCAAAGAATAAAGCAAACATCAAATTTTGAAGCTTGAAGATTAGTTCATGGTCAAAAGATGAAGACTTGTATATGCATGTACATTAAGCTTTAAAATAGTTCACTTATACCTTTGTAAGTGTGACGCGTTTGTACATATATGCCTATATATACAAGTATAGAGTCGGTACATAAATGAGAGGAAAGATATAGACCAAGTATAGATGAGTAGAAGAAGAACGTATGTGATGAATGAATGAGATTCATCAAATTATTTCCTTTCATGAGAATAGAAGAAAACTTTTGAAATCTGAGTCGCGATCTTCTCTCCATTGCTCCTTATGTGTTTAACCTATTAAGGAATGTTTTTGTACAAGGATAATTCTATAGTTGAGTGACCTATGTACAAGTTTTGAGATGTTAATTATGATCATGTTGAGAGAATTGCAATTAGGAACATTTACATGTGTAAATGTGAAAAGTGAAGATAGAAACATTCGCAATCCCAGTGGTCAATGTTTTGATCAGATATCCCTCCACAATGTAAACTTTTGAGCAAGTAAGCACTCATTCTTTAGGTTGAAGGGTAAGCTAATCGTGGGTAAAAGATTTTGAATAAACGGGGTCTAGTTTGGGAGAGCATTGCATTAGAAGTTGCAGGTGTCAAAGTCGACTACACAAAAGAGCAATTTTAGACATAGGTACATTGTTTGAAGCAAATATCAAGATCTACTCAATCTTTTCAAGAGACCTAACTTGGAGAAGGTGTGGAAATTTAAGGAGAAACGTTGTACAAAGTTTCATTGAAAACTTTACTCATTTGATTAGTCATTGAGTGAATTAAGTGCAGTAGACTTTTGTGAGTAATCAATTTCTTCACAGTTAGTTCAAAGTTTGATAATTTGTCATTGTTCTTCCAAAATTGGTTGAAATTTTGAGTTCTTATTGATATAGAGGTGCTCTAACATCAAGGATACTTATTCTTTTGGAGATTAACACTCTTCATCAATACACAACAAGACATTTATTTTGTAGTTTCCCAAGTATCTAGGTTCATACACACTCAACTCAAGATTGAATGGAAATCCATTAAGAGATATTTATAGATGTTAGACGTTTTGCAAGTTATTGAACCTTGTACCATTGTGACATTGAAGGGGGGATTTTTGGAAACAATGTCCATAGTCCATGGTCCAAAAGAGATGCAGACTAGCATATGGTTTTTTTAGCATTGTTTACAACAAAAATAATGATGGCGCCATGGCGAAGAGAAAGTATTCTCATGCTTATGACCAAGGTTTGAATCACCTTTCACGCAATAGTGGATTCTTCATTCAAGTGGATACGTTTTTGAGGGTTTTTGAATAGCAATGCCATTTTGCTTTTCATGTAGCGATCGGTAAATTTAGTGGAGGTTGTTTTTGTGGTAGTTTTTCATGAAACATGAAAAAGATTTATCGTGCTTTTTATAGTGTGTTTTTTAGAAGCATGCAAGGCTATATAAATAAAGCCTCTTGCTCATTCTATCATCACTTATCACTCAAGCAATCACTCAAGGAGAGTTCAAGATACTTAGTGTTCAAGGAGATATCTTCTCGCTCTTAAGGAGCAAGGAAGAGATATTGGAGGCCCTTTTGGAGGGAGTGTTCACATACACTTAGCGGAGTTGTGGTCTACTTCAAGAGATATTTGGAGGAGATTCTGCCAGTTTACCATCAACATACATTGTTGATTTACTGTGAGTAGCAAGTCTATTTTTGTTCTTACTTGCTAGGTCACTCATTTCTGATTTAGGTTGATCAGAATTCGGGTTTTCTTTAAAACACTTATAAACTGTTCGTATTCTCCATATTCTCTCTCTCTCTCTCACACACACACTTCATTCCTCTTAGGCACACAATCTCTTGTATTTAGTTCCTATTTTTGCCTAGATACAAATATTCTCAGTTTATATCATATTCACACAATGTTATTGACATTGGAATATAAGTTAGTGTAGGTGAGCCTCATAGCTTATCGTTACACTTCAAATCTTGTCTATTCTCTCTCTATCTCTCACTCATCTATTTTTGAGTCTTAAGGTGTGTATGTTAAGGTTCATCTATTGGAAGATCCTGTAAACCTGTGATTTATTGTTATTGTGGCCCACTACCACTTCCCAACATATGGTATTCAGACCTTAGAATACCAACAAATACACAATGGAGAATTGTGACCTGTGTCAACAAATTGGAGAACCTCACATCAATCAACATTTCCCACTATAGCCAATTCTTCTGTTAGAACCTTTCAAAAAGTGGGGCCTGGACTTTATAGGTCCAATCAAACCATTAGTAGCCAGAAAAAGAGCCCTATATATTTTGATCTGTATAGATTATTGCACTCGATGGGTGGAAGCCTCAGAAACCATACAAGCTATCGCAAGAATAGTGGAGAAGAAACTCTTGAACAAAATCTTTCCTTGGTATGGACTTCCTTTGGAATTAGTGTCCGATAGGGGAACTCGTTTTTTGAATCAATTAATTTCAGAGCTCACTTTTGAGTATTAGATTAAAGATAAATTCAGTTCCCCCTATTATTCACAAGCAACAAATTGTCAAAAAGTAGGAACAAGGCCTTGCTTCACATGCTACAAAAGATGCTATTGGATTTGATGGATCACTGGGAAATTATTCTTCGCACTGTGCTCTAGGCGTACAGGACTTCCTACAAGGTTTCAGTTGGCAACACACCTTTTAAATTGCTTTACGGGTAGGATGCAATTCTTCCATTTGAGTTTGTGATACCATGTCTCCGAATTGAGGTCCAGAAGTGATTCGTTCTGGAAGACTCCTTCCCTTACCCACTCGATCAGTTGAGATAGCTAGATAAACATCGGCACCATAATATTTTATTACTGTAGGAGGTCCGGAATCGTTAGTACAAATGGCATAATCGAAATTTATGGACAAAGATTTTTTGGCCCGGAGATCTAGCACTGTATTTCCATTCCAAGATGAAGAGGAAAATGGGAAAATTCAAACTGCACTAGACCGGACCTTTTCAGATTTAAGAGTTTTGCGGACTAGGTTCCTTCTGATTATCCAAACTAGTAGGCGAACTATTGCCAACAGTCATTAATGGGTCTAAACCATGACTCTATCAGACTTTCAAAGGGTAGATTACAGTCCCCATTTCGAAAAAAAGAAGATTTTCTCCAAATTGAAAATATAGGATCATGCATAAATCGGTAATAATGAGTGGAGTAACAATATGCATGCATGACGTACATGTCATCAACAATGGCGGTGGCTATAACATTTTGAATCTGGTAGTGCAATTCTTATTATGCGAGCTGTGATGAGTGCAGAATCACTAGAGTGAAGATACCATTTAGGGTAATAATTGTTGGAGGATTTGGTGGATAATCACATGAGATGAATTGGTGCAGCTGAAACCTACTTCACACCTGCTATAAGTGATGGTTGGAGAGTGTTGTGGGCCTCTTTTGCTAGGTAATAAGCATATATACTCTCATATGTTGCTTGGAAGATGATGCACTAATGATAGGATCAAAACAGATACGTTGGCATATGATCCAAGGTCCAAAACTTGTTATTTTGGTTAAGAGAGAGTTTCGAACCATTCTCTAAGTAGAGCAGAAATTGATAAAATTCCTTTTGAGGAACTTCATTTAGCTAAACAAGCTAGAAATCATGAGCAAAATCATCTATAATCATGATCTATATGTAGAGAAATATGTTTAGAAAATTAAGCATCCATCCCAACTTTCACGAGCCTTGATAATCACAGACCAGTGAGAAGAGATTGATTAATATCTGAGGATTGCGAGAAGCATTATTAATGAAACTTTGTAGGATTAAAGTAGATAGTATGCTTGAGCTATCATTCATTAAATCAAGAGAAATGATCCACGAAAGAGTGAGAACAAGCTCAGACAAGTTGAATCTTTTGATGAGTTATGACAAAGATATGAGGTTAGGAAGTAATGAACATGTTTGTATTAAATCATGTGAAAGTACAATGTCATTGGCAATAACCCATTGCTCAATGAGTGAGAAATAAGTAAGCTATGAGATGAGCTCCTCTTCTGAATGAAAGTACATGAATATGATCTCTGAACCTCGAGATACATGCAGGCCTTTCATATCCTTTTTTATAGTTTTTGTTGGATCCAAAGATTTGAAATCACATTCAAATCTACACCTAAAAGTGAATCCTAAAGTATAGGATTGATTCTCTCTTGACTCAACTACCAAATGATATGAGATTTTATGCTTCCTAACTCCTTGTGGACTTATTTCACTTTTACAATGGGTAATTGTGAAGCAAAGTTACAAGAGGTTGTACATATGAAGCCTTCCAAGTGTAATGCCAATACATCAAGCTTATGTGAGGTGATCAAGTACGTAGGCTTGGGCTTAATTACACCAACAGTTGCCCCTCAAGCCTAACATGCTTGATCTTCATTGCTCCTTGATCTCTTGCAGCCCTATCATCAATTTGAGCCTGTTCATCTTTGTTCCATCCAACACTTTGGTGAGTATATCTACACATTGTAAATGAGTGGATACATAGGATAATTGGATATCCTTGCTAAGCATTTTCTCCCTAAGAAAATGATAGTGCACCTCAATGTGCTTAGTCCTGCCATGGTACACAGGATTAGCGGCCAAATGTAGTGAACTAGTGTTATCTCCAAAGATAATTGGAGTGTAGGAATGAATCACGAAATCTGCATACATTTGCTTAAGCCACATATCTTCCTGAGTTGCATTTGCCAAACCTCTATATTTTGCTTTTGTGGAAGACAAGGCCACAACTGGTTGCATTTTAGATGACCAAGATATGAGTTTTGAACCTCCAAAAAATACATACCCTGAAGTAATCCTCCTTTCATCCTTGGAGCCAGCTCGATCTGCATCAGAATACATCTTTATATCTATGTCACAAGTAAAGGGATAGAAAAATCCCTCAGTTATTGTACCCTTTAGATACTTAAGCACCCTCTTTGTAGCTTCCATATGAGGCTTTCTTGGTACATGCATGAACTGACTCAATGTACTTACTACATAGGAAATATCTACTCTTGTCAAAATAGCATAATTATGAATACCCACAAGTTGTTGATAACTTGTAACATCTTCAAGTGTATTATCGTCATGTGAACTTAGCTTATGATTAAGCTCCATAGGAATACCTGTAACTTTAGTGTTCTCCATTTTAAACCTTACCAACATATCATGTATGTACTTCCTTTGTGTGATGAATATACCTGAATCTGTATACACAAGTTCTAAGCCAAGGAAATAGGTTAATAACCCTAGATCACTGATTTTCAATTCCTTCATTAACTGAGCCTTGACCTGCTTCATACCATCGAAATCATTACTTGTAGTAATGATATCATCTACATAGACACATAAGTACAAGACCTTTGATTTGTTCTTCTTAACAAAGAAAGAAGAGTGTGCCTTGCTTGCCACAAAGCCTTGATCATCCAAATAGGTGACAAGCCTATGGTTCCAAGCTCTAGGAGCTTGCTTGAGACCATAGAGTGCTGTAAGTTTGCATACATACCCTGCTTTTTCTTCATTGTCAAAATCTACTGGTTATGCCTTATACACTGTCTCTGATATCCAACCATTTAAGAATGCATTCTTGACATATAACTGATATAAATTCCAATTTTTAGATGCAGCAAGACTTACCAATACTGTGATCATTGGCATCTTAGCCACAAATGAAAATGTACCTTCATAGTCTACTCCCTGTGTTTGGGCAAATCCCTTTGCCACTAGCCTTGCCTTGTACCTGTTTATAGAACCATTAGAGTTATTTTTAACTTTTTATAACCATCTTGAAACAATTACCTTCATATTCTACTTCTTGGGAACTAGATCCCAAGTGTTGTTTTCCTACAATGCTTCTGCTTCTTCGTGCATGGCTTCTCTCCACTCTTTCTTCTTCTTAGCCTCTTCAAATGAAGAAGGCTCCTTTGCCATGGAATCTTTAGTGATATACAGAGACTGCTTTTTGACTAGGGATGTATCATATCCATACCTTATGGGCTTCTTACTTTCTCTTTGTGATCTCCTTAAAGATTGATTAGAAGACTCGGGTAGAGCCTCTAATTATTTGTATTTGAACTTGCCTCTTGACTTCCAAGCTTTGATGTCAATCTCTCCTCATCTTCTGAGTTCATGTCCTTTGCTTGTTGTTGATCTTCTTGAGTGAGGGTTGGAAAATCATTTTCCAAATCATATGGTAACTTGACTTTTCTGCAATCATCTTCAAACCATGAATTATTCTCATCAAATACTACATCCATATGAAATATGAATGCCTTGTTAGTGGGATTGTATAGTCTATATCCCTTTTGATTCTGATCATACCCAGTAAATATACATTTCTCAGCCTTAGGGTCAAGCTTCCCTCTGATTTGTGATGGGATATGTGCATAGGCATTGCACCCAAATATTTTGCAATGATCCAATGAGAGTCTCCTGCCATTCCATGCTTCATATGGGGTCATACCATCCAAATATTTGGATGGAATCCTATTGACCAAATAGGTGGTTTTGGAGATAGCCTATGCCCATAAATAACTAGCTAATGTTTTCTAATTTAACATTGACCTAGCTGCCTCAACAATTAATATGTTCCTTCTTTCTGCCACTCCATTCAATTCAAGAGTCCTCCTGGTTGTTACTTCCCTCTTTATGCCTCTATCCCATAAAAAAAGATCAAACTCATATCAAAAGTACTCATCACCTCCATCAGAACTGATTCTCTTCAAGATCCTTCCTTTTTGGTTTTCAACTAGTGCCAAGTACTTCTTAAAACATGTAAATACCTCATCCTTATGCTCCATGAAATAGATAATTCTCCACCTTTTGTAATCATCAATAAATGAGACATAGTACCTTGAACCTGAGATGGATGGATCTTTGTTAGGACCCCACACATCAGTGTGTACAAGCTCCAAATAATGTTCATGGATGTATCCTTTTGTGTTAAATGGTTTCTGTGAGCTTCGCCAAATTGGCAAGATCCACATTTGTATATCATGTGCTGCTTGGTCACATTGGGAATGCCAAGCACACTTTGATCCCTGAAAATTTGCTTCAGAGTTCTCTCCCCTATGTGCCCTAGCCTTTTGTGCCATATTTCCAATTGAGATAAGGGTTGATCTCTATAACTGAATAGTGCTATGTTCCTTTTGTCTTCAATTTCAAAAGTAAACAATCTACCTGACTTCTCACCTTTGGAAATCCTTTTGAAACCTTGTTGGGGGTCTTCCACATATGCTCCATGCTTTGTGAATCTGACTTGTAGACCTCTCTCTACAATCTGCCCAACACTAATTAAAATTTTGGTTATAGTAGGCACATACAGAATTTTGCTTAAAAGGTTCATACTACTATCACATGTATTGACATTTCCAATATCATCACCTGTTTGTACTTCATGCTCCCCCTTGGGTTCTTCATGATCAGATAATAGAACTACATTTCTTGCCACATGATTGGAGCAATCGGAGTCAATGTAAAAGAGATGCTCATCATCTTTACCTTGCTTGGATGTCATGTTCATGATGAGCATAGAGTCTTCTTGATCTTCAATATAGTTTTTGAAGTTCCTTCTTACTCTAAAGCCTCCTTGATAGATGTGGTTGTTTTAGCCTTGATTGTAGTTATGGTTGTAGTTGCCTCCACCATTGTTGTACCTGCCTCTAGATTGTCCATAGCCTCCTCTATGGAAGGCTCTTCCCCTTTGGTTCCTTGTATTTTAGTAGCATTCTTCTATTGTGTGGTTGTTGAGACCACCTTGTGTGCCTAATGCCCAAGAAGAGAATTTCATAAAAAAAGTTATTTTTGAGAATTGTGATTTACCTTGTGTGGGACATCTTGGTATTGAGAAAACTTTGCAGTCGATTAGAAACACTTTTTGGTGGCCAAAGATGGTAATAGATGTAAACAATTATGTAAGTCAATGTTTTAAATTTCAAATTCGGGACCTTGCTGCTTGGTTGACACTAGCTTCTGATGACCTTAGGCTTTGTTGATCCACTTTGCCAAGGTTTTTACCTGATCTAAGTTTCATGAATTTGATCCAATTCCCTTCTTATTCTCCTGAACACTCACGCTTTAATGGCTTTCGAATTATCAATTATGTGTTGGGTTACTTGCTTCATTAAAATCTTTTCTTGATGTGTAGTTTTTAGGGAAACCTGCATTACTATGACTTAAATGTTGACTCATCTGATTATGTTCTTTCACCCTTAGTGTTTTTTCTTTAAGTATCAATTATTTATAAATATTGAGCTTGTTTCCTTTAGATCTTCTTAGACTTGGATGAATCTCACCATAACTCTAAGTCATTGTTCCAGAACTATGCATGTTAGGCTGACTAGAATTAAAAAAGGGGGTTTAAAGCTTTCAAACATTAGGTTGCTTGCTTGATGCTCTCTCTCATCCACGATGATCTCCCAAACTTTTCTTTTGAATCTTGGACTCCTTGTGAGAGTCCCGAACATGCTTCCTCTTGCTTGATTACTCCTAAAATATCACCAAAAGACCATTAATTTGAATCAAATAGTTTTATAAAAATGTAAATCCTAATTTCTATCAAATAAGTGTTCTATTGCAATAGAGGGGGGCCTACCATCATAGGTTGGTCTATCATTACAAATGGGGTAGGTCGCGATAGGGTGCTCTATCAAGATATAGGGTGTCTATCACGATAGAGAGGGTCTATTGTGTTTTGTTCTCTCACATTAGAGGCGGGGTTTATCATGATATACAGGTCTATTTTAGGAGAGGTCTATCATGATAGATGAGTTTCTCCCGAGACAGGTCATCTATCATGATATACAACTGCCTATCATAAAATTGATCTATTGCAAAAATCAATCGATCCTGATAGAGGGGGGGCTTTGTTTTGATAGAGAGGCCTTGTCATGATAGAGGGGGTCTATCACCATAGAGGCTCATTTGTCCGGTTTTTAGTTTGTTGTGAGAGAAAGGTGGTCTATTCTGATAGAGTGGCCTATCATGATAGATGGGTGGTCTATTGCATAGATGGTGTCCATCAATGGTCAGGGTATCACGGAACATGGGGGTCCACTATGATAGAATGGTTTGTCATGACACACAAGGTCTATCGCAATAGATGGGGGTCTATCACGTTTTACGTCTATTGAGATAGAGCCAAACACTTGACAAATTTCGGATCCTTCTGTGGTATTAGGATGGCACTGAGGAGCTCTCTATCATGTCAAATGTCTAATATCAAAAAAGTGACTTTATCAGTCTATCATGATAGATCGACGGGCTCTCCACATGTTTTAAAAAATGCTTTTGTCGTACTTGCACAAGTGCTTGGAGATGAAGGTGGTGTTGTACCTACACAAAAATCACTAAAAAAAAGCATAATCTCAACACACGCATGCTCTCTCTCACTCTATCTCACAAATACAAATGACAAAAACGACTAGGAAGGGGTAGATATGCTCAAAACTAGACACTTTTGATGGAGATGGAGGTGAGTGGCTATGGTGGATGAAGGTGATCAAGATGAATGTAGGGATGAACATGATGCAAGAATTAATGAAAACAACAAAAATTCACCTTCCAAAATCAATATTCTATGCTCTTACCATCACACACTCATCCTCAAGCTATGATCCTTGGAAATGGTTCCAAATTTGGTGTCACTTTAGACAATGATGAGTACCATGTTGATGAGTTTCACCTCATAATTGTCAATTCATAGAGAAATGAGGATGATATGACCATTGTGAATGAGTCATGTGAGTGAAGATGAAGGTGAGAAGCACACGAGATGCATAGAAACATACACATACACACATGGAGGAGAGCAAGAGTTTGAGCGACAAAAGTGTATTGGTCTTAATTACAAAAGCTCTTAACCACTATATAAGCTCTTCTCCCTCAAAAATCCAACCACAAAAATGAGCTCTCTAGCTAGCTTTTCACTAACTTTGGATAGTTTCAAACATAATGTCCAGCATAGTTAACAATTAGATTCTAGAGCTAATTTGGGGGGACATAACATGCTCAAAAATTATGAAATTGGTATGTGGATTCTATTAATATCCTCAAGCTTGAGGAAACCTTGGCAAGCATAAGCTAGAACCAAAGGCAAAAAAATATATATTCATTGGATATGATGAAAACCAAATAGGGTATAGGTTATGGAATCGTTTGAGCTAAATGAATTCTTATTTCTATAGATGTAATATTTGATGAAAAAAAGTTTTTATGTAGAAAAAAGTCATAGAATTGAAGCATTTGAAGAAGATGTAAGAAGAGGTGAGAAAGGTTAATCAAAAGTACAAGTGTATGAAGATGAAGATCACATAGAAGCAAGTACATCTAGGAATAGATCATCAAGAAGAAATGAAGATGCAACTAGGTTTGATGAAGAAGTCTATTCAAATGCACATGAAGTGGATGAACCAAGAAGTTCAAGCAGAATAAGGAGACAAGCAACAAGGTATTCACATGATACTTTTTATATGACTTTGAAAAATTATGCTTATATGATCAAAGATGATGAAGAACCTCAAAACTATGATCAAGCAAAAGAAAAGAAACAATGGGAAGAAGCAATGAAGGAAAACTTCAATGCACCTGAGGAGAACAAGACATGGGAACTTGTTCCAAAACGTCATGGTAAAAAAGTGATTGGAAATAAATGAGTTTATAAAGTGAAGAAGCTTGCAAATGGAAGAATAGCTAGATGCAAAACTAGATTCATGTTCAAAGGCTATGCTTAAACTTATGGCATAGATAATGATGAGATATTCAATACTATGGCCGAAATGCGAACCATAAAGAAAATCACTGTTATTGAATCTTAAAAAGGATGGAGATTGCTGCACTTCGAGATAAAGAATACATTTACGAAGTATATATGGAGCAACCATAAGGATTTGAAGACTCTAGGTATCCAAATCATGTATGAAGGTTAAGAAGAGCACTCTATGGAGTAAAGCAAGCACCAAGAGCCTGAAACAATAGGCTTGTGAAGTATCTCAATGATCTTCGATATCAAAATTCAAAGGTAGATGCAAGCCTCACTACAACATATGAGGGGCATACTGACGTTGCCCATACCGACGGTACCGCCTCGTCATCGATATGATCATTGAAAATTCTTGAAAAATCACAAAGGCAATACCGACGGTCATTTAACCATTCGTATACTCATTGAAAATCCATAGTTAGTATGCACATCAAAAACTCACGGTGTCAGTATGAGCACCGATATAAGTGTTGGTAATTTATTGGAAATTACCGATGCCTATACCAATGCAATGTTTTAATCGAACCTGAGAACAAAAATTCGACATTTTCGTGTTTTGGACCAAAGTCTGCTATTGTCGAGTTTGCACGTGTGAACTACATTCTGAGGATATTGTGTACACACATCTCTCTCTCTTTCTCTCTCTCTCTCTCTCTCTCTCTCTTTCTCTACACACACCTCTGTATTTCTCTAGATCTGAAATTTTGGTAAGTATCGCAGATATTGTAGCACCCTTTTCTCTTTCTTTGTGTTTTCCCTTCTCTAATTTCTCTTCTCTTTAGTTTTGCACGAGCCTTTTGGCATCTTTTTTTTTTGGAATTCGATGAAGGACAACATTAAGTGGACTTTGATGACAAGGATCCAAACAATTACATCGATATAAGTGATTGTTTTGTTTTTTATTCACAAAGAGTGAGAAAGAGAGAGAGAGAGAGAGAGAGAGAGAGAGAGATGAAAGAAAGAGAGAGATCTAGAGAAACATAAAGAGAGAGAGAGAGATCTAGAGAAATATAAACAGAGAGAGAGAGATGAAAGAAAGAGAGAGATATAGAGAAACATAAAGAGAGAGAGAGAGAAAGAGAGATACATATACATATACATACACACTCACATATGTATACACACACATATGTGCATACACACATGAATATCCATGCATACATACACACACATGCATGTACACACACATACATACATACACACGCACATATACATACACACTCACATATGTATACACACACATATGTGCATGCACACATGCATATGAATACGTACATACACATATATGCATGTACACACACATACATACATACACACATGCATATTACATACACACATGCATATTACATACACACATGCATACATACATACACACACATATGCATAAACACATAAACACACACACATGTATACATACACACATGCATATGCATACATACATAAACACACATATGCATAAACACATAAACACACACATATGTATACATACATACATGCATATGCATACATACATACACACACATTTGCATGTACACACACACACATACATACACACATGCATATGGATACATACATACACATACATGTATAGATACACACATATACATACATACATACACACACATATGCATACATACATGTACACATGCACATTATACATACACACATGCATATGCATACATACATACACACATACATATCTACACACATGCATATTACATACAAGCACACACATACATACATACATACATACATGTATGCATATGCATACATACATACACACACATGTATAGATACACACTCACATATGTATACACACACATATTTGCATACACACATCCATATGCATAAATACATACACACATATGCATGTACACACACACATACATGCATACATACACACATGCATATTACATACACATGCACATGCATACATACACACACACATGCATAGATACACACATATACATACATAGAAACACAACCATATCCATACATACATGTACACACACACACATTATACATACACACATGCATATGCATACATACATAGACACACATGCATGTACATACACATACATACATACATACACACATGCATATTACATACACACGCACACACAAACATACATACACACATGCATTTACATACATACATGCACACACATGTATATAGATACACACTCATATATGTATACACACATATGTGCATACACACATGCATATGCATATATACATACACATGCACATGCATACATACATACACACACATGCATAGATACACACATATACATACATACATACACACACATATGCATACATACATGTACACACACACATTATACATACACACATGCATATGCATACATACATATACACATATGCATACATACATGTACACACACATGACTACATACACACATGCATATGCATACATACATACACACACATATGCATAAATACATCAACACACACATATGTATGCACACACACACATGCATATGCATACAGACATACATACATACACACACATATGCATACATACATACACACACATGTATAGAAACACACATATACATACGTACATACACACATATATGCATACATACATGTACACACACACATGTATGCACACACACATGGATATGCATACATACATAAACACACACATGCATATGCATACATAGATACACACACATATGCATACATACATACACACACATGTATAGATACACACATATACATACATACATACACACACATATGCATACATACATGTACACACACACATTAAAAATACACACATGCATATGCATACATACATACACACATATGCATGTACACACACACATACATACATACACACATGCATATTACATACACACACACATGTATACATACACAAATGCATATACATACATACATACACACATATGTATAAACATATGAACACACACATATGTATACATACAAACATGCATATGCATACATACATACACACATGCATATGCATACATACATACACACATATGCATGTACACACACATACATACATACATAGACACATGCATATTACATACATGGGCACATGTATACATACACACACATATGCATAAACATATAAACACACACATATGTATACATACACACATGCATATGCATACATACATACACACACATTTGCATGTACACACACATATACATACATAGACACATGCATATGCATACATACATACACACACATATGCATAAACACATAAACACACACATAGGTATACATATGCATACATACATACGCACACATATGCATACATACATGCACACACATGTATAGATACACACATATACATACATACATACACACACATATGCATACATATATGTACACACACACATGTATACATACACACATGCATATGCATACATACATACACACACATATGCATAAACACATAAACACACACATATGTATACATACACACATGCATATGCATACGTTCATACACACACACATACATACATACACACATACATACATACATACACATACACATGCATACACACATGCATACATACATGTACACATACATATGCATACACACTCACATATGTATACACACTTCTGCATACATATAGTATTTGTACAATAAAATATATATAAAAATATCTAACAAATAGATCTATAGATTTTTTAGGGTTAATATATATATCCTAACATTTCCACATGGGATTAGATGGGATCTCCACATACACCTTGGGGAGCTCATAAACATGATGACTCGAAGATATATCGCATACATGATGGAGCTCTAGTCATGGATGCGGCCGGAAAGCCCATGCATCAACACATTCATCATCTTTGCTACATACGATTTGGACATTTTGTCATGTTAAAATGAAGCAAACAGGATAAAGGTTCCAAAAAATATATCACATAGTCGATATATGAAGAGTATTGGGCAGCAGATGGGCATCCTATTGTGAGCTCAGAGTGGATTCAGCACACGGCACGCGAGGTGATGTCTCATCGGCAATCCAAGGCTCATGATGCTTTCAGAGCAGGCTTACCAAAGCTTGTATGGTTAGATGTTGAGGAGTAGGAATTGATTCACGATGAGCAGCAACATACTCCTGACCCATATCATGAGTAGCGAGATGTGGCGGCCACACGTTTAGATACGATTGGAACGTCACATTTGGGTAGCGACAGATACGACAATATGCGTTAACAAGTTGTAAGTATCATTTTAATTATTGAATTTGTTTGTGTTAAGCACATCATGTATGTTCATCTTACATTTTGCATATTTATTATAGGAGTTTGCAGTGGGTCGTCCTCCGATCTGAACCAAAGAAGCTTATGGATATCATCATGGATGGCCTGTAGTGTTGAAGGACTTAGAGGGACACGGTGTGATCATTTCATGGGAGAATCTATGATGAGGTAAACTTATAGCTTAGTTTGGTATTTTTAGTTGTTTTTTATAAATATCATGTCAATTTTTCTCATTTTACGCATATGCTTTGTTGCAGGAGTGTAGGTGTAAAGGTTTGATTCCCTTGAACATATGTATTATAGCGCTTTGCCACAATTTTGTATTACACTCATATGTGGCAATGGTGCACCATAATTTTGTATTCGGTTCCTATATGGGAGTGCTTCGCCACATTTTGTATTTGGCTAATATATAGCAGTGGTTTTCCACACTCTTGTACATGCTTCATTTATGGAATATATACCTTTTTTGTACATGATTCATGATTCATTCTGCTCATCTCTTTTGTGTCCGATAGTATTTTGCTATATGAAATCATGTTTTGGTTGCCGTTAGAGTGTACATCACATGTACTCAGTTTTCTTTGGGCAGAGTGTATTGTCTTTTGCTACAACATCATGGTCATGTTGCTACAGCAAGAGACAACCCACTTTTCCTAGAAAAGCTTCTGCAGATATGGTCCTTGATATACTCGTCGGTATTCCCAGCAAGATGTCAGTATACACAATGGTATGCTCACCTAGTCATCAGTATAGGCATCGATATGAGTGTTGGTATTACGGACGCTCATATTGATGACTATATGCATGGTTATACTGGTGCGTATACTAGTGTTCTGCTACCAACCATTATACCGGCCCATACACCCACATCGGGGCAGAAACACGGCCATTCAATTTCCTCGGTATGCACCTCGGTATATCCTTGATATGTTGTAGTGTCTACTTATCAAAAGAATAGATGAAGGTACAATCTACATTTGCATATATGTAGATGACATTATAATATGTACCTCAAATGAAAGAATTAAAGAAGTGAAGAGATTACTTGAAAAGGAATTCAAGATAAGTGTTCTAGGAAAGTTATCATACTTTGTCGGAATGGAAATCACTTATGTAGATCATGAATTATATGTGTCACAAGAAAGGTATCTTCTGAACCTATTGAAGAAGTTTCACATGGAGAATTATAGAGAAGCTTCAACTCCACTTGAATTCAATTATAAACTTAGCAAACATGATGGTGCATTATATAAAGACATGAGGAAATATCAATATGCTTTGGGAATTTTAATTTATGGTACACTAACAAGACCCAATCTTAGTTATGCAAAGGGAGTCCTCTCTTAATTTATGCAATGTCCAAAGGATACATATTGGATTGCTAGCCAAAGAGTTCTAAAATACATCAAAGGAACCTTAAGTGAAGGACTATATTATCCTTTTACATTAGACATGAATTTGAGATCACATAGTGACTAAGATTGGGTAGAAAGTAAAGATGATAGAAGGTCGACACATGGATATATAGTGTATATAGGTGATAAGCTTATCAGTTGGTATTCAAAGAAACAACACAAATAGCTTTATCATCAAGAGAAGAAAAATGTCAAGGATTTTTAGAAGCAGCCAAAGCGATCATATGGATGTAGAGCTTATTCAAACACTTGGTCATTGATCAAGGTATACCTACAATTCATGGAGATAATATGAGTTCACTTTATCTTGCAGCAAATCCACTATTTCATGCAAGAAAAAAACACTTAGAGATTCAATATCATTTCTTGAGAGAAAAGGTAATGGAGACGGATCTTGAAGTGGTGTATAATCCTACAAAGGATCAAATAGCAGATATCATGACCAACATCTTGGATGATGTGAAGAGATTCAAAGAAATGGAAGGAATAAAAGAGAAGAAGAACATATGACGTGTCAAAGAATCTCAATTAGTGACTGAGGTGGAGCTCTTGGAGTTTCACTCACTAACATAGCATGAAGACATAAAGAATATGAAGTGAGTTGATGAAGATAAAAGTGAAGAAAAAAAGATCAAAAGGATTATGAAGCTTAGATATTAAAAACCATGCTTATGTGAAGGGAGAAATTCATATGTGTACCATATACTTAGAAATTGGATTCATAATAGTTCTAGAAGATTCAAACTCATAATTTTGAGTAGTAAAAGCATAAGGCCTGAATGTATATAGGTCGATTAAGTCCATGAGCTTTTAGAGAAGAGTGTCATTAACTTTATTGTAAGTCCTAAACTTGTAAATAAAAAGCTTGACATTTAGGGTGAGTGGTTGTGAAGAAAGATCTTCCACAGTTAGAGATACTGCTATGGTTATGAGTAGAAGCAAGCCAAAACATTTTACAAACACCTTCCCTAATGCTAAATCAAGTTTTTTGTTGAAGGAGTTGAGTAAATTCTTAATTCATGAAAAGATCAACATCAACTTATAACTATATGTATGATAGTTGTAAGTTACAAGGACTAGGCACAGATTTTCATGAACATCTTAGAGTCAGATCTGAGTGTATTGTGTAAAGTTTCTAATGAGTAATAGCTGATTTGAAATCTAGAATCCTCATACATTTGGCAAAACGGTCTTTGAAAAATGGGATGTGGGGTTAGAGAATCAAGCTTAACACTGAAGGTGTGTAAAATTGAAGAAGGCAAAAGACATTTTCAGACATAGTGTAACATCTAAAGAGGATTGAAGTCCTTTATGAGGTAATGCCTCAAAGTATTGATTGGAATTAGTTCTCTACTATATGTAACAACTTCTATTAGTCATTCAGCATATGAATCTTGGAGATTCATGTGAAATATAGATAAATTTGAAGCCAAAGTTCTATAAGAAAAAGGTGCATGTTGAGAGAGAGTAAGTGATCATATTTCTTGCATAAAGTGATAAATTTTCTAGATTCCAAAGCATTGTTGAGGTAATGGTGAATGTGGTGGACTTCTTATATCATATTAGCTTAGTTCTTGTAGTGTTTCACACATCCACAACTATTATATTAGACCAAGAAAAGATAAGGTAGAGAGATCAAAATTTAAGTATCTAGGATTGCCAATGTTCCATTCATGAGAGCATTGGTCATAGTTGACATGGAACCCAACCCAATCTCAACGCAATTGTGTAGTGCATAATGAGGTGATGCAAGCGGATCTTGAATGTAATGAAAGAAGCTATAAGATCATTGTAGTAGTGGATACACATTGGGAGCATGAAGGTCTTTGGTAATCTCTTCTACTTATGACGCATCATACAAGCTATGAACTATGCTACTCCAAAACTCAATATGAGTCCGCACAGGCCACAGATGAATTAATCGACATTTCTTGGGTCTCATACTAGGTGTAGATGTGCGTGCAGGTAAGGCAAGGTTATGGTGGAGGCAAGTAGGAAATATACACAGACATAGTACCGACGACCAAGTGCTGGTGCAACAGTCTACCATGCGATCACTCTCACTAAACTACAAGTTTTTTTTTTCTTATAAGATTTTTGGCAAAAGCAGATGAGCATTGACTAAACAAAAGTTATTTACAATTCTCTTTAGCTAGAGTACTTCCATTGTGCTACCTGAATGCATAGATGGAGGCAAGCCCTTTTTATGTACTTCGGAGGCTTATGACGGGATGTTCATTTAAACTCATAAAAACAAGTACAATTTGGTGGTACGACAACTAATTTGAAGTAAGAGATGTTGTACAACTGAACTCCCAAAGAACTTTCTCCACCAAACAGAAGAACAACTGACAGATACCGCGTATCAAATTTTTAAATATGAGACTCTCTATTTCAAAAGTTGTGAAGTCAAAAAGGAATTTAAAGGGCAGTTTTCTCACTCTTATCTCATGGTTGTAAAGCTTTCGCCCAAAGTAGGAGTGAGAAAAGAAGTCATGCAATGGATTCATCCTACACAGAAGAAGAGTTGATTGCCGAGCAAAGAAGTATGAGCTTTCCGTGGTTCCCATGATCGTTGTTTTGAGGTGATTTTAGCTACAGCTTGACATGTTTACGAAGAGGTTGGACCTATATACCCATGGTATGCACTACTCCCTTCCTTCGTCCAGGATCGTTTAGGACATGGGAGACAAACAAAAGCAGACAGATGCTTTATGCGATAAATAAAAAATCTCCTATGAGCGCATGTTTCTGAGGTAGGAAGGTTTCTGTTTCGCTTTTGATTAGTCATATGTCCATGCGCTGTCAATTCTTGAATATCGCATGCGTTCACGAAATCTACTGATGGGATATCATCCACAGCTTCATCAACGACTTCAGTTTTATCAAACAAGTTGCGCATGTTGTGTTGTTTTCTTCCTGTTACTTTTGTATGAGCGCGATTATGGTTGAAGGGGGTTCTGCATCCTGTTTGAGTCGTCATGGGACGGTGTTCCGTCAGCGTTTAAGCAGCCATATTTTCGCGTATACCGAGTCATCATCCAGATCTGTAGCAATAATTCGAAGAAAAAACATATCTGTAGTCCGAGCTAGGCTGGCTGTGTGCTTGGACCTTTCGCCTCTTGAGGCGAGGGTGAGCGTTCCACCCTCCTTTCTGCAATGGCCTTGACCAGTTCTTGACCAGTTGTAATGTTTTTGGACAGTTCAAATCTGTGTAAGTATTGCCTTAAGGTCTTTCTTTCTTGGCGTCATTTCTGAGTTGTAATGTTTCAGTTGTAATGTTTTTGGACAGTTAAAATCTGTGTAAGTGTGTTGCCTTAAGCTCTTTCTTTCTTGGCGTCATTTTCGAGCAGTCTAAAATCGTGTAACCTTTGCTTTGTGCGATATAGAAGTCCCATGGATAAGACGCCTCTTTCGTTTCCACAGTTGCTCTTCAATCAATTCAAATAAAAGGAGATTAAGTTTGGATTGTTGTTCAAACAAAAGGAGATTCAGCTTGGACTTTAGTTCAAACAAAAGGAGATTAAACTTGGACTGTTGTTTTTTTTGGTGTCGCCTTCGGACTGTCTAAAATCGTGTAACCTCATGAATACTATGCCCCTTTCACTTGTACGGTTGTTCTTCAATAAATTCAAACAAAGTGAGATTAGGTTTTGATCAAACTTCCTTTTTTTTTTAATAAATTGAAGTTCGGCCTTAGCCTATTCTCCTGGACTTTAATTAAAATAAAGGAGAAAAGTTGCAAGTGAATGGGACTAGTGCCCATGGGACCCCCCAAATCCCACAATGTAGGGGAGGAGTATGGCAAGCTAGGGGGCATTACAAATGAGGCGGATAAATCTATCATCATCCTCATGTGGGACCCATTTGGGTTTCAACTTGTTGTTTTCGAGGAGATAAATACAGTGATGTCTAAACGGTGGAGATCTCTTATCACGGGAGATTCTTTTACCTAGAAGAAACAAGGATTTCTCGTTCGACCATTTCTTAGGAGTTTGGCCAAAATTGACAGCACATCGCTCTCTCCAAATCTTCCAAAGGGTCTCACTCCTGATGGCATTCCACAGCCTCGATGAGTAGCCGATTGCCTCACCCAACAAAACCTATTGCTAGTTGATTTGGTTCGTGAGTCTCAAAGCCCGTGTTACGTGACACCAGATAAAACGGGACTTGGGGCAATCGAAGAACAGGTGAGCTAAATCTTTGATGCATCGATGGCAACGCTTGCACCATGGCGGCACACCACAAATTTTGTTAGCCCTTGCATTGGATGATCTGAATTAGGGGGTGCCAAATAGACATGAACTTTAGTTCCCATCGAAGTTTGGTCCAAGAATGGCACCACCTCTTGTTGAGGGTGTGATGAACATCTAAGTTGTCTTTGAAGTTGGGGATTCTGGATATTTTCTTGCCATTGCTCCATTTGAGGCCCTCTAGGAAAGGAAGGTCCTTTCCGCAGAGAAGGTGGGTAGTTGAGCGGTCCCATGCTAAAATAAAGTCCCATTCCAATCTGTCATACGCTTTGTCAAAGTCGATCTTAATGAATACCAAATCTTGTGCAGACTCCTCAGCAAATGTAAGGCCTTCCCAAATATCGACAATTGCTTCAAGTATAGATCTACCTTTGATAGAACCGAACTTCCTCTTAAGAAAAGAAAGACATTATTTACAGTAACTTAAAATCACATGCCTTGCGCCTTCTTTTTCTGGTTTTCTTTGTCTATTGGTAAGCTTCATCTTTGCGATTCAGCCGGATTATGCTCTCTTCTATTGAATTTTAAATGGGATCCGTCTGCGTACGTTATACAACTCCATCTCTGTTCTTCATGCTACCGAACCGTTAATCGAGTAATGATCTTGCATGTAAAACTCGACCTTTCCTTTTTACTTCCTCGTATGAGATCAGGACTGATTCAGATTTGCGCAATCGCTCCCATGGAAGACATAGACAAACAGACAAGCTCTTTCGCTCCATCAAGAAAGAATCTCCAATTCGGGCTTCTAACAGTATCTCGAATGACAAAAAAGTTTTTCTGTCGTAAACCTTCAGTCATCGATGCTGAGTCCTTAAGGCCCTTTCAACCTTGAATTCTGTCATATATTAGTTAAATACTGAATCATTATGCATATCTCAATGTTGAGTACCTCGTACTTTCTTTTTCTCCTTCGAAGTTGTTGCCGGATCCTCGGCCAGGTAAGCTTTAAGTTATTCAGTACTGACAGTCAATCCAAGATTGCAGGATCTTCCATGTTAATATTTTAACTAAGATTGTAGCTGGAACGGCAGCCCATGTTCGCTTATCGTTTAATGCAAAAGACTGACTTATACACGTCTTTTCATGCATTAATAAATCTGAATGTGGCCCATCGCGACCACTTACAGACCAGTCCTGTCAGAACTCTGTAATATTAAAACATCTTACAGCTCAAAAAGTCCAATCGATGGCCATTGATGCCTAATAATTTGCATTGCGTAGACATTTGATATGACTCGTAAAACGTTGAAACTGTTCATAATTTAAAGCGTGCTTAAAAAATTGCTTTGAAATAGGAGGAAAAAAAACTATTTATATTAGTAGTGAGAAGCAGCGCTTTGCAGGCGCTCTTGATAACCTTAAACCGCCATTTTTTTTTTGTTTCAAACGTGTGTGCATCGAACTCAGTAGTACCTCTCTCTTTCCTATACGCTACTTGAGTCCATTCAGGGAGCGAGTCACGATCCTTGGGCAACCCAATGCATTATAATGATCCAAAGAAATCTGTAGAGGATCGGAATATAATTTTCCATTCAGTACTTCCGCTTTCCAGAAAGCGGCAGAAAATGGAAAATGATCATGAAGCATGGATTTTAAAACTAAAACTGATGTGAAATGAAGATAATCTTCGGTGCTCGTCAACTCATCGAGGACATAACCTTTATATAAGGTTTTCCTAGGCTGCATATGACACATAATATTATTTTCTATCTCATCCATATCTGGCGTTGCTACTAAGGAGTTGCTTTTCGAAAAGAAAATGCGGAAACGATGAAGCATTTCAAATAATTATATTAGAAACCAACTTGTTCAAGGAATCCATAATGATTACGAATCAGTAATCTTTCTTTGAAAAATACGAGCTGATTTAAAGGAGAATTCTTAGAGGCTTTCGAGAAGCTTTGGTGCGCTGTTGACAACTTGACATGCTTTCTGCAAGTGCTGGACAATGTGTATTGTACTATAGTAGTTTGAAAATGGAAAGTTTGAGTCAGACAAACTGCATGTTTGGATATCGCGCAACTGAAATGATTAATTTTATCAGCGACAAGTGGCAATATAAATATGTACAAATATATTGCGAAGCATTGAGTCATTGAGCGAAAGGGACACAGACGCCAGACAGAATGAAGCGGACGATCTCTTTTTGTCGAGACGTCAATGAAATCGCTTGCGTACTTGCAAAAGCAGTAATCCAGAACTTGTGGCAGAATTTCGAGCATACAAATTGATTATATCTAGAACAACATTGTTCATAAAGGAGATGATGGATTTGATTTCTTTAAGTATAAGCACGTTCAAAAGACATCTTGACAATTTCGCTAATTTGAAAGAAGATAATATAATTTACAGTTTTCTTATCGCTCAATTCCTGGCGAGAAAAATAATTACGTCAGAAGTACAAAACATTCATCTAGAAGATTGATTCGTTCAAGAGAGCAGAAAGGAATTGTAAATCAAATAATCAAGCTCAACACTCTACGCGTTTCAACGTTATTGCTTCCCGCTGGAAACGTTCTTGCCTCCCGCTGGAGATGTTCAAGATTCAATTGTAAATATTATCCATCTAGAAACGAATCTCTATTTTGTGTCTGCTTTGTGTTGCAGAGTCTCATCCACAATTCTCCTCACTGATATTTGCAGAGCGTTATACAGACAGGTATTTGATAGCGAGGAAGAAGAGAATACGATTATACTGTAAACAAACAAGATTAAGGGATGATTAGCAAGGACGTATTCCGACAAGATACCCATGCAAAGATCCCGAATTATACGGCATCACAGTTCTCATTTATCACAAAATGATAATACGAATATCGACTACCAAAGGAACAACAGTTTATTCATGTGAATCTAAGAAAGGTCTACATTGACCTAGATGATACTTGTGGATTGTTTTTTAATCTTTCTCCTCTTTCAACAAGAGAAAAAAGTGTTATTCCCTCTCAACTCTAATCTACACCACATTCCTCATTATCTAGGTGGACATATATCTTTGGTTTCTTTTCTCCCTAGTTGTGTTGAGCTGTGTGGTTGTTGACTGAAACATACTCTCATTTATTGAAGTGGGATCCTTAAAAATTTTCCTCTTTTTCATTCAAAACCTTTGAGTATTTTAGAAGTTACATAAATAATGTTGTAAGGAAAGGCTAAGTTTAGATTCCGCTGCTTAATTGTGCTACGAAAAGGGCTAGATGGCCTTTTCTAGGAATTGCCTTACGCAGTCACGTTTTTGCAAAGACATGTGGGGTGGTATCATAGCTTTAGTAAATTGCATGTACTTTAGAAATACCATTCGTTCGACTCTTCAAGAAAACGGAAAACATGATCATACAATTTAAAAACTTTCTCGTATTTTATGAAGGAGATCTCTAGAGCACTTTGAAAGCACAACATTGATAAAGATTTTGCGATGGTTAGTTGCATATAGCATATCCTAAGGAAGTTAGGTTATATATATATATATATATATATATATATTCACCATATCAGGTATATTTTTTTCTCCAATAAATTAATGTCCAATATATTTGGTCACCAAATTGAAACTTCAAGAAGGTTAACGAGTATTCAATGTACTCAAGGATTAACTTAATTTCTATTTCCTTGTTGTTGTATTGAGGATTGAGATTCATTTGATTTCTTGGTGTTATTATAATAAAATGGTATGTATAGATCAGATCTATATATTTTGTGGAAGTTTCTTAACATTATAAAAAGGACCAATATGGAGTACTAATATAAGCCTAGATATGAGGGGTATTCAAGAAGGTTAACGAGTATTCAATGTACTCAAGGGTTAACTGAATTTCTATTTCCTTGTTGTTGTATTGAGGATTGAGATTCATTTGATTTCTTGGTGTTATTATAATAAAATGGTATGTAAAGATCTGATCTATATATTTTGTGGAAGTTTCTTAACATTATAAAAAGGACCAATATGGAGTACAAATATAAGCCTAGATATGAGGGGTATCAAAAATTGATAAATGATGATGAATAGTCCTCTCCACATATCTCGAATTTATTCTTTCATGGTTAGATATACATTTCTTTTAATGGCATAGAAATTTTATAGGTTTCCAATCTTTGCTCTAAAATTAGAAGTACATTTATTTTTAAAGTAATCTCAATTATTATATCAATATATTTTACAACTAGGTTTGTACTTTAAGAAGATACATGTCTCATCAATGCAAATGTTCAAATTAATAACATGCCACCAAAAAATAGAGGTTGCTAGGCAAGGTAAGAAGCTTTCATGATAAAAACTTATCTAATGTCATAAAGATACCATGAAAGATCGTTAGAAGAATTCTTAAATGGAAATTCTAGTATATCACCTCCAAAAGTAGATGGTATGGTCGTTTTATTGTAAAGACTAGACATAATTATAGTGATTAAAATTACTATATTGTAGATCATAAAATATGATTCTAGATATTCATTCTTTAAATCTACGAGGGACTCGAGTTATTTACCACAACGTGATTACATTATTAATGATTGATAAAGACGATTTTCATTCCCAAAGGCATATAAAAGACATATAAAATGGAATGGGCTCTAAAGGAGTACTTGATAATTAGCAAAGATTCAAAAGTTTAAAAAATCAAAGCATTGAAAGTGTGTAGTACGAGATAATACCCGTTCCATAATAGCACACTACTTAAGTAAATAGATTTATGTGATTGATACAAAATCATTTCAAATTCAAATACATGTGCATGTCTGGAACAAGGGAAAGTTCTAGATGTTATTGAAGTTGGACGAATGAATTCCAAGTTCATAGTAGAGGATTTTGAAGGCTCTAGAAAAATTATAAATTCAAGGTAGTATACTAATAAACAATGTATATGATTAATAAGATGAAAGATCAAGAAAATAGATATGTGGATAGAAATATATGCTTCACGTAAAGCTATATTATTTTTACATAGATAAAGGTTGAGAAAGACCTTTATTTGAATAATTGGCTTCTCTATGTTGATCTATTTACATGAAACTTCTACTTAAAGATAAGACAAGTTCATGAAATGTTTCTAGTATACAAGCAACCATATTGTGATCAATGTAATCCATAGAACATTTCCAATATGCAGAAAAGGATCAATAGTAGGATGGATTAAATGCACTAGATAAATTGTATGTTCAGAACATAATACACAGAAAAAGCTATCTACATAGACACAGATACATGGATGCATATACATTCACATACTATCACTCAAGTCACAGACAAACTCCACTCTCGATAGAGAGAACATGCATATCTCACAAACACTCACACACACCATGCATACACACACACACATAGTCAAGAAACACAAGAACACAACAAAATCCCGCACATCACATACAAGTACACACATGTTCATATTTCTTTGTTCCTTTTATTCTTTACTTATCTTAGGTACACACACATAATACCATATACTTATGCACATTGCCTTAGATACACACACGTACATAGGCACATTCACACATCCATATACACATACATGGATACATAAGACTATAGTCACATATAGATATATACATATAGCCACATGACCTTGCATAATCACATTTAGGAACACACATAGAAATATGCTGCATTCATCCACTTAGGCACACATGCACATAGACACACACACACACACACACATTGAACTTGATCACATGGACATAATCACATACATCTAGACATGCATGTCCTTAGATACACACTGATACATAAGCGCATTCACACATGCACATACAAATTTAAACTCATTTCCTTAAATACATAGACAATGATACGCATGCTTAGGGACACACACATATACATTTAAGTGCACCCATTCATATGTAGAAATACACATATATGCATGCATACATACACACATAAATACCTATGCATTCATGTATACATGTGTACATCATACAGATAAGCACACATGATTCTCCTTCGCATTCACACAAGCACATTTACATTGTCAAATTATCACTTTATAGCATCAAATGCATCTTAAAGGAAATGTTTGGAAATTCTTGGCCTCGTCCCCTTCATATGGCATGGAGCAGATCTCTCTAATGGATACATGCAATCAGATGATGAGAACATCATCAACCTAGAAGAATTCAAGGCATGGAAATCGAAAGGCATAGTCAAGATGAAGAAGTTGGAGGATATACCTAAATCATCTAACCAAGCAATCAGAAGATCACAAAGGGAGAGCAAGATGCCAATCAGATATGGGTATGACACTTCTTTAGTTACTAAGCATTCTATTTATCTTGCAAAGGATTTGTCACTTGAAGAGCCATCATCATATGAAGAGGCAAAGACCAAGGCAGAATGGAAAAAAGCTATGAATGAAGAAATTGAAGCACTCAAGGAGAATGATACTTGGGAGCTAGTGCAAAAGAAGGAGTCTATGAAGGTAATTGGTTCTAGGTGGATCTATAAGATCAAAAGAAATTATGATGGATCAATAAGCAGGTACAAATATGGATAAGGGTTTTGCAATGATCCAAGGAGTTGATTATGAAGAAACCTTCTCATCTGTGGCAAAAATGCCAACCATAAGGGTATTGGTAAGTGTGGCTGCATGAATTAATTGGAACATGTACCAATTGGATGTAAAAAATGCATTTCTAAATGGATGTATTTCAGAAGAGGTGTACATGTATCAACCTCCTGACTATGTGGACCCAAGCAAGGTAACATATGTGTGAAAACTAAACAAAGCTCTTTATGGATTGAAGTAGACACCTAGGGCATGGAACCATAGGTTCACTACATACCTTCAGGATCAAGGATTCATCATGAGTAAAGTAGATACTTCTCTGTTTGTCAAGAGAAGTAATTCAAAGGCGATATACCTATGTGTGTATGTTGATGATATCATACTTACAGGTAATGATGCTAATGGCATCAAGCAGATCAAGAATCAAATGATGCAAGAGTTCAAAAATCAGTGATCTAGGGTAACTAAAGTATTTTCTTGGACTTGAGTTAGTCTACACTAACTCTGGAAGTGAAAGAGGGCTAGTAAAGAGCAGGGATTAGCAATACCAACTCATTTTCTGGAGTGTCCATCCATCTCTCCCAAAAGAAAAGCTACAAGAACAAAATCACCTGAGGCTCTAGATGCAAGTGGAGGGGATTGAAGTGGGGACATGATTGGAACACAAGAATGAGTTGTTGTCTAAGGGGTTGTTTTAGAAGTAGATTGGAATGCTTGGGGGAGGGGGAGCTCATGGTGATTGGAAGAATGGGAGGCGTGGTAAGGGATGTGGTATCAATTGGTGGGATGGGTGGAAGGTATGGCTATAAAGGATAGATCTATGGCACATGATGGGGTGAATGGGTACTTGAATGTTTTGTCCTCCTCTACGGACAATGCATACACCATTAGGATGGAATCTTTGTAACTTCGTGAAAAGGATTGGCTTTGAGGGTTGGGTATAGGGGTCAATGGTCTGACATCGGAGGCTTTCGAGGGTCTGTGTAAGTTGCCCGAGCAACAAGGATGGGCCTTCATGCCCAGTGGCCAATGGCCATAGAAAGTCATCTTTCAGGGTGACCCTCCCTAAGCGGTGGACAATCATCTCAGAACTCATCTAGACAAGGGGAATCTCAGTGTTTAATCAAAACAAAGCATTGCAATTGTGCCCCTGGATGTTGATGCACTGTAATTTCTGTCCAGTGCTCTAAATCTCAAAGTGAAGAAATTCAACCAAGCATGGGTAAATGGTGGTAGTAACTATGACTCTCTTAAGGTATAAAAATGCCTTGTCATCTAATTAGTGATGCCCGTTAATGGATTAATGAGATTCCCAATCTCTCTATCTACTATCTAGCAAAACCAGAGCTAAGGCATAGGCCTTTGTGATAGGTAGTTGAGGGCTTGCATTGTGCCTAGTGCTACTGTCAGCATACTGATAGCCTTAATAAAAGGGATATCAAAACCATTGTTATCTAGTTCTTGTTTTAATAGATCATGGATCTACTTCTGTGTGAGTTGACAATGAGCCCAGACTACTTGCATTGTAGCGTAGAGCCTTTGTAATGTGACAGTATAGGCTGATATTTCTGTAATTTATTCCTTTTCAATCTACTAATGTTCTCCATGTTTTTCATGTGTTTCTCTTGACCATACACCTTGCCATCTCCATGAGTGACCTATTCTTTCATTCAGCAACTCCATTCTATTGAGGTGTATATGGCACTATAGACTCATGTTTTATCCCACGTTCAGCCAGAAATGGATTAAAATCAGAAGACATATATTCCCCCCCTCGATGCGAATGGAGGGTGCCCATTTTACATGCTGACAGATTTTCAGCCAAAACCAAACCTGTTTGAAGCACATGAACACTTCCGACTTTTCCTTCAATGGATATACCCATGCATGCCTGGAAAAATCATCAATGAAAGTCACGAAGTAAAGATAATTTCCAAATGAAGGTGTCTGCATAGGACCACAAACATCACTATATACAAGCTGCAATTTCTGAGTAGCCGGAATTGAACCATCTTTTGGAAATGAGGAACGCTGCATTTTGCCCAAAATCTAGCCTTCAGAAACATGTTTTCCAGGTGCCTCAAGTTTGGGCAAAGAGGACACCATTTCAGATTTCTGCAAGCATAGCAACTAGCAAAATTTAGATGACCAAAGCGTGCATGCCAAAGCTTTGTATGTGAGATATCCTGAGAATCATGCACTGCACATGCCGAATCATTCACAGATCTTTCATAGTCTATGAGCTTATACAACCCACGACATAAAATGCCAGAAGCAATAATCACATCGCCATTTGATAGATCATGAACTTTACACCTGTCATCAACAAATTTCACAACCAAGCCAATCTTGGCTAATGCAAAAACTGATAACAGGTTCTTCTTGATCCCTGGCACAAATAAAGCATCTGACAAAGTGAAAGAACTACCATCAGGAGTAGTCAAAATGATCTTACCAACTCCCATAACAGGATAAGAGGAGTTGTTGGCGCATGTAACAGTATTCCCTGTGGGGGCAGGCTCGAGTGAAGAGAAGAAACTACACTGTGAGGTAATATGTTTGGTCGCCCCATTATCAAAGTACCAAACATCTGAGTCTACTACAGACATGCATTGCTCATGAGAAGATGGGTCAAAACTGCAAACAGTAGTAAACGCTCATTCTTCTTCCTGCACAAGATTAGCAGACTCCGTTTTTGGTGTAGAGCCTTCTGCAACAACCATTCCATCCTCTTTCTTCTTTGCCTCTTTTGCAACCACTTTTGGGCAGCTCTTTATGATATGATCATTCCCTTTACAGTACTTACAAAACAATTTGTGCTTTTCTGATTTTTTCTCATCTTTGTCTTGGTTCTTTGAATGTGCAACATTTGCAGATTTTTGCTTACAAGTAGAAGAGCTCCATTTTCCTTTGCCCTTCTGACTAGCCAGGAAAGCTTGATCTGCAACACGCATAATGGACCTCTTCTGCCTGGACTGATCTTCCTACAACAGAACAGAAACTAACTCCTCAAATGACAAGGCATTTGCATTGCCTTTCATCATCAATCGAAGAGTAGAAGCAAAACTCTAATATGAATCAGGAAGACCATTCAAAACGGTGTGCACAAGTGGGCTATCTGGTATAACCTCATCAGCAGAAATCAATTGTTCCTTCAAGTCTTTGATCTTTGTTAGGAAACTGTCCATAGAATCACCTTCATTCATGTGCTCACTCTCCAACTGTTTCCGGAGGTAAGCAACACAAGCCTCATTCCTAGCTTGGTACAATGTGGTAAGTGTATCCCAAGCATCCTTAGCTGTTCTACAAGAACGAATATGAGAAATAATGGCACGTTGGATCGACAAAGCTATCAATGCATTTGCCTAGGCATCTCTGCCATCCTAATGAATCTGCTCTGCAGTAGGTGCAGCAGAAACTATAGCACGAACAGAATATGTAGAATATCACCATCTTCGACACCTTCTGCATCAGCTTCAGAACCTTTATTTGTAAGAAATGCAGGTGTGATAGGACGTTTTTTGACCCCCTTCACAATGTTCCATAGTCCTTTTCCAACCAACACATGTCGCATCATATAAGCCCATAGTGGGTAGTTGGTACCATCCAACTTATCCTCAACAGCCAACATACGGAATACATCACTGCTTTCAGCCATGGCCGATGACTAAAATACCTTGATGCAAAAAATTGATTGTATCTCAAAAAGTTGAACTGAATTGCCCAGACGAATTCTGCTAGACTTGTAGCAGACTTTGAGATGCTTATACTGGCGAACAGAAACTGGTATACCTTTGGCACAAAAAGACAAAATAGCCTATAGAAGCGTTGTAATAGTGCGTTCGGAGGCTCAAACGAGCTCAGATCGCGATTTCGGCACCACACAAAGTTGTTTTGATCTCAAAAACATGCGGAGTATGCTCACCAAAATTTGTGTGATTCTGAGACTACAATAGGAGTGTCGAGGGCACCCTAGATGAAGCGACGACCTGCTCTGATACCAATTGTTGGAGTTAGACGTATGCGGAAGCATGCGAACAACACAAGCAAGAAGAAGAAGCTTGGAGCACAACACACAATACTAAATTGTATTACTAGAGAATGTACAAAGATAAGTAGCCCATTAGGGCAATAGACGTATATACAAGCTGGGGGGAAAAAACCACCTAAAGAGGGAAAAAAGTGCCCCGGCGGTCCTAATGTGTTCACACACATCACTACCTAAATATATCAACAAATATCCTCTAATATCATAACATATGAGGTGATGAAGTGCCCTCATGTATGAACTGACCATTGTCTACCTTGTGAGGAGATGGTGAGATAGGATCTAGACATGAGTTGGTGCTACACAAGACCTACTCTGCACCTACCAATCTAGCTCCAAGGATGCCTAGTAGACTCTTTTATGTTCACAATGATGCATTTAGAGCACCCAAGTCTTTTGGAGTATCACTTTTAATTGCTTTCATCAAAATATATAACTAGAATATTCAAGAAATGTGATGAACCTTGTATTTTGGGAATACGAGGTTTTAGTATTAAGCTTAGAGCTCACAACCTGGTATGAATTGACCATGGAGCTTTCTCAAACTTCTCATTGGGGTGTATAGCTAACTTAACCAAGTTATTTCATCAATTTAGTTGTACCATATACTGAGAAATGAATCTAATAAGTCGGGGGGTCATCCCAACTTTCCAGGATCTAGAAGGCATGTAGATATAGTCACCTTCCTCACTTCAAGATTTGCTGAAATAAACTTGATAAAAATGATATTTGAAGACTACACACTTTACTCTAGCTATCCCAAGTTCACATATAGCAAATGATCTAGTACACGTAGAAAATTTGATTCCGCAAAATCATTATAATGATGAAGATGAAATAGTGCACATTAGATAGAGATGTACTTGAAGAAATGTATCAAACTGTATATGGTAATGAACATATGATACAAGAAACGTGTAGTGGACCAAACATAGGTAATGTGAGCTCAATGTATGCTCAAGTGTTTAGCTCAATGGTTCTCATAATAGCTCACATATCCCACGACTCAAAGTATGTGTATTTATACACATGTGAAGAGTTTTAATTTGAATTTTCCCCTCACCTAAAATTGATCCTACAATTTGGGGATGATTTAAATTGATTCTTCCTACCACATGAGTCATGGATTTAGCTTCCTTACTTCATGAGATTCCTTATTCTCTTGGGTTCTACAATTATTCAAAGTAAATATGCTCAAATGGACAAGCATGAGTACATGTGTTGGTTCTCTCTTGTGAAGAGCTAAATGAATATGTAGTCTTAAGGTTTTGGAAATGCACTTAGGCTTGCGAGTTGTACCAATAGCTCCCCCTCAACCCTAAGATGTGTAAGTCTTTGACTCTGCATGATCTCTTCAATCCAATCTTTTATTTGAATCTGTTTAACTTGCTTCCGTCCAAAGCCTTTGACATCATATATACACATTGTACATGCGTTGATACATATGAGAGTTGTATCTCCTTATGATCTTCTATATGTTTAGTCCTCACATGATAGATAGGGTTAGTAGCAAGATGTAATGAGCTAATGTTGTCTCCAAATATATGTGGAGTTGAAGTATGCAACCCCAAATTTGAATATAGGGTTCTAATCCACATAGCTTCTTGTGTAGCATTTGCAAGTCCTCTATATTTAGCCTCTGTTGACGAAAGAGCAATTGTGGATTGCTTCTTTGAGGACCAAGAAATCAACTTTGTACCTGCAAAAGTAAGATAATAAGATGTGCTTCTCCTATCATATTTAGAGCATGCCCAATCTACATCAGAGAAGAGGTTAACATCTATATGAAATGTATATTATTGATACTATAAACGGACATCATTGATTGTGCCCTTCAAATACTTTAGGATTCTTTTGGTTGCTTCCATGTATGTCTTCCTTGGAGTGTGCATGAACTAACTAAGCACACTTACTCCATAACAGGTATACACTCTAGTTAGAGTTGCATAATTTAAAATTCCTACAAGACTTTGATAACTAGTTACATCCTCAATGAGCTCACCTTCATGTGCACTTAAATTCAGATTTACCTCCATTGATGTACCTGCAACCTTTGTATTCTCCACCTTGAACTTGGAAAACATAGCTCCAATATACTTCCTATGAGTGAGGAACATACCTCTCTCTGTGTTAACTACTTCCAAACCTAGGATACGTGAGCAAACCAAGATCATTGATGTTGAAATCCTCTTTGATTTGATCTTTGATCTTCGTGATTCCATCTGCATCACTTCCTATAATATTATATCATCAACATATACACAAAGGTATATGACTTCTGAGTGATTCCTCTTAATGAAGAGGCATGGATCTACCTTGCTCACCATAAAAACTCTATCATGCAAGTAAGTGACAAGTCTATGTTTCCAAGCTTTAGGAGCTTGCTTGGAGGCATACAAAGCTTTCCTAAATCTGCACACATGTTTAGGTATGATTGATCTTTAAAACTAGAAGGTTAAGCCATGTATACCTCCTATGAAATCCATCCATTTAGAAAGGAATTTTTAACATCCATTTTATATATCTTCCAATTCTTGGAAGATGCAATAGTCATGACTGCCCTAATAGTACACGTTTTTGCAATATGTGAAAATGTTTCTTCATAATCAATACCTTGTGTCTATGAAAATTCTTTGGCTAAAAGTGTTGCTTTGTACCTGTTAATTGAGCCATCAGATTTCTTCTTTACCTTGTATATCCACCATGAGCCAATGAGCTTCATGGATGGTTCCTTGGGTACCAATCCTCAAGTTTGATTCTCTTGTAGGGCTTCTATTTCTTCTTCCATGGCACTTCTCCATTTTGGTTTCTCCTTGGCTTTTCCATGTTGAGATATCAAGCTCAACTTGTGATGATCGAGAATGACACGTATCATTTTTCATTTCTCTAACATGTATAGCAATCACGCTAGTATATGTTAGGGATACGTCATTGAGATTTACTAAATTTATCTACCGAGAGTGATGGCACATTTGTTTCTTGCCAGCTCACTCATTCATGGACATTAGGATTTTACTTATGTAATTTTCTTTATATGTGGCACTTGTTGTATTGTTGTTTTCTGAGGTCATTCTTGTACATTTCCTTTATGTAATAGAAGAAGAAGAAGAAGAAGATCATTCTCCCTTCCGTCAATCTGTGTGTGTGATCCTCTTTGATTGTGAGTGTGTGTGTGTGTGAGCTCTCTTCCTTTTGTCCTTACTTGTGACATGGTATCAGAGCCAGTGTGGTTGTAGAGAGCCCGTGGAGAAGGCCGACAATGAAGATTTTGCAAGAAGGCATGGACAAAGCACGATTCACAAACAACCTCAGATTGCTATGAAAAGTGGCGTGAAGGTAGAAGGCCTCAAAATATTTCCAAGAGCTACCCCTTTAGGGTCACATGTTTTTGTCAGATTTCTATTTTGGAGCCATCTCAACCTCCATTTCGAGCCTGCAAGGTGGGACGCGTAGAAAAAACAAGTTAGTTTGCAACACTATAACTTGCATCTCGTTTGCAAACACTCACATATCCCAAATCTAGAATCTCAAGCGATTCCTTGTATTGATGATACACGAAAACTATGTTTTTCTTAGATCTAACTGTCACCTCATAGTGCAACAGTGTCCAAGCAGAAGTACTGCTTGTAGTCATTTTGTAGTGTTGTGAATTGTTGCAGAAATGGCAAACGTAGATGGAATGAGTCACCTTTTGAGCAATAAGCTGGACAAGAACGACTTCCATGCTTGGAGATTCAAAATGATGAATTTTCTAATGGGAAAAGGCTACTAAAAGTAGATCGAAGGGGAGAATGAAAATGCTCCATAGTTACCAGAGAGGAATCACACTGTAGACTAGTTAAGCGCATATGAGGAATGGAATCAAGGAGCACAAAAGGTAATGTATTTTCTATTCGTTAGCATATAGGATAGCACGATTGGGCACATACGTGATGCCAAGACTCTGAAAGAGGCTTGGAGTAGCTTGGTCACGTTGTATGAGACCAATAAAAAGGCACAGAAACTGCAACTCAAGAACAAGCTACATACATTGGAGAAAAAGGGCATGTCACTAAGTGATTACACCCTGAAAATCAAAAGCATATGTGGGTCACTTGCATCTATTGGTGTAAATGTAGATAATGATGATAAGGTGGAAGTGTGACTCTGAGGTTTAGGAGCTGCATATAAGTAGTTTAGAACATCTATTCAAAGTAGGGAAAATATTTTGAGTTTTATTGATCTGGTGTCCATGTTGATTATTGAAGAAAAGAATCTTGGTGAGGATTTGAACTCCCAAGGAAAACCTAGTTCTAAGCAGGTATTCTACGTTGGCAGAGGAAGAGGTAGAGATAGAGGCTTCAGAAGAGGAATAGGACACAATAACCAAGGCCAAGGTCAACAACACAATCATGTAGGAGGTAGAGGACAGTTTCAAGGTAGGGGTAGCCAACGAGGCCACAAAAATTTCCAAAGAAATGATTCAGGGAATGAAAGTGAAGGATGCTCAAATTGTGGTAAACTTGGACACTTTGAACGTGATTGTAGGTTGAAGAATCAAAATAACATAAGGCAACAGAACAACTATGCATCCACAAGTGTAGATGATTCTAAGAAGTTGTTCACGGTCCAAAATCACATGATGAATATGATGTCTACTGATGTTCCAAAATCTAATGGTAATTTTTGGTATGTTTATTTAGGTGCTTCAAATCACATGACCAGTCGTGTAGAATGGTTTAGTAGTTTGTAGAAATTACTAGTTCTTGGATATGTAGAAAGAGGTGATGACACATCTCACCCTATTGAGCATACATGAAACATAGCATTGTCTATGGAGGAAGAAAAGGTAAAACATCTTGTTGATGTGCTAAATGTTCCAAATACAACAAAGAATCTGGTTTCTATTGGACAAATGGTTGACTTGGAACTACAAGGTAGGTTCAATGTTGATGGGCTATATATAGAAGAGTACAAACATGATGGAAGATTGATTGCCATCAGAAACAAAGTGGGTAGGATGTTCACCTTAAATGTGAAAGTTCTTGAAATGAATGCAACCATGTTTGCAAAAGGTCCAGGAGTTATTGATGAGTAGAGATCTAGCACAAAAAAATTAGATATGCAAATTTGCAAAGGCTGAAATTGATGTAATCAAAGGAGATTGTCAATGGACTACCAAATTTCAAGGTTGCGGAGATGCAAAAGGTATGCACAACATGTAAATTTGCTAAACAATCAAGAGCATCATTTTCACATGACAAGCATGTTAGTGAGAATGTACTAGAAATAGTACATATAGATGGTTTGGGGTCCTACAAAGACCACATCTATGGGTAGTTGCAGGTTTTATGTTACTTTCATTGATGACCATACACGAAAACTATGGGTATATTTCATGAAAGACACAAGTGAGGTGTTCAGTCACTTCGAGAACTTTAAGGCTATGGTGGAAAATAAAACAACAAAATATATTCAGATATTAAGGTCTGATGGAGGAGGTGAATACATGTCAAATGACTTTAGTAAATTTCTTAAAAGACATGGAATTTGACATTAGTTTTCATGCAAGTACACCACAACATAATGGTGTTGCTAAATGCAAAATAGAAATATTGTAGAAATAGCAAGGGTTTTGATGGTTGAGAAGAATATGTTTCATTGTTGTAGCAAAAAAGTTGTGCATAATGTTGTATACATCATGAATAAAACTCCGATTGCTATTGTACATCAAGTTACACCTCAAGAGAAGTTTACAAGTAAAAAGCCAAACTTATCACATATGAAAGTATTTGGTTGTATTTCATATGTACATGTTCCAAATGAGTTGAGGACAGATCTTGATTCAAAAGCACATATATGTATCTTCATTGGGTACTCCCTTGAGAAAAAGGGGTATAAATGTTATAACCCACTCACACGATAGGTGAAGGTAAGCAAAGATGTGGTGTTTGATGAAATCTCAAGCTTCTATGGAGATGCCAAAGATGGACTTGATCTTGAACCAAATGACAAAGAAACTGTTGAAAACTCAAGTGTAGAATCTCAAGCTTTGAGTGGACCAGATGTGTCACCAAACAATAGTTCCAACTCAAATCCGAGTGGAAGATTGCATAAAAATCTTAGTCCATAAAATTCATCAACTACATCAAAGAAAGGTAAAGAAAAGCTTTCTGCTAGTAGTACAACATCTACAGGTTTTGAAGACATTGATGGAGATTCAAGTGGTTCAAAAAAGAGCCTTGATGAGAAATTGGATTGCCCTTCGTGAAAACTCTAGGAGTTTAGAAAATTGGATGGCTGCCATGCAATATGAATATGATGCTATAATGAAGAATGGTACATGGTCTTTATGTGACTTGCCTCCTGGCAAGAAGGCCATTGGCACTAAGTGGGTATACAAGCTGAAGCGTAAACCTGATGGTACAATTGACAGGTATAAGGCTAGGCTTGTTGCAAAGGGTTATGCGCAGGAAAGAGGCATTGATTTTGATGAGACCTTTGCACCTACATGCCGTATGACTACTGTTCGGAGCATTTGTGCACTTGCAGCTCATCATGGTTGGAATGTACATCAGTTGGACATTAAAACAACATTTCTGAATGGTGACTTGCATGAAGAAGTGGATGTTTTTCAGCCCCGTGGCTTTGTGCAGAAAGGGCATGAAAACCAGGTGTGCAGGTTAAAGAAGGCATTATATGGTTTAAAGCAAGCACCACGTGCTTGGTATGAGAAAATACATGCCTATCTGGTTGCACATGGTTTTGTGAACAGTCCAACTGAAAGCACCTTATATGTTAAGCGTGCTAATGATGTGCTTCTGATCATTGTTAACTATGTTGATGACATGCTGCTCACTGGTCCTATTGAGAAGCATATTGCTGATTTCAAGGCTGATTTGCATGCCTCATTTGAGATGTCTGATTTGGGGCATTCGCATCACTATTTGGGCGTTCAGTTTATGCAAGAATGATGGTGGAATGGCTTTGTGTCAAATGAAATATATTGACACATTATTGCAGTGTTTTGGCCTTGAAGACTGTAAGCCTATTGCCACTCCTATGGAGACAGGTTTACGATTGAGTCTTCATGATGCTGGAGATGCATTTGATGCTATTCTCTATCAACAGGCTGTTGGATGCTTGATTTACTTATGCATTACTCGGCCAGATATTCAGTTTGCTGTCTCACAGATGAGCAGGTTTATGCATTGCCTAGGAGTCATGCATTGGAAGGCGGTTAAGTGCATCTTTCGCTACTTCAGTGGTACTCGGCTACTTGGGTTGTTTTATCCCAAGGGGGGATCACTACCGCCAGATTTGCATGCTTTTTCTGACTCAGATTGGGCTGGTTGCTATGACACTCGTGTGTTCACTAGTGGTTTTTGCTTCATGCTTGGTAGCTCATGCATATCTTGGTTGAGTAAGAAGCAGCCTACTGTTGCCACTTCCAGTTGTGAGGCTGAGTATAGGGCAGCTTTCACAGCGACTGTTGAGTGTGTGTGGCTCAGACGCCTTATGGCTGATTTGGGTGTTGGCCAGTCTTCTGCCACCACCATCTTCACTGACAGTCAGAGCGCATTGGCAGTTGCGAGGAACCCTGTGTTCCATGCTCGCACTAAGCACATTGAGGTGCATTATCACTATGTCAGGGAGAGGTTCTCTACTGGGGAGATCAGCTTGGCATATGTGCCAACCCAGGAGAACATTGCAGACCTTTTCACGAAGGCTCTGTCTAGGGAGAAGTTTGAAGCTTTCCGCAAAGCTTTGGGCTTACTTCCTTTTGTGGAGTGATTTCCACATAGCTTGGCACTTCCTTATACATGAGTGCCAGCTCCTTGTTCACCGCATCAGGCCCAGGGGGGATTTGTTGATATATTTAGGTAGTGATGTGTGTGAACACACTAGGACCGCCGGGGGACTTTTTTCCCTCTTTAGGAGGTTTTTTTCCCCGGGCTTGTATATACACCTAGTGCCCTAATGGGCTACTTATCTTTGTACATTCTCTAGTAATACATTCAGTATTGTGTGTTTGTGCTCCAAGCTTCTTCTTCTTCCTTGTGTTGTTTGCATGCTTCTGCAGGCGTCTATCTCCAACAATATCGGGTATCCTGGGATTTTCTTCACGACACCTGATGAGTGTCGAGTGTCGTGATTTATTCTGCGACACCTCAGGAGTATCGAATATCGTGGAATTTTTTTCACGACATCTGACAAGTGTCGGGTATCGTGAGATTCCTCGCGACGTTTGAAAAATATGGTGTGTCATGACTCAGCAAGTTTCAGATGTCCTGAACCTGCTATCACAATATGTGTGTGTCGTGTGAAAGTCCGACAACATTCAACAAGTGACAAATATCATGGTTGCATCGCGACATTTGACAAGTGTCGGATATCGCGATTGTCTCACGACATTTGACAAGTGTTGAGTGTAGTGGAGATCAAGTGTCGGGATGCCTGTAAAGTGTCATGTGTCGTGATATCAGGTATCCTGTGGTGAAGTATCGCGACATCTGACAAGTGTTGAGTGTCGTGTAGGGCCAAGAATCGTGATATCCCTTGGGTGTCCAGTGCCGTGCTAAGGGCCAAGTGTCGCGACATCTGCCAAATATCGTGTATCGTCTACTTCCAAGTATCATCGATATCTACTAAGTGTCGTGTGTGGCCTGTTTTGAAGTAATCCCAGAGAAGTCTTGTTTCCCTTTTTTAACCCCTAGAACCCTAAACTGGCATAGCTTTCTCATACAAAATCCGTTCGCAGTGATTTTGGGTTTGTTGGAAAGCTCATGGGGATTTGTTGATATATCCTGATAGTGATGTGTGTTAATACACATACGATCACCGAGGAAGTCCTCTGCCTTTCAGAGGCATTTTTTCCCCAACTTGTTTATATGCATATAACTATAATGGATCACTTATCTTTTGTACGTTCACTTTGTAATACACCTTGTTTTGTTGTTCTCCAAGGATCAGGAGTCCTCAACTCCAAGAGGGCACTTGTGCATGGAGAGGGTGCTTGCATATACTACATCTTCCTTGTGCTCTTTGTGTGCTTCACGAGTCCTCAAATTCCAAGAGGGCACTTGTGCATGGAGTGGGTGCTTGCATATACTACATCTTTTAAATAGCAATGTATCACATTTATTTCATAGCCATAGACCTTTTCTACCTTTGTAATGTATTATTCTATCTTTGGATTACTTCTTTTCTTATGTAATGCATGTAAATTTTCCTTCAAAAGGACCCATTGGACCCCTCAAATCCCACAAATCAGGGGTTGAATAAAACTATCTAGAAAACATTACAAAGATAACCCTTTTGTTCCCCTCATAGGGGAGAAATTTTCTTTTAATCTTACTGCTCTCAAGGAAAAACACTCTATGATGTCTAAAAGGTGGGGGATTTATACAATCGGAAATTCTTTTGCATAAAAGGAAAAGAGACTTTTTGATCGACCATTCTTTAGGAGGGTGCCCAAAGTTGGTGGCACACCTCTCTTTCCAGATCTTCTAGAGGGTCTCACCTCTTTTAGCATTCTACAATGCTCACAAACAATTGATTGCTTCACCCAATAATGCTTGCTTCCAATTGATTTGACCATGCAACAACATGATTCTCTCAAGGGGCTGCCAAATTGATATTGATTGGCAGCATGAAAAGAAGAGGTGTCCGAGGTCCTCATTGCCATGAAGGAATTTTTTACACCATAGAGGTGCTCCACAAATTTTGTTAGCTTTTACATTGGTCCGAATTCCCTAGTTGAGGATGTTCCACATAAGAACTGATTTTGTAACCTCGATGAGGGGATGCCAAAGGGATTGAAACTTAAAATCCCACCTAAAACTCAACTAATCCAAACACTATCTCCTATTAAGCATGACATGAAAGTCCATATTCTTCTTGAATTTTAGAATTTTATCAAGACTATTGCCATTGTGCCATCTAAGACCCTCAATGTGAGGGGAGTCATGCCCAATAAGTAGGAGAGTCCTCAAGCACTCCCAAGCATTCAATCTACTCCACAACATGCACCATTTTGCATAGTCCATTCTCCTTGGTGAGTCAATGTCCTCAAATCTAATCCACTGACATGCTTTTTGATTCGAGAGGTGTTTCCATAAAGAGAAACCTTTGTTCCAAAGCTTCTTAGATTTTTGGAGGTTCCAAGACTCAACACCTCTAATGCCCTTGATATATAACCATATCAAATCAATTTGTCTAACATCGGCTACCATTTCCAATCTTCATTGATCTTGGCAAACTATTTTACCATGTTCCAACTCTTCCATAGGGAGCAAACTAAGCTCAAACCTATGGGAGTCACCTGATAGGGGGAGAACAAAAGAGTGAGAAGATCAAGTCCCTTCCACCCACGAAGGCCCACAAGCCTAAGAGCACTCTTATTTCTAGAAATTAGTTTGACCCAAGAGGCATCCCTATTGCTTCATGATTTAATTAACCATTCGGCTACAAGTTTATTGGACATTCCTTAAGTTTCTAGAATTCCCCAGCCCCCTTGATCTTTTTGTCTTATGCAAGTAGCCTATTTAAAGTTTTGGACACCCTTTTATTAGGGTCCCCCGTCTAGAGAAAGTTTTTGCAAATTCTTTCGAATTTGACAATCTCTTGGTCCTTTGGTATCCAACAAAAGGGAAAGTAGATAATCAAAGAAAGAAGAAACATCTTAACCACCATAGATCACCTCGCTAGGTTGATTTGCATAACTTCCCAGTATACCAAGTTGTTATTCGTATGGGGATCAATTGAAAACCATGGTTAGCCAAAATCTGAAGTGGATGTTTAATAATGGCCCTAAAATCGATTTTAGAGTGGTTTATTTTTTGAGCATGATGCCTCATTGGATATGTTTAGGAAACATCAAAAGGTTCAATGCTAGTGAATCATTATGGACAAAAGCATTCATGTCATTGGCAAAGAGCCTCAAGATCATTTGTTCATTGAGGGGAAGCAAGAGGCCTTGAATAAGACCTAAATCAGATTGATGTTTAGGAAGGTAGTTGAGACCATTGACAATAATTACAAAAAGAAGAGGGGCCGAAGTGCATCCTTGCTTGATAGAATGTTTTAAACAAAAAGCTTGAGAGAGCTTGCCATTGATGATTATCTACACTGATGCATATTGTAGCAAGGTTGAGATCACCTTAATGAACTTTTGGTCAAAACCTAGGTCTTTCAAAGATTGAAGAATGAACTCCCACTCAATTCTGTCATAAGCTTTATCAAAGTCGATCTTAAGGAAGAAGAAATCTTGAGCGGACTCCTCAACAAAAGTCAAACCTTCCCAAACATCAATGGTATCCTTGAGGATGGACCTCCCCTTGATGAACCTTTTTTGGTCCTTAGTGATCCGTTTTTGTAGGTGACAAGCAATTCAACTAACAAGAACCCTAACAAGGCTCTTGTAACTTGTTTGTAACATCATAATTGGATGCCAATTTTCAATTTTTCTTTTTCAAACTTTTTGTGAATAATCTTGATAATGCCTTCATTGAGACATTTGAGTGGTGCACCAAAAGAAATAGCCTCTTGCCACACCAGACATAATGGAGTACTCATCACATGCTTCAAGGTCATGAAAAACGTATTATTGAGGCCATCCAGCATCAGACTTTTTCCATCAGGAAGAGAATAAATATCTTCAAGAATTTCATAATCCAAAATGGGAGCTTCAAGAAGAGGCTTCATATTTTATGGAATTATTTTGGTTTTGACCCTAGAGATGGTTGCCATGCAATCACGCCTATGAGGAGAGAGAGGCTTGGTGTTGATAGTCAAGGTCACACACAAGCAGCGAAGCTCATCAATGAAGTGGATACACAAGAAGAAGGAGCATGTAGGGAGCTCATGGAGGCACATGTCAAATTTTCATAAGAAATCCCTATAAATATAGTGACTTTTGTGACTAAAAACTATTGTAAATACCATTTTCCATTTTTACAGCTGAATTTTGTTCAAGCTGAGGAGTCCTTGAGATTGAGGATATTAGAATTAGCATCCTACCAATTTTCATAATTTTTAGATTCCGTTTGAATCCCCAAATAAGCCTTGGAACGTAGTTTTTAACTAGGCGGGGCACTAGGTCTTGACAAGGCCAAAACTACTCAGAAAACTATAAAAAGGGTTGGAGAGCTCGTTTTTGAGGTTAGCTTGTTGTAGATTTGAGCTTCTGTCATAGATTTTCTTTTGCAATCAAAGTCCTTCCATTGTTCCACTCTTTGCTCTTACCTTGTGTGCACGTGTGTGTATGTGTGTGCATGCTTGTGGGCTTTCACTCACGCACTTGTGCACTTCACCTGCTCTTGGTCTTCATACCGGTCCTCACGTCTCCACGGATTGACATTTATGAGGTGAAGCTCCTCACATTGGTACTTGCCATTGTGCTAGAGTGACACCAAATTTGGCGCCGTTGCCAGGGAGAGAGCTTGGAGGACGAGTGTGCGACGGTAAGCCGTAGAGTAGCGACGTTGGAAGGTAAAAAAAAATGACCATTTTCAGTTTAGTTTCTGATTTTTTCTCCATCTTCATCTTCATCATCATCACCATCTTTTCCCACTATCAACTTCTGTGATTTTTTCAGTTTTTGGCCGTAGATTCACTTCATTTTCACTTCTGGTTGTGAGAAAGAAGCTTAGAGAGGGTGCAAAACCAAAACACTAAAGAAATACACCTCAATATACCCAAAAATTGAGTGAACTATCCCGAATGTGACATGAGCTCTGCCAAATGTCATGAGTGTGATATCACGGGTTTGAGGAGAGATTTTGCATCTACAGACACATAGGAGTGAGAAAGAGGGCACAAGGTACTCATATTTGCAAACATTTTTGAATTTGGACTCCAAAAAGTCCAGGTGTCATGTTCTCCCGCGGTTGAGTGTCACGACATCTAGATGTCGTGATCTCCTTTCGTTGAGTGTCGTGATATCGAGCCACATTTGATATGGTGAGAGTTTTTGCGACGTCTGGCAGATATCGAGTATCTTGGGATTTTCTTCACGACACCTGACGAGTGTCGAGTGTCGTGATTTATTCTGCGACACCTGACGAGTGTCAGATACTATGGAATTTTTTTCGCGACATCTGACAGGTGTCGGGTATCGTGAGATTCCTCGCGACATTTGATAGATATCGTGTGTCGTGACTCTGCAAGTCTCAGATGTCGTCAACCTGCTATCGCGATATGTGGTAGATGTTGAGTGTCGTGTGAAAGTCCGACAACATTCAACAATTGTCGAATATCGTGGTTGCATCGCGACATTTGAAAAGTGTCCGATATTGTGATTGTCTTACGACATTTGACAAGTGTCGAGTGTAGTGGAGATCAAGTGTCGCGATACCTGTCCAGTGTCCTGTGTCGTGATCTCAGGTGTCGTGTGGCAAAGTATCGCGACATCTGACAAGTGTTGAGTGTCGTGTAGGGCTAAGTATCGCGATATCCCTTGGGTGTCGAGTGTTGTGCTAAGGGCTAAGTGTCACGACATCTGCCAAATATCATGTATCGTCTGCTTCCAAGTATCACGGATATCTACTAAGTGTCGTATGTCGCGTGTTTTGAAGTAATCCCAGAGAGGTCTTGTTTCCCTGTTTTAACCCCCAGAATCCTGAACTGGCATAACTTTCTCATAAGAAATCCGTTTGCAGTGATTTTGGGTTTGTTGGAAAGCTCGTGGGAATTTGTTGATATATATTGATAGTGATGTGTGTTAATACACTTAGGAACACCAAGGAAGTCTTCTCCCTTTTAAGGGCATTTTTTCCCCAACTTGTTTATACGCCTATAACCATAATGGATCACTTATCATGAAGAGATTGCTTGCATATACTACATCTTCCTTGTGATCTTTGTTCACGAGTCCTCAAAGTCCAAGAGGGCACTTGTGCATGGAGTGGGTTCTTGCATATACTACATCTTGTAAATAGCAATATATCACATTCATTTCATAGCCATAGGCCTTTTCTACCTTTGTAATGTATTACTATATCTTTGGATTACTTCTTTTCTTATGTAATGCATGTATATGCTTCCTTCAAAAGGACCCATGGGACCCCTCAAATCCCACAAATGAGGGGTTGCATAAAACTATCTAGAAAACATTACAAAATAGGTTGATAACCTTTTTATTCCCCTCATAGGGGGGAAATTTTCTTTTAATCTTATGCTCTCAAGGAAAAATACTCTATGATGTCTAAAAGGTGGGGGATTCTTACAATCGAAAATTCTTTTGCATGAAAGGGAAAGAGACTTTTCGATCGACCATTCCTTAGGAGTGTGACCAAAATTGGTGGCACACCTCTCTTTCCAGATCTTCAAGAGGGTCTCACCTCTTTTAGCATAACAAAATGCTGAGGAACAATTGATCGATTCACCCAATAATGCTGCTTCCAATTGATTTGACCATGCAACAACATGATTCTCCCAAGGGCGTGCCAAAGCGATATTGATTGGCACCATGAAAAGAAGTGGTTTCCTAGGTCCTCATTGCCATGAAGGCATTGTTTACACCACAGAGGGGCTCCACAAATTTTGTTAGCTTTTACATTGGTCTGAATTCCCTAGTGGAGGATTTTCCACATAAGATTTGTAACCTCGATGAGGGGATGCCAAAGGGATTGAAACTTAAAATCCCACATAAAGTTCAACTAATCCAGACACCATCTCCTATTAAGCATGACAAGAAAGTCCACATTCTTCTTGAATTTTAGAATTTTATCAAGACTATTGCCATTGTGCCATCTAAGACCCTCAATGTGAGGTCAAGCCCAATAACTAGGAGAGTCCTCAACCACTCCCAAGCATTCAATCTACTCCACAACATGCACCATTATGCATAGTCCATGCTCCTAGGTGAGTCAATGTCCTCAAATCTAATCCATTGACATGCTTCTTGATTCGAGAGATGTCTGCATAAACAGAAACCTTTATTCCAAAGCTTCTTAGATTTTTGAAGGTTCCAAGACTCAACACCTCTAATGCCCTTGATAGATAACCATATCAAATCAATTTGTCTAACATCGGCTACCATTTCCAATCTTCATTGATCTTGACAAACTATTTTACCATGTTCCAACTCTTCCATAGGGAGCAATCTAAGCTCAAACCTATGGGGTTCACCTGATATGGGGAGAACAAAAGAGTGAGAAGATCAAGTCCCTTCCACCCACGAAGGCCGACAAGGCTAAGACCACTCTTATTTCAAAAAAGTAATGTTTGACCCAAGAGGCATCCCTATTGCTTCACGCTTTAATTAACCATTTGGCTACAAGGTTATTGGCCATTCCTAAAATTTCTAGAATTCCCAAACTACCTTGATCTTTTTGTCTTATGCAAGTAGCGTATTTAATTTTGGGAACAACCTTTCATTAGGGTCCCCTATCTAGAGAAAGTTTTTGCACATTCTTTCCAATTTGACAATCTCTTGGTCCTTTGGTCTCCAACAAAAGAGAAAGTAGATAATCGAAGAAAGAAGAAACATGTTAACCATTATAGCTCACCTCGTTAGGTTGATTTGCGTAACTTCCCAATATACCAACTTGTTATTCCTGTGGGGATCAATTGGAAACCATGGTTAGCAAAAATCTGAAGTGTATGTTTAATAATGGCCCTGAAATCGATTTTAGAGTGGTTTGTTTTATGAGAATGATGCCTCATAGGATGTGTTTAGGAAACATCAAAAGGTATCAATGCTAGCTGAATCATTATGGACAAAAGCATTCATGTCATTGGCAAAGAATCTCAAGATCATTTGTTCATTGAGGGGAAGCAAGAGGCCTTGAATAAGACCTAAATCAGATTGATGTTTAACAAGGTAGTTGAGACCATTGACAATAATTTCAAAAAGAAGAGGGGCCGAAGGGCATCCTTGCTTGATAGAATGTTTTAATCAAATAGCTTGAGAGAGCTTGCCATTGATGTTTATCTACATTGATGCATTTTGTAGCAAGGTTGAGATCACCTTAATGAACTTTTGGTCGCAACCTAGGTCTTTCAAAGATAGAAGAATGAACTCCCACTCAAATCTATCATAAGCTTTATCAAAGTTGATCTTAAGGAAGAAGACATCTTGAGCGGACTCCTCAACAAAAGTCAAACCTTCCCAAACATCAATGGTATCCTTGAGGATGGACCTGCCCTTGATGAACCTTTTTGTCTTGATTTCCAGACACGACCGATGCAAGCGATTAGGCCCATCCAACATTTCTAGATGAGCCTAATCGCTTGCATTGGTCATGTCCTAGATTCATGCACAAATAGGCTCATCAAGACCTTTCCATATCAGAATCATACAAATAGACAGTCAATCTTAGGGTTTTGGCATGTTCCTCCGGATGCAATGGTAGCATTAGGTTCTTGATTCCGAGCCAATAGTAAGATAGGGAAGTTCATGACCGATGCAATCGAAATAAGCTAGTCAAAGGTAGGTCAAACGCGTGTAATCGCTTGTATCAGTCGTATCGGGTATATAGCACAAGTATGCATGGGTGATGAAGAGAGAAATTCTCTGAAGGTTGAAAATGTGAAATGGTGAACGGGACCCGTATTTATAGTGGAGAAGGACCGGGTAACGGTCACATGACGTGGACCAATAACTGAGTGCAACGTGGCAAAAGACGTTGGGAATCACAACGGCTAGATGACGTGGCCCACTCAAATGATGCCACGTGGCATTGTAACGTTGGGATTTGCAACGGCTAGATGACATGGACCAATCACACATTGCCACGTGTCACCAACGGTCAAATCATCCCAGAGACCTATTTAAGCTCTTCTATTCACTTTTTTCATTTTTTGTGAAACTCCTTGCTACCATCAACTTGCCGTTGTCTTCGCGTTTTTACATGCTTTTCAAAACTTTCCATAGACCACATTTTGTGTGAGGGTTTAGGGTCATCATGATCAATTATTTTACAACATGACCGATACAAGCGATTAAGGACATTCGAGGATTTCCCGATGACCCTAATCGCTTGTATCGGTCATGTTTCTTGAGTGCTTTGTGAAAGCTTTTTTAATTAGTTTTTCTGCGTTTAAAATTTGTTCCAAGCTTTTAAACTCTTTTTTGTGCAAGTTGGCTTATTTCGCTTGCATCAGTCATGAATTTCCCTATCTTACTATTGGCTCAGAATTTCAAGAAACTAATGATACCATTGCATCCGAAACGTGCCAAAACCCTAAGATTGACTGTCTATTTGCATGATTCTGATATTGAGAGGTCTTGATGAGCCTATTTGTGCATGAATGTAGGACACGACCAATGCAAGCGATTAGGCTCATCTGAAAATGTTGGATGGGCCTAATCGCTTGCATCGGTCGTGTCTGGAAATCAATACAAAAAGGCTTATCAAGACCTCCGGGTATCAAAATCATGCAAATAGACAGTCAATCTTAGGGTTTTGGCACGTTCCGGACGCAATGGTTGCATTATTTTCTTAGAATTCTTAACCAATAATAAGATACAAAAGTTCACATGCAATCTAAGCTTCAAGATGACCTCCTTTGGACATGACCAATTCAAGCAACTAGGACCAATGCAAGCGATTAGACCCATCCGATATTCTTTGATGACCCTAATCGCTTGGATTGGTCGTGTCTCATGCTTTGTTTATGCTTGTGTTTCGAGTTATTTCTATTAAATATATTTCTTTTCAAAGCTTATTACTCATGAAATGTACATAGATACACATAATTATTTCCCAAAGGGGTACAAGACATCGCAAATATGAAGGATGTAATCTTTTTTTGTGTAATTGATCCATGTCTTAATATTAATCCTTACTGATCCATGATTTGTTTTTCTCTAGTAAAAGTCCTATTTATCTGATGATAATAATCTTTTTTTTGTAGGTTATGGCTAGGACAAAGAAGACAGCAAGGAATTCTCTCCAATCACAACATGGAAACTCCAAAGTGTAAGCCTCGCCATACGTTTTGTTGTGTTCTATTTTGAAGCCTTGCCATCCATTCTAAATTTAACTTTACCTTGCAGTGCTGCTAAGCTTCTCAAAATGCATATTGATCAAAACATTCTAGGAATTCCTTCATTGAAAGAAGAAAAAAGGTTTGGATACATTCAAATACATGTGCCATTACAGAAATACAACACCTCGTGTGACTGGAGAGTGATTGCAAATGCAGTAAGGTTCTTGGAAAGAAGGTTTTACAACCTTGAGTTGAACTTGTCAGACTATCCATATGCTTGGGTCATCTTGATCAAGGAGAGAGCAATAAATGCCATTATGGAACATGCAATATGCCCTCATATTTTTGGAATGTAAGATTGTAATCTAATGTGTAACGAACATATGTTGGAAGATTTATTGATGTACAAATTGTATGTAATTATGCCAGTCTTCATTTGGAAGATGGTCATTGTAACTATATTTATATGCCTTGAGTAATGTAATGTTGAATTGATCCTCTTGAGAACTAAGTAAAAGTGACTTCATTGCATGGTTCCAGAAAAATTGAATTGGTTCTATCATCAAAATGTCTATTTTGGGTGCTTTTTGCTTTATTCATGTTGAAAAGTTAAATGTGAAGAGGATAGAGAAGTTTTTATGACACGACCGATGCAAGCGATATGGGTAATCGGAGAATTTTGGATGGCTCATATCGCTTGTATCGGTCATGTCATCCAATCTTTTCCATTTTCTCATACCATCCATTTTGTCATACCATCCATTTTGTCATATGCAAGTTCCTGTATAATCATTGCACCATTGAAACCTCATCAAAATGTTGAAAAAAAAAATTGTCAATATGAATATAGTCCATAAAAAGCCATAATTGAAGTGATGTAATGAGTCACATTCTTACTTACAATCCTGCAAAAGCAAAATCAATGGAAGTATGGAAAAAGGTTCTAAAAGGGGAGATATAGTATGTAAGAATTTCTTGGTTTATATTCTTGAATCACCTAGAATTTACTCATGTAAGTTCCTTTATAATCATTGCACAATAGAAACCTCATTAGAATCTTGAAATTAAACAAAAAAATGCCAATATGAATGTAGTCCATAAAAAGACATAATTGAAGTGATGTAATCAGTCACATTCCTAGTCACCATCCTACAGAAAAGTTAAATGTGAAGAGGATAGAGAAGTTTTTATGACACGACCGATGCAAGCGATATGGGCAATCAGATAATTTTGGATGGTCCATATCGCTTGTATCGGTCGTGTCATCCAATCTTTTCCATTTTGTCATACCATCCATTTTGTCATATGCAAGTTCCTGTATAATCATTGCACCATTGAAACCTCCTCACAATCTTGAAAATAAACAAAAAAATGCCAAGATGAATATAGTCCATAAAAAGACATAATTGAAGTGATGTAATGAGTCACATTCTTAGTCACCATCTTGCAAAGAAAAATCAATGGAAGTTTGAAAAAAATCTTCTTAAAGAAGGAGACTTGTTACAATCTAAAGGGTTGGAACTTGACCACCTTGGGTGGCAGGCAAGTTATGCAAGATAATGTTTTCTCTGATCCAATGTTAACTATTGCATCATCAATTGAGAATATGAACTATGATGATGCCTCATTAAGGTATTCTAGGAGCTCCCTTACATTTCTAAATTTCCAATTTGTTGTGACAGTTATTTTCCTAGATTGAAAATCTAGATGAATCAGTACTTCTGGATAGCTCTCCTCTGAGTCCAAGCTATCCAAAGTCCAAGCTCTTTTGTACATTACCTGTATTTTGTAGAAGCTTTGGATCTTTTCTTAGATGAACATCACCACCAAGAAATCCCATTTCTGAAAGTAGAGATTCACATTTTTTAATGAAAAGGTGAACGATAGCCTTGTGAACGTAGACTTGCGTGCACTTGATTGTAGTGCTACCCTTGTAGACGACATTGGTCACTTCCTGCACGGTGCCATAGTGCTCCTGCACATACATAGATAGATGGGCACTACTTCAACGGATGCCGCTATCATCATCACGGGAGTGGACGAAGCAGAGGAAGTGTGATTACCTGATTGATGGAGTCCCAGCTCATGACAGTTCTGGTGTTATGAAATAGAACAGTCGCTTGTGTAGCTCTCCACATAACGGCTCCGAAAAAAAGTGGTAGGAGTAGTGTACGCAAGTTAGTCGCCATCCTGAAATGTAGCTTCCACTGCCTGCGATATTTCTTCTACATAAGAAGGGATGCCCATGTTTCTCCTAAAAGTCTAATTAGATCATGAAGATTATGAAAAGGGGTATACCTTCCAGTTTGTGGATCAATTGGCTAAACAAATCCATCTGCCCATATGTCGATATGTTTTTTGCCTTCTTTCTGCAATCCAACCACTTTAGAATGTTGAAGAGCCCTTCGGCATACCTTTCTTGTCGTTGCATACTCATGACTAACTGCAATGTTGATATGGAACTTATCACAATGATTTTGGCTGGTTGAAAGGTGAGTGAGAGTGTTTGGGTTGAGGTTCTCCATGGTCTACTATGAAGAGTGACGCGAAAGTGTCTAAAATGACATGAAAGAGAGAAACAAGCCTGCTATCGAAAGTAGAGTAAAAAAAGTGCAAAACAGCATAAGCACACATTATATAGGTCCGTGAACAAGAGGAAAATTCAAATTTTCATGAACGCCCGATGAGCACAAACTTTGAGGCATAAGATATCACACATACTTTTCATGATTATCACACGAGTTTCTCTCTCTTCAAAATTTGCACAAGATACGTTTTAAATGCGCTTACACGGATTTTTTTAAAATGAGTTGACAACTTTAATCCAGATTAAGCACAACTAATTGAAATCCTTACACGGCCCTTTTTTGGCCGTTTTTCGCCCTAATGGAGAGCTTGCCATTGATGTTTATCTACACTGATGCATTCTGTAGCAAGGTTGAGATCACCTTAATGAACTTTTAGTCGCAACCTAGGTCTTTCAAAGATAGAAGAATGAGCTCCCACTCAAATCTATCATAAGCTTTATCAAAGTTGATCTTAAGGAAGAATACATCTTGAGTGGACTCCTCAACAAAAGTCAAACCTTCCCAAACATCAATGGTATCCTTGAGGATGGACCTGCCCTTGATGAACCTTTTTTTATCCTTACTGATCCACTTTTAGAAGTGGCAAGCTATTCAACTAACAAGAACCCTAGCAAGGCTCTTCTAACTTATTTGTAACATCATAATTGGATGCCAATTTTCTGTTTTTTCTTTTTCAACCTTTTTTGTGAATAAGCTTGATAATGCCTTCATTGGTGCATTTGAGTAGTGCACCAAACGAAATAGCCTCTTGCCACACCAGACATAATGGAGTAGTCATCACATGCTTGAAGGTCTTGAAAAACTCATTAGTGAGGCCATCCAGCCTTTGAGATTTTCCATTAGGAGGGAATCAATAACTCAAGAATTTCATAATGCAAAATGGGAGCTTCAAGAAGAGGCTTCATATTTTATGGAATTATTTTGGTTTTGGCCCTAGAGATGGTTGTCTTGCAATCACGACTATGAGGAGATAGAGGAGATAGAGGTTTTCGTGAGTGTGATATCGGGTGTTTGAGGAGAGATTTAGCATCTACAAAGACATAGGAGTGACACGGAGGGCACAAGGTACTCATATTTGCAGAATTTTTTGAATTTGGACTCCAAAAAATCCAGGTGTCGTGTTCTCTTGCAGTTGAGTGTCACGACATCTAGATGTGTTGATCTCCTATGGTGGAGTGTCGTGACATCTCCTAGATATCAGGTATCCTGGGATTTTCTTCGCGACATCTGATGAATGTCGAGTGTCGTGATTTATTTTGCGACACCTCACGAGTGTCAGATATCATGGAATTTTTTTGCGACATCTGATAGGTGTCGGCTATTGTGAGATTCCTCGCGACATTTGACAGATATCATGTGGATTTGTTGATATGTGTTGATAGTGATGTGTGTTTATACACTTAGGACCACCGAGGAAGTCTTCTCCCTTTTAAGGGCATTTTTCCCCAATTTGCTTATATGCCTATAACCATAATGGATCACTTATCTTTTGTACGTCCACTTTGTAGTACACCTTGTTGTGTTGTTCTCCAAGCATTAGGAGTCCTCAAAGTCGAATTGGGCACTTGTGCATGGAGAGGGTGCTTGCATATACTACATCATCCTTGTGCTCTTTGTGTGCTTCATGAGTCCTCAAAGTCCAAGACGGCACTTGGGCATGGAGTGGGTGTTTGCATATAATACATCTTGTAAATAGCAATGTATCACATTCATTTCATAGCCATACGCCTTTTCTACCTTTGTAATGTATTATTCTATCTTTGGATTACTTCTTTTCTTATGTAATTGATGTATATGTTTCCTTCAAAAGGACCCGTGGGACCCCTCAAATCCCACAAATCAAGCGTTGCATAAAACTATCTTGGAAACATTACAAAATAGGTTGATAACCCTTTTCTTCCCCTCATAGGGGGGAAAATTTCTTTTAATCTTATTGCTCTCAAGGAAAAACACTCTGTGATGTCTAAAACGTGGGGGATTCTTACAATCGAAAACTCTTTTGCATAAAAGGAAAAGAGACTTTTCGATCGACCATTCTTTAGGAGGGTGACCAAAGTTGGTGGCACACCTCTCTTTCCAGATCTTCCAAAGGGTCTCACCTCTTTTAGAATTCCACAATGCTGAGGAACAATTGATCGCTTCACCCAATAATGCTTGCTTCCATTTGATTTGACCATGCAACAACATGATTCTCCCAAGGGCCTGCCAAATCAATATTGATTGGCAGCATGAAAAGAAGAGGTTTCCTAGGTCCTCATTGCCATGAAGGCATTGTTTACACCACAGAGGGGCTCCACAAATTTTGTTGGCTTTTACATTGGTCCGAATTCCATAATGGAGGATTTTCCACATAAGAACTGATTTTGTAACCTCCATGAGCAGATGTCAAAGGAATTGAAACTTAAAATCCCACCTAAAACTCATATAATCCAGACACCATCTCCTATTAAGCATGACATGAAAGTCCAGATTCTTCTTGAATTTTAGAATTTTATCAAGGCTATTGCCATTGTGCCATCTAAGACCCTCAATGTGAGGCGAGTCATGCCCAATAAGTAGGAGAGTCCTCAAGCACTCCCAAGCATTCAATCTACTCCACAACATGCACCATTTTGCATAGTCCATTCTCCTAGATGAGTCAATGTCCTCAAATCTTATCCATTGACATGCTTCTTGATTCGAGAGGTGTTTCCATAAACAGAAACCTTTGTTCCAAAGCTTCTTAGACTTTTGGAGGTTCCAAGACTCAACACATCTAATGCCCTTGATAGATAACAATATCAAATAAATTTCTCTAACATCGGCTACCATTTCCAATCTTCATTGATCTTGAGAAACTATTTTACCATGTTCCAACTCTTCCATAGGGAGCAAACTAAGCTCAAACGTATGGGAGTCACGTCATAGGGGGAGAAGAAAAGAGTGAGAAGATCAAGTCCCTTACACCCACGAAGGCCCACAAGCCTAAGAGCACTCTTAGTTCTAAAAATTAGTTTGACCCAAGAGGCATCCCTATTGCTTAATGCTTTAGTTAACCATTTGGCTACAAGCTTATTGGCCAGTCCTTAAATTTCTCGAATTCCCAAACCACCTTGATCTTTTTTTCTTATGCAAGTAACCTATTTAATTTTTGGGACACCCTTTTATTAGAGTCCTCCATCTAGAAAAAGTTTTTGCACATTCTTTCCAATTTGACAATCTCTTGGTCCTTTGGTCTCCAACAAAAGAAAAAGTAGATAATCGAAGAAAGAAGAAACATGTTAACCATTATAGCTCACCTCGCTAGGTTGATTTGCGTACCTTCCCAATATACCAACTTGTTATTCCTGTGGGGATCAATTGAAAACCATGGTTAGCAAAAATCTGAAGTGTATGTTTAATAATGGCCCTGTAATCGATTTTAGAGTGGTTTATTTTATGAGAATGATGCCTCATAGGATGTGTTTAGGAAACATCAAAAGGTATCAATGCTAGCAGAATCATTATGGACAAAAGCATTCATGTCATTGGCAAAGAATCTCAAGATCATTTGTTCATTGAGGGGAAGCAAGAGGCCTTGAATAAGACCTAAATCAGATTGATGTTTAACAAGGTAGTTGAGACCATTGACAATAATTTCAAAAAGAAGAGGAGCCGAAGGGCATCCTTGCTTGAAAGAATGTTTTAATCAAATAGCTTGAGAGAGCTTGCCATTGATGTTTGTCTACACTGATGCATTTTGTAGCAAGGTTGAGATCACCTTAATGAACTTTTGGTCGCAACCTAGGTCTTTCAAAGATAGAAGAATGAACTCCCACTCAAATCTATCATAAGCTTTATCAAAGTTGATCTTAAGGAAGAATACATCTTGAGCGGACTCCTCAACAAAAGTCAAACCTTCCCAAACATCAATGGTATCCTTGAGGATGGACCTGCCCTTGATGAACCTTTTTTGATCCTTACTGATCCACTTTTATAAGTCGCAAGCAATTCAACTAACAAGAACCCTAGCAAGGCTCTTCTAACTTATTTGTAACATCATAATTGGATGCCAATTTTCTATTTTTTCTTTTTCAACCTTTTTTGTGAATAAGCTTGATAATGCCTTCATTGATACATTTGAGTAGTGCACCAAACGAAATAGCCTCTTGCCACACCAGACATAATGGAGTAGTCATCACATGCTTGAAGGTCTTGAAAATCTCATTAGTGAGGCCATCCAGCCTCAGAGTTTTTCCATTAGGAGGGAATCAATAACTTCAAGAATTTCATAGTGCAAAATGGGAGCTTCAAGAAGAGGCTTCATATTTTATGGAATTATTTTGGTTTTGGCCCTAGAGATGGTTGTCATGCAATCACGACTATGAGGAGATAGAGGAGATAGAGGTTTTTGTGAGTGTGATATCGGGTGTTTGAGGAGAGATTTTTCATCTACAGAGACATAGGAGTGACACAGAGGGCACAAGGTACTCATATTTGCAGAATTTTTTGAATTTGGACTCCAAAAAATCCAGGTGTTGTGTTCTCTTGCAGTTGAGTGTCACGACATCTAGATGTCGTGATCTCCTATGGTTGAGTGTCATGATATCTAGCCACATCGGATATCGAGAGAATTCTTGTGACATCTCCTAGATATCCGGTATCCTAGGATTTTCTTCGCGACATCTGACGAATGTCGAGTGTCGTGATTTATTTTGCGACACCTCACGAGTGTCAGATATCATGGAATTTTTTTGCGACATCTGATAGGTGTCGGCTATTGTGAGCTTCCTCGCGACATTTGACAGATATGGTGTGTCCTGAATCAGCAAGTTTTAGGTATTGTGAGATGCATCGCGACATTTGACAAGTGTCGGATATCGTGATTGTCTCGCGACATTTGACAAGTGTGAAGTGTAGTGGAGATCAAGTGCCGCGATACCTGTCAAGTGTCGTGTGTTGTGATCTCACGTGTCGTGTGGCAAACTATTTCGACATCTGATAAGTGTTGAGTGTTGTGTAGGGCCAAGTATCGCGATATCCCTTGGGTTTCGAGTGTTGTGCTAAGGGCCAAGTGTCGCAACATCTGCCAAATATTGTGTATCGTCTGCTTCGAAGTATCACCGATATCTATTAAGTGTTGTGTGTCGCCTGTTTTGAAGTAATCCCAAAGAGGTCCTGTTTCCCTGTTTTAACCCCCAGAACCCTGAACTAGCATAACTTTCTCATACGAAATCCATTTGCACTGATTTTGGGTTTGTTGGAAAGCTCATGGGGATTTGTTGATATATGTTGATAGTGATGTGTGTTAATACACTTAGGACCACCGAGGAAGTCTTCTCCCTTTTAAGGGCATTTTTCCCCAATTTGCTTACCCGTGGGACCCCTCAAATTCCACAAATCAAGCGTTGCATAAAACTATCTAGGAAACATTACAAAATAGGTTGATAACCCTTTTCTTCCCCTCATAGGGGGGAAACTTTCTTTTAATCTTATTGCTCTCAATGAAAAACACTCTATGATGTCTAAAACGTGGGGGATTCTTACAATCGAAAACTCTTTTGCATAAAAGGAAAAGAGACTTTTCGATCGACCATTCTTTAGGAGGGTGACCAAAGTTGGTGGCACACCTCTCTTTCCAGATCTTCCAAAGGGTCTCACCTCTTTTAGAATTCCACAATGCTGAGGAACAATTGATCGCTTCACCCAATAATGCTTGCTTCCAATTGATTTGACCATGCAACAACATGATTCTCCCAAGGGCCTGCCAAATCAATATTGATTGGCAGCATGAAAAGAAGAGGTTTCCTAGGTCCTCATTGCCATGAAGGCATTGTTTACACCACAGAGGGGCTCCACAAATTTTGTTAGCTTTTACATTGGTCCAAATTCCATACTAGAGGATTTTCCACAGAAGAACTGATTTTTTAACCTCCATGAGCGGATGCCAAAGGGATTGAAACTTAAAATCCCACCTAAAACTCATATAATCCAGACACCATCTCCTATTAAGCATGACATGAAAGTCCAGATTCTTCTTGAATTTTAGAATTTTATCAAGGCTATTGCCATTGTGCCATCTAAGACCCTCAATGTGAGGCGAGTCATGCCCAATAAGTAGGAGAGTCCTCAAGCACTCCCAAGCATTCAATCTACTCACAACATGCACCATTTTGCATAGTCCATTCTCCTAGATGAGTCAATGTCCTCAAGTCTTATCCATTGACATGCTTCTTGATTCGAGAGGTGTTTCCATAAACAGAAACCTTTGTTCCAAAGCTTCTTAGACTTTTGGAGGTTCCAAGACTCAACACGTCTAATGCCCTTGATAGATAACAATATCAAATAAATTTCTCTAACATCGGCTACCATTTCCAATCTTCATTGATCTTGAGAAACTATTTTACCATGTTCCAACTCTTCCATAGGGAGCAAACTAAGCTCAAACGTATGGGAGTCACGTCATAGGGGGAGAACAAAAGAGTGAGAAGATCAAGTCCCTTACACCCACGAAGGCCCACAAGCCTAAGAGCACTCTTAGTTCTAAAAATTAGTTTGACCCAAGAGGCATCCCTATTGCTTCATGCTTCAGTTAACCATTTGGCTACAAGCTTATTGGCCAGTCCTTAAATTTCTCGAATTCCCAAACTACCTTGATCTTTTTTTCTTATGCAAGTAACCTATTTAATTTTTGGGACACCCTTCTATTAGGGTCCTCCGTCTAGAGAAAGTTTTTGCACATTCTTTCCAATTTGATAATCTCTTGGTCCTTTGGTGTCCAACAAAAGAGAAAGTAGATAATCGAAGAAAGAAGAAACATGTTAACCATTATAGCTCACCTCGCTAGGTTGATTTGCGTACCTTCCCAATATACCAACTTGTTATTCCTGTGGGGATCAATTGAAAACCATGGTTAGCAAAAATCTGAAGTGTATGTTTAATAATGGCCCTGAAATCGATTTTAGAGTGGTTTATTTTATGAGAATGATGCCTCATAGGATGTGTTTAGGAAAGATCAAAAGGTATCAATGCTAGCTGAATCATTATGGACAAAAGCATTCATGTCATTGGCAAAGAATCTCAAGATCATTTGTTCATTGAGGGGAAGCAAGAGGCCTTGAATAAGACCTAAATCAGATTGATGTTTAACAAGGTAGTTGAGACCATTGACAATAATTTCAAAAAGAAGAGGGGCCAAAGGGCATCCTTGCTTGATAGAATGTTTTAATCAAATAGCTTGAGAGAGCTTGCCATTGATGTTTATCTACACTGATGCATTTTGTAGCAAGGTTGAGATCACCTTAATGAACTTTTGGTCGCAACCTAGGTCTTTCAAAGATAGAAGAATGAACTCCCACTCAAATCTATCATAAGCTTTATCAAAGTTGATCTTAAGGAAGAATACATCTTGAGCGGACTCCTCAACAAAAGTCAAACCTTCCCAAACATCAATGGTATCCTTGAGGATGGACTTGCCCTTGATGAACCTTTTTTGAGCCTTACTGATCCACTTTTATAAGTGGCAAGCAAATCAACTAACAAGAACCCTAGCAAGGCTCTTCTAACTTATTTGTAACATCATAATTGGATGCCAATTTTCTGTTTTTTCTTTTTCAACCTTTTTTGTGAATAAGCTTGATAATGCCTTCATTGATACATTTGAGTAGTGCACCAAACGAAATAGCCTCTTGCCACACCAGACATAATGGAGTAGTCATCACATGCTTGAAGGTCTTGAACAACTCATTAGTGAGGCCATCCAGCCTCAGAGATTTTCCATTAGGAGGGAATCAATAACTTCAAGAATTTCATAATGCAAAATGGGAGCTTCAAGAAGAGGCTTCATATTTTATGGAATTATTTTGGTTTTGGCCCTAGAGATGGTTGTCATGCAATCACGACTATGAGGAGATAGAGGAGATAGAGGTTTTCGTGAGTGTGATATCGGGTGTTTGAGGACAGATTTTGCATCTACAGAGACATAGGAGTGACACGGAGGGCACAAGGTACTCATATTTGCAGAATTTTTTGAATTTGGACTCCAAAAAATCCAGGTGTCGTGTTGTCTTGCAGTTGAGTGTCACGACATCTAGATGTCGTGATCTCCTATGGTTGAGTGTCGTGAGATCTCCTAGATATCGGGTATCTTGGGATTTTCTTCGCGACATCTGACGAATGTCGAGTGTCGTGATTTATTTTGCGACACCTCACGAGTGTCAGATATCATGGAATTTTTTTGCGACATCTGATAGGTGTCGGCTATTGTGAGATTCCTCGCGACATTTGACAGATATGGTGTGTCCTGAATCAGCAAGTTTTAGGTATTGTGAGATGCATCGCGACATTTGACAAGTCTCGGATATCGTGATTGTCTCGCGACATTTGACAAGTGTCGAGTGTAGTGGAGATCAAGTGCCGCGATACCTGTCAAGTGTCGTGTGTTGTGATCTCACGTGTCGTGTGGCAAACTATTGCGACATCTGACAAGTGTTGAGTGTTGTGTAGGGCCAAGTATCGCGATATCCCTTCGGTTTCGAGTGTCGTGCTAAGGGCCAAGTGTCGCAACATCTGCCAAATATTGTGTATCGTCTGCTTCGAAGTATCACCGATATCTACTAAGTGTTGTGTGTCGCCTGTTTTGAAGTAATCCCAAAGAGGTCCTGTTTCCTTGTTTTAACCCCCAGAACCCTGAACTAGCATAACTTTCTCAAACGAAATCCATTTGCACTGATTTTGGGTTTGTTGGAAAGCTCATGGGGATTTGTTGATATATGTTGATAGTGATGTGTGTTAATACACTTAGGACCACTGAGGAAGTCTTCTCCCTTTTAAGGGCATTTTTCCTCAATTTTCTTATATGCCTATAACCATAATGGATCACTTATCTTTTGTACGTTCACTTTGTAATACACCTTGTTGTGTTGTTCTCCAAGCATCAGGAGTCCTCAAAGTCCAAGAGGGCACTTGTGCATGGAGAGGGTGCTTGCATATACTACATCATCCTTGTGCTCTTTGTGTGCTTCATGAGTCCTCAAAGTCCAAGAGGGCACTTGGGCATGGAGTGGGTGTTTGCATATACTACATCTAGTAAATAGCAATGTATCACATTCATTTCATAGCCATAGGCCTTTTCTACCTTTGTAATGTATTATTCTATCTTTGGATTACTTCTTTTCTTATGTAATTGATGTATATGTTTCCTTCAAAAGGACCCGTGGGACCCCTCAAATCCCACAAATCAAGCGTTGCATAAAACTATCTTGGAAACATTACAAAATAGGTTGATAACCCTTCTCTTCCCCTCATAGGGGGGAAACTTTCTTTTAATCTTATTGCTCTCAAGGAAAAACACTCTATGATGTCTAAAACGTGGGGGATTCTTACAATCAAAAACTCTTTTGCATAAAAGGAAAAGAGACTTTTCGATCGACCATTCTTTAGGAGGGTGACCAAAGTTGGTGGCACACCTCTCTTTCCAGATCTTCCAAAGGGTCTCACCTCTTTTAGAATTCCACAATGCTGAGGAACAATTGATCGCTTCACCCAATAATGCTTGCTTCCAATTGATTTGACCATGCAACAACATGATTCTCCCAAGGGCGTGCCAAATCAATATTGATTGGCAGCATGAAAAGAAGAGGTTTCCTAGGTCCTCGTTGCCATGAAGGCATTGTTTACACCACAGAGGGGCTCCACAAATTTTGTTAGCTTTCACATTGGTCCGAATTCCATAATGGAGGATTTTCCACATAAGAACTGATTTTTTAACCTCCATGAGTGGATGCCAAAGGGATTGAAACTTAAAATCCCACCTAAAACTCATATAATCCAGACACCATCTCCTATTAAGCATGAGATGAAAGTCCAGATTCTTCTTGAATTTTAGAATTTTATCAAGGCTATTGCCATTGTGCCATCTAAGACCCTCAATGTGAGGCGAGTCATGCCCAATAAGTAGGAGAGTCCTCAAGCACTCCCAAGCATTCAATCTACTCCACAACATGCACCATTTTGCATAGTCCATTCTCCTAGATGAGTCAATGTCCTCAAATCTTATCCATTGACATGCTTCTTGATTCGAGAGGTGTTTCCATAAACAGAAACCTTTGTTCCAAAGCTTCTTAGACTTTTGGAGGTTCCAAGACTCAACACGTCTAATGCCCTTGATAGATAACAATATCAAATAAATTTCTCTAACATCGGCTACCATTTCCAATCTTCATTGATCTTGAGAAACTATTTTACCATGTTCCAACTCTTCCATAGGGAGCAAACTAAGCTCAAACGTATGGGAGTCACGTCATAGGGGGAGAACAAAAGAGTGAGAAGATCAAGTCCCTTCCACCCACGAAGGCCCACAAGCCTAAGAGCACTCTTAGTTCTAAAAATTAGTTTGACCCAAGAGGCATCCCTATTGGTTCATGCTTTAGTTAACCATTTGGCGACAAGCTTATTGGCTAGTCCTTAAATTTCTCGAATTCCCAAACCACCTTGATCTTTTTTTCTTATGCAAGTAACCTATTTAATTTTTGGGACACACTTTCATTAGGGTCCTCCGTCTAGAGAAAGTTTTTGCACATTCTTTCCAATTTGACATTCTCTTGGTCCTTTGGTCTCCAACAAAAGAGAAAGTAGATAATCGAAGAAAGAAGAAACATGTTAACCATTATAGCTCACCTCGCTAGGTTGATTTGCGTACCTTCCCAATATACCAACTTTTTATTCCTATGGGGATCAATTGAAAACCATGGTTAGCAAAAATCTGAAGTGTATGTTTAATAATGGCCCTGGAATCGATTTTAGAGTGGTTTATTTTATGAGAATGATGCCACATAGGATGTGTTTAGGAAACATCAAAAGGTATCAATGCTAGCTGAATCATTATGGACAAAAGCATTCATGTCATTGGCAAAGAATCTCAAGATCATTTGTTCATTGAGGGGAAGCAAGAGGCCTTGAATAAGACCTAAATCAGATTGATGTTTAACAAGGTAGTTGAGACCATTGACAATAATTTCAAAAAGAAGAGGGGCCGAAGGGCATCCTTGCTTGATAGAATGTTTTAATCAAATAGCTTGAGAGAGCTTGCCATTGATGTTTATCTACACTGATGCATTTTGTAGCAAGGTTGAGATCACCTTAATGAACTTTTGGTCGCAACCTAGGTCTTTCAAAGATAGAAGAATGAACTCCCACTCAAATCTATCATAAGCTTTATCAAAGTTGATCTTAAGGAAGAATACATCTTGAGCGGACTCCTCAACAAAAGTCAAACCTTCCCAAACATCAATGGTATCCTTGAGGATGGACCTGCCCTTGATGAACCTTTTTTTATCCTTACTGATCCACTTTTATAAGTGGCAAGCAATTCAACTAACAAGAACCCTAGCAAGGCTCTTCTAACTTATTTGTAACATCATAATTGGATGCCAATTTTCTATTTTTTCTTTTTCAACCTTTTTTGTGAATAAGCTTGATAATGCCTTCATTGATACATTTGAGTAGTGCACCAAACAAAATAGCCTCTTGCCACACGAGACATAATGGAGTAGTCATCACATGCTTGAAGGTCTTGAAAAACTCATTAGTGAGGCCATCCAACCTCAGAGTTTGTCCATTAGGAGGGAATCAATAACTTCAAGAATTTCATAATGCAAAATGGGAGCTTCAAGAAGAGGCTTCATATTTTATGGAATTATTTTGGTTTTGGCCCTAGAGATGGTTGTCATGCAATCACGACTATGAGGAGATAGAGGAGATAGAGGTTTTCGTGAGTGTGATATCGGGTGTTTGAGGAGAGATTTTACATCTACAGAGACATAGGAGTGACACGGAGGGCACAAGGTACTCATATTTGCAGAATTTTTTGAATTTGGACTCCAAAAAATCCAGGTGTCGTGTTCTCTTGCAGTTGAGTGTCACGATATCTAGATGTCGTGATCTCCTATGGTTGAGTGTCATGATATCTAGCCACATCGGATATCGAGAGAATTCTTGTGACATCTCCTAGATATCGGGTATCCTAGGATTTTCTTCGCGACATCTGACGAATGTCGAGTGTCGTGATTTATTTTGCGACACCTCACGAGTGTCAGATATCATGGAATTTTTTTGCGACATCTGATAGGTGTCGGCTATTGTGAGATTCCTCGCGACATTTGACAGATATGGTGTGTCCTGAATCAACAAGTTTTAGGTATTGTGAGATGCATCGTGACATTTGACAAGTGTCGGATATCGTGATTGTCTCGCGGCATTTGACAAGTGTCGAGTGTAGTGGAGATCAAGTGACGCGATACCTGTCAAGTGTCGTGTGTTGTGATCTCACGTGTCGTGTGGCAAACTATTGCGACATCTGACAAGTGTTGAGTGTTGTGTAGGGCTAAGTATCGCGATATCCCTTGGGTTTCGAGTGTCGTGCTAAGGGCCAAGTGTCACAACATCTGCCAAATACTGTGTATCGTCTGCTTCAAAGTATCACCGATATCTACTAAGTGTTGTGTGTCACCTGTTTTGAAGTAATCCCAAAGAGGTCCTGTTTCCCTCTTTTAACCCCTAGAACCTTGAACTAGCATAACTTTCTCATACGAAATCCATTTGGAGTGATTTTGGGTTTGTTGGAAAGCTCATGGGGATTTGTTTATATATGTTGATAGTGATGTGTGTTAATACACTTAGGACCACCAAGGAAGTCTTCTCCCTTTTAAGGGCATTTTTCCCCAATTTGCTTATATGCCTATAACCATAATGGATCACTTATCTTTTGTACGTTCACTTTGTAATACACCTTGTTGTGTTGTTCTCCAAGCATTAGGAGTCCTCAAAGTCCAAGAGGGCACTTGTGCATGGAGAGGGTGCTTGCATATACTACATCATCCTTGTGCTCTTTGTGTGCTTCATGAGTCCTCAAAGTCCAAGAGGGCACTTGGGCTTGGAGTGGGTGTTTGCATATGCTACATCTTGTAAATAGCAATGTATCACATTCATTTCATAGCCATAGGCCTTTTCTACCTTTGTAATGTATTATTCTATCTTTGGATTACTTCTTTTCTTATGTAATGGATGTATATGTTTCCTTCAAAATGACCCGTGGGACCCCTCAAATCCCACAAATCAAGCGTTGCATAAAACTATCTAGGAAACATTACAAAACAGGTTGATAACCCTTTTCTTCCCCTCATAGGGGGGGAACTTTCTTTTAATCTTATTGCTCTCAAGGAAAAACACTCTATGATGTCTAAAACGTGGGGGATTCTTACAATCGAAAACTCTTTTGCATAAAAGGAAAAGAGACTTTTCGATCGACCATTCTTTAGGAGGGTGACCAAAGTTGGTGGCACACCTCTCTTTCCAGATCTTCCAAAGGGTCTCACCTCTTTTAGAATTCCACAATGCTGAGGAACAATTGATCGCTTCACCCAATAATGCTTGCCTCCAATTGATTTGACCATGCAACAACATGATTCTCCCAAGGGCGTGCCAAATCAATATTGATTGGCAGCATGAAAAGAAGAGGTTTCCTAGGTCCTCATTGCCATGAAGGCATTGTTTACACCACAGAGGGGCTCCACAAATTTTGTTAGATTTTACATTGGTCCAAATTCCATAATGGAGGATTTTCCACATAAGAACTGATTTTGTAACCTCCATGAGCGGATGCCAAAGGGATTGAAACTTAAAATCCCACCTAAAACTCATATAATCCAGACACCATCTCCTATTAAGCATGACATGAAAGTCCAGATTCTTCTTGAATTTTAGAATTTTATCAAGGCTATTCCGATTGTGCCATCTCCAGGTGTCGTATTCTCTTGCAGTTGAGTGTCATGACATCTAGATGTCGTGATCTCCTATGGTTGAGTGTCATGATATCTAGCCACATCGGATATCGAGAGAACTATTGCGACATCTCCTAGATATCGGGTATCTTGGGATTTTCTTCACGACATCTCACGAATGTCGAGTGTCGTGATTTATTTTGCGACACATCACGAGTGTCAGATATCATGGAATTTTTTTGCAACATCTGATAGGTGTCAACTATTCTGAGATTCCTCGCGACATTTGACAGATATGGTGTGTCCTGAATCAGCAAGTTTTAGGTATTGTGAGATGCATCGCGACATTTGACAAGTGTCCGATATCGTGATTGTCTCGCGACATTTGACAAGTGCCGAGTGTAGTGGAGATCAAGTGCCGCGATACCTGTCAAGTGTCATGTGTTGTGCTCTCACGTGTCGTGTGGCGAACTATTGCGACATCTGACAAGTGTTGAGTGTTGTGTAGGGCCAAGTATCGCGATATCCCTTCGGTTTCGAGTGTCGTGCTAAGGGCCAAGTGTCGCAACATCTGCCAAATATTGTGTATCGTCTGCTTCGAAGTATCACCGATATCTACTAAGTGTTGTGTGTCGCCTGTTTTGAAGTAATCCCAAAGAGGTCCTGTTTCCCTGTTTTAACTCCCAGAACCCTGAACTAGCATAACTTTCTCATACGAAATCCATTTGCACTGATTTTGGGTTTGTTGGAAAGCTCATGGGGATTTGTTGATATATGTTGATAGTGATGTGTGTTAATACACTTAGGACCACCGAGGAAGTCTTCTCCCTTTTAAGGGCATTTTTCCCCAATTTGCTTATATGCCTATAACCATAATGGATCACTTATCTTTTGTACGTTCACTTTGTAATACACCTTGTTGTGTTGTTCTCCAAGCATTAGGAGTCCTCAAAGTCCAAGAGGGCACTTGTGCATGGAGAGGGTGCTTGCATATACTACATCATCCTTGTGCTCTTTGTGTGCTTCATGAGTCCTCAAAGTCCAAGAGGGCCCTTGGGCATGGAGTGGGTGTTTGCATATACTACATCTTGTAAATAGCAATGTTTCACATTCATTTCATAGCCATAGGCCTTTTCTACCTTTGTAATGTATTATTCTATCTTTGGATTACTTCTTTTCTTATGTAATGGATGTATATGTTTCCTTCAAAAGGACACGTGGGACCCCTCAAATCCCACAAATCAAGCGTTGCATAAAACTATCTAGGAAACATTACAAAATAGGTTGATAACCCTTCTCTTCCCCTCATAGGGGGGAAACTTTCTTTTAATCTTATTGCTCTCAAGGAAAAACACTCTATGATGTCTAAAACGTGGGGGATTCTTACAATCGAAAACTCTTTTGCATAAAAGGAAAAGATACTTTTCGATCGACCATTCTTTAGGAGGGTGACCAAAGTTGGTGGCACACCTCTCTTTCCAGATCTTCCAAAGGGTCTCACCTCTTTTAGAATTCCACAATGCTGAGGAACAATTGATCGCTTCACCCAATAATGCTTGCTTCCAATTGATTTGACCATGCAACAACATGATTCTCCCAAGGACCTACCAAATCAATATTGATTGGCAGCATGAAAAGAAGAGGTTTCCTAGGTCATCATTTCCATGAAGGCATTGTTTACACCACAGAGGGGCTCCACAAATTTTGTTAGCTTTTACATTGGTCCGAATTCCATAATGGAGGATTTTCCACATAAGAACTGATTTTGTAACCTCCATGAGTGGATGCCAAAGGGATTGAAACTTAAAATCCCACCTAAAACTCATATAATCCAGACACCATCTCCTATTAAGCATGACATGAAAGTCCAGATTCTTCTTGAATTTTAGAATTTTATCAAAGCTATTGCCATTGTGCCATCTAAGACCCTCAATGTGAGGGGAGTCATGCCCAATAAGTAGGAGAGTCCTCAAGCACTCCCAAGCATTCAATCTACTCCACAACATGCACCATTTTGCATAGTCCATTCTCCTAGATGAGTCAATGTCCTCAAATCTTATCCATTGACATGCTTCTTGATTCGAGAGGTGTTTCCATAAACAGAAACCTTTGTTCCAAAGCTTCTTAGACTTTTGGAGGTTCCAAGACTCAACACGTCTAATGCCCTTGATAGATAACAATATCAAATAAATTTCTCTAACATCGGCTACCATTTCCAATCTTCATTGATCTTGAGAAACTATCTTACCATGTTCCAACTCTTCCATAGGGAGCAAACTAAGCTCAAACGTATGGGAGTCACGTCATAGGTGGAGAACAAAAGAGTGAGAAGATCAAGTCCCTTCCACCCACGAAGGCCCACAAGCCTAAGAGCACTCTTAGTTCTAAAAATTAGTTTGACCCAAGAGGCATCCCTATTGCTTCATGCTTTAGTTAACCATTTGGCTACAAGCTTATTGGCCAGTCCTTAAATTTCTCGAATTCCCAGACCACCTTGATCTTTTTTTCTTATGCAAGTAACCTATTTAATTTTTGGGACACCCTTTTATTAGGGTCCTTCGTCTAGAGAAAGTTTTTGCACATTCTTTCCAATTTGACAATCTCTTGGCCCTTTGGTCTCCAACAAAAGAGAAAGTAGATAATCGAAGAAAGAAGAAACATGTTAACCATTATAGCTCACCTCGCTAGGTTGATTTGCGTACCTTCCCAGTATACCAACTTGTTATTCCTGTGGGGATCAATCGAAAACCATGGTTAGCAAAAATCTGAAGTGTATGTTTAATAATGGCCCTGAAATCGATTTTAGAGTGGTTTATTTTATGAGAATGATGCCTCATAGGATGTGTTTAGGAAACATCAAAAGGTATCAATGCTAGCTGAATCATTATGGACAAAAGCATTCATGTCATTGGCAAAGAATCTCAAGATCATTTGTTCATTGAGGGGAAGCAAGAGGCCTTGAATAAGACCTAAATCAGATTGATGTTTAACAAGGTAGTTGAGACCATTGACAATAATTTCAAAAAGAAGAGGGGCCGAAGGGCATCCTTGCTTGATAGAATGTTTTAATCAAATAGCTTGAGAGAGCTTGCCATTGATGTTTATCTACACTGATGCATTTTGTAGCAAGGTTGAGATCACCTTAATGAACTTTTGGTCGCAACCTAGGTCTTTCAAAGATAGAAGAATGAACTCCCACTCAAATCTATCATAAGCTTTATCAAAGTTGATCTTAAGGAAGAAGACATCTTGAGCAGACTCCTCAACAAAAGTCAAACCTTCCCAAACATCAATGGTATCCTTGAGGATGGACCTGCCCTTGATGAACCTTTTTTGATCCTTACTGATCCACTTTTATAAGAAGCAAGAAATTCAACTAACAAGAACCCTAGCAAGGCTCTTCTTACTTCTTTGTAACATCATAATTGGATGCCAATTTTCTATTTTTTCTTTTTCAACCTTTTTGTGAATAAGCTTGATAATGCCTTCATTGATACATTTAAGTAGTGCACCAGACGAAATAGCCTCTTGCCACACCAGACATAATGGAGTAGTCATCACATGCTTGAAGGTCTTGAAAAACTCATTAGTGAGGCCATCCAGCCTTAGAGTTTTTCCATTAGGAGGGAATCAATAACTTCAAGAATTTCATAATGCAAAATGGGAGCTTCAAGAAGAGGCTTCATATTTTATGGAATTATTTTGGTTTTGGCCCTAGAGATGGTTGTCATGCAATCACAACTATGAGGAGATAGAGGAGATAGAGGTTTTCGTGAGTGTGATATCGGGTGTTTGAGGAGAGATTTTGCATCTACAGAGACATAGGAGTGACACGGAGGGCACAAGGTACTCATATTTGCAGAATTTTTTGAATTTGGACTCCAAAAAATCCAGGTGTCGTGTTCCCTTGCAGTTGAGTGTCACGACATCTAGATGTCCTGATCTCCTACGGTTGAGTGTCATGATATCTAGCCACATCGGATATCGAGAGAATTCTTGCAACATCTCCTAGATATCGGGTATCCTGGGATTTTCTTCGCGACATCTGACGAATGTCGAGTGTCATGATTTATTTTGCGACACCTCACGAGTGTCAGATATCATGGAATTTTTTTGCGACATCTGATAGGTGTCGACTATTGTGAGATTCCTCGCGACATTTGACAGATATGGTGTGTCCTGAATCAGCAAGTTTTAGGTATTGTGAGATGCATCGCGACATTTGACAAGTGTCGGATATCGTGATTGTCTCGCGACATTTGACAAGTGTCGAGTGTAGTGGAGATCAAGTGCCGCGATACCTGTCAAGTGTCGTGTGTTGTGATCTCACGTGTCGTGTGGCGAACTATTGCGACATCTGACAAGTGTTGAGTGTTGTGTAGGGCCAAGTATCGCGATATCCCTTCGGTTTCGAGTGTCGTGCTAAGGGCCAAGTGTCGCAACATCTGCCAAATATTTTGTATCGTCTGCTTCGAAGTATCACCGATATCTACTAAGTGTTGTGTGTCGCCTGTTTTGAAGTAATCCCAAAGAGGTCCTGTTTCCCTGTTTTAACCCCCAGAACCCTGAACTACCATAACTTTCTCATACGAAATCCATTTGCACTGATTTTGGGTTTGTTGGAAAGCTCATGGGGATTTGTTGATATATGTTGATAGTGATGTGTGTTAATACACTTAGGACCACCGAGGAAGTCTTCTCCCTTTTAAGGGCATTTTTCCCCAATTTGCTTATATGCCTATAACCATAATGGATCACTTATCTTTTGTACGTTCACTTTGTAATACACCTTGTTGTGTTGTTCTCCAAGCATTAGGAGTCCTCAAAGTCCAAGAGGGCACTTGTGCATGGAGAGGGTGCTTGCATATACTACATCATCCTTGTGCTCTTTGTGTGCTTCATGAGTCCTCAAAGTCCAAGAGGGCACTTGGGCATGGAGTGGGTGTTTGCATATACTACATCTTGTAAATAGCAATGTATCACATTCATTTCATAGCCATAGGCCTTTTCTACCTTTGTAATGTATTATTCTTTCTTTGGATTACTTCTTTTCTTATGTAATTGATGTATATGTTTCCTTCAAAAGGACCTGTGGGACCCCTCAAATCCCACAAATCAAGCGTTGCATAAAACTATCTAGGAAACATTACAAAATAGGTTGATAACCCTTTTCTTCCCCTCATAGGGGGGAAAATTTCTTTTAATCTTATTGATCTCAAGGAAAAACACTCTTTGATGTCTAAAACGTGGGGGATTCTTACAATCGAAAACTCTTTTGCATAAAAGGAAAAGAGACTTTTCGATCGACCATTCTTTAGGAGGGTGACCAAAGTTGGTGGCACACCTCTCTTTCCAGATCTTCCAAAGGGTCTCACCTCTTTTAGAATTCCACAATGCTGAGGAACAATTGATCGCTTCACCCAATAATGCTTGCTTCCAATTGATTTGACCATGCAACAACATGATTCTCCCAAGGGCCTGCCAAATCAATATTGATTGGCAGCATGAAAAGAAGAGGTTTCCTAGGTCCTCATTGCCATGAAGGCATTGTTTACACCACAGAGGGGCTCCACAAATTTTGTTAGCTTTTACATTGGTCCGAATTCCATAATGGAGGATTTTCCACATAAGAACTGATTTTGTAACCTCCATGAGCGGATGCCAAAGGGATTGAAACTTAAAATCCCACCTAAAACTCATATAATCCAGACACCATCTCCTATTAAGCATGTTATGAAAGTCCAGATTCCTCTTGAATTTTAGAATTTTATCAAGGCTATTGCCATTGTGTCATCTAAGATCCTCAATGTGAGGCGAGTCATGCCCAATAAGTAGGAGAGTCCTCAAGCACTCCCAAGCATTCAATCTACTCCACAACATGCACCATTTTGCATAGTCCATTCTCCTAGATGAGTCAATGTCCTCAAATCTTATCCATTGACATGCTTCTTGATTCGAGAGGTGTTTCCATAAACAGAAACCTTTGTTCCAAAGCTTCTTAGACTTTTGGAGGTTCCAAGACTCAACACGTCTAATGCCCTTGATAGATAACAATATCAAATAAATTTCTATAACATCGGCTACCATTTCCAATCTTCATTGATCTTGAGAAACTATTTTACCATGTTGCAACTCTTCCATAGGGAGCAAACTAAGCTCAAACGTATGGGAGTCACGTCATAGGGGGAGAACAAAATAGTGAGAAGATCAAGTCCCTTCCACCCACGAAGGCCCACAAGCCTAAGAGCACTCTTAGTTCTACAAATTAGTTTGACCCAAGAGGCATCCCTATTGCTTCATGCTTTAGTTAACCATTTGGCTACAAGCTTATTGGCCAGTTCTTAAATTTCTCGAATTCCCAAACCACCTTGATCTTTTTTTCTTATGCAAGTAACCTATTTAATTTTTGGGACACCCTTTTATTAGGGTCCTCCGTCTAGAGAAAGTTTTTGCACATTCTTTCCAATTTGACAATCTCTTGGTCCTTTGGTCTCCAACAAAAGAGAAAGTAGATAATCGAAGAAAGAAGAAACATGTTAACCACCATAGCTGACCTCGCTAGGTTGATTTGCATACCTTCCCAGTATACCAACTTGTTATTCCTGTGGGGATCAATTGGAAACCATGGTTAGCCAAAAAGTGAAGTGGATGTTTAATAATGGCCCTGAAATCGATTTTAGAGTGGTTTTTTTTTTGAGCATGATGCCTCATAGGATGTGTTTAGGAAACATCAAAAGATATCAATGCTAGCTGAATCATTATGGACAAAAGCATTCATGTCATTGACAAAGAGTCTCAAGATCATTTGTTCATTGAGGGGAAGCAAGAGGCCTTGAATAAGACCTAAATTAGATTGATGTTTAACAGGGTAGTTGAGACCATTGACAATAGTTACAAAAAGAAGAGGGGCCGAATGGCATCCTTGCTTGATAGAACGTTTTAATAAAATAGCTTGAGAGAGCTTGCCATTGGTGTTTATCTACACTGATGCATTTTGTAGCAAGGTTGAGATCACCTTAATGAACTTTTGGTCGCAACCTACATCTTTCAAAGATTGAAGAGTGAACTCCCACTCAATTCTATCATAAGCTTTATCAAAGTGGATCTTAAGGAAGAAGACATCTTGAGCGGACTCCTCAACAAAAGTCAAACCTTCCGAAACATCAATGGTATCCTTGAGGATGGACCTCCCCTTGATGAACCTTTTTTGATCCTTGGGGATGGACTTCCCCTTGATCCACTTTTCTAAGTGGCAAGCAATTCAACTAACAAGAACCCTAGCAAGGATCTTGTAACTTGTTCGTAACATCATAATTGGATGCCAATTTTCAATTTTTCTTTTTCAACCTTTTTTGTGAATAAGCTTGATAATGCCTTGATTGAGACATTTGAGTAGTGCACCAAAAGAAATAGCCTCTTGCCGCACCAGACATAATGGAGTAGTCATCACATGCTTGAAGGTCTTGAAAAACTTATTAGTGAGGCCATCCAGCCTTAGACTTTTTCCATTAGGAAGAGAATCAATAACTTCAAGAATTTCATAATCCAAAATGGGAGCTTCAAGAAGAGGCCTCATATTTTATGGATTATTTTGGTTTTGACCCGAGAGATGGTTGCCATGCAATCACGCCTATGAGAAGAGAGAGGCTGGGTGTTGACACTCAAGGTCACACACAAGCAGTGAAGCACATCAATGAAGTGGACACACAAGAAGAAGGAGCATGTAGGCAGTTCCAAGAGGCACATGTCAAATTTTCATAAGAAATCCCTATAAATATAGTGACTTTTGTCACTAAAAACCATTGTAAATACCATTTTCCATTTTTACAACTCCATTTTGTTCAAGCCCACGAGTCCTCGAGCTTGAGGAGTATTAGAAGTAGCATCCTACCAATTTTCATAATTTTTAGATTCCGTTTGAGTCCCCAAATAAGCCTTGGAACCTAATTTTTAACTACGCCGGACACTAGGTCTGGACAGGGCCAAAACTACTCAAAAAACTTTAAAAAAGGCTTGAGAGCTCATTTTTGAGGTTAGCTTGTTGTAGATTTGAGCTTCTGTAATAGATTTTCTTTTTCAATCAAAGTCCTTCCATTGTTCCACCCTTTGCTCTTACCTTGTGCTTGTGTGTATGTGTGTGCATGCTTGTGTGCTTTCACTCTCGCACTTGTGCACTTCACTTGCTCTTGGTCTTCATACCCGTCCTCACGTCTCCACGGATGGACATTTATGAGGTGAGGCATCTCACATTGGTACTTTCCATTGTGCTAGAGTGACACCAAATTTGGCGCTGTTGCTGGGGAGAGAGCTTGGAGGACGAGCGTGTGACGTTAAGACGTAGAGTAGCGTCAGTTTCTGATTTTTTCTCCATTTTCATCTTCATCATCATCATACATCTCCTCCACCTTCATCTTCTCTGATTTTTTCAGTTTTTGCCCGTAGATTCACATCGTTTTCACTTGTGGTTGTGAGAAAGAACCTTAGAGAGTGTGCAAAACCGAAACACTGAAGAAATACACCTCAATCTACCGAAAAATTGAGTGAACTATCCCGAACGTGAGGTGACCTGCACCAAAGGACGTGAGTGTGATATCGCGGGTTTGAGGAGAGATTTTGCATCTACAGACACATAGGAGTGACAAGGAGGGCACAAGGTACTAATATTTGCAAAAATTTTTGAATTTGGACTCCAAAAAATCCAGGTGTCATGTTCTCCCGCGGTTGAGTGTCGCGACATCTAGATGTCATGATCTCCTGTGGTTGAGTGTCGTGATATCTAGCCACGTGGGATATCGTGAGAATTTTTACGACATCTGGTAGATATCGAGTATCTTGGGATTTTCTTTGCGACACCTGACGAGTGTCAAGTGTCGTGATTTATTCTGCGACACCTAACAAGTGTCGGATATCGTGGAATTTTTTTGCAATATCTGACAGGTGTCGGGTATCGTGAGATTCTTCGCGACATTTGACAGATATGGTGTGTCGTGACTCAGCAAGTGTTAAATGTTGTGAACCTGCTATCGCGATATGTGGTAGATGTCAAGTGTCTTGTGAAAGTGCAGCTACATTCAACAAGTGTCGAATATCGTGGTTGCATCGCGACATTTGACAAGTGTCGGATATCGTGATTGTCTCGTGACATTTGACAAGTGTTGAGTGTAGTGTAGATCAAGTGTCTCGATACCTGTCAAGTTTTGTGTGTCGTGATCTCAGTTCTCATGTGGTGAAGTATCGTGACATCTGACCAGTGTTGAGTGTCGTCTACGGCCAAGTATCGCGATATCCCTTGGGTGTCGAGTGTCCTGCTAAGGGCCAAGTGTCGCGACATCTGCCAAATATCGTGTATTGTCTGCTTCCAAGTATCACTGATATCTACTAAGTGTCATGTGTCACGTGTTTTGAAGTAATCCCAGAGAGGTCTTGTTTCCCTATTTTTACCCCCAGAACCCTGAACTGGCATAACTTTCTCATACGAAATCCGTTTGCAGTGATTTTGGGTTTGTTGGAAAGCTGGTGGGGCTTTGTTGAAATATGTTGATAGTGATGCGTGTTAATACACTTAGGACCACCGAGGAAGTCTTCTCCCTTTTAAGGGCATTTTTTCCCCAACTTGTTTATATGCCTATAACCATAATGGATCACATATCATTTGTACGTTCACTTTGTAATACACCTTGTTGTGTTGTTATCCAAACATCACGAGTCCTCAAACTCCAAGAGGGAACTTGTGCATGGAGAGGGTGCTTGCATATACTACATCTTCCTTGTGCTCTTTGTGTGCTTCAGGAGTCCTCAAAGTCCAAGAGCGCACTTGTGCATGGAGTGAGTGCTTGCATATAACACATCTTGTAAATAGCAATGTGTCACATTCATTTCATAGCCATAGGCCTTTTCTACCTTTGTAATGTATTATTCTATCTTTGGATTACTTCTTTTCTTATGTAATGCATGTATATTTTTACTTCAAAAGGACCCATGGGACCCCTCAAATCCCACAAATTAGGGGTTGCATAAAACTATCTAGAAAACATTAAAAAATAGGTTGATAACCCTTTTGTTCCTCTCATAGGGGTGAAATTTTCTTCTAATCTTATTGCTCTCAAGGAAAAGCACTCTATGATGTCTAAAAGGTGGGGGATTCTTACAATCGGAAATTCTTTTGCATAAAAGGAAAAGAGAATTTTCGATCAACCATTCTTTAGGAGGGTGACCAAAGTTGGTGGCACACCTCTCTTTCCAGATCTTCCAAAGGGTCTCACCTCTTTTACCATTCCACAATGCTGAGGAACAATTGATGGCTTCACCCAATAATGGTTGCTTCCAATTGATTTAACCATGCAACAACATTATTCTCCCAAGGCCTTGCCAAATCGATTTGATTGGCAGCATGAAAAGAAGAGGTGTCCCAGGTCCTCATTGCCATGAAGGCATTGTTTACACCACAGAGGGGCTCCACAAATTTTGTAAGCTTTAACATTGGTCCGAATTCCCTAGTGGAGGATTTTCCACATAAGAACTAATTTTGTAACCTTGATGAGGGGATGCCAAAGGGATTGAAACTTGAATTGGACCTAAAACTCAACTAATCTAGACACCACCTCCTATTAAGCATGCCATGAAATTCCACATTCTTCTTGAATTTTACAATGTGAGGGGAGTCAATGCCCAATAAGTAGGAGAGTCCTCAAGCACTCCCAAGCATTCAATGTACTCCACAACATGCACCATTTTGCATAGTCCATTCTCCTAGGTGAGTCAATGTCCTCAAATCTAATGCATTGACATGCTTCTTGATTCGACAAGTGTTTCCATAAACAGAAACCTTTGTTCCAAAGGTGCTTAGATTTTTGGACGTTCCAAGACTCAACACCTCTAATGCCCTTGATAGATAACCATATCAATCAATTTTTCTAATATCGGCTACCATTTCCAATCTTCATTGATCTTGACAAACTATTTTACCATGTTCCAACTCTTCCATAGGGGGCAAACTAAGCTCAAATCTATGGGAGTCACCTGATAGGGGGAGAGCAAAAGAGTAAGAAAATCAAGTCCCTTCCACCCACGAAGGCCCACAAGCCTAAGAGCACTCATATTTCTAGAAATTAGTTTGACCCAAGAGGCATCCTTACTACTTTATGCTTTAATTAACCATTTGGCTACAAGCTTATTGGCCATTCCTTAAATTTCTAGAATCCCAAACCACCTTGATCTTTTTGTCTTATGCATGTAGCCTATTTAAATTTTGAGACACCCTTTTATTAGGGTCCCCCGTCTAGAGAATGTCTTTGCATATTCTTTCCAATTTGACAATCTCTTGGTCCTTTAGTCTCCAAAAAAAGAGAAAGTAGATAATCGAAGAAAGAAGAAACATGTTAACCACCATAGCTCACCTTGCTAGGTTGATTTGCATACCTTCCCAGTATACCAACTTGTTATTCTTGTGGGGATCAATTGAAAACCATGGTTAGCCAAAATCTGAGTGGATGTTTAATAATAGCCCTGAAATTGATTTTAGAGTCGTTTGTTTTTTGAGCATGATGCCTCATACGATGTGTTTAGGAAACATCAAAAGGTATCAATGCTAGCTGAATGATTATGGACAAAAGCATTCATGTCATTGGCAAAGAGTCTCAAGATAATTTCTTCATTGAGGGGAAGCAAGAGGCCTTCAATAAGACCTAAATCAGATTGATGTTTAACAAGGTAGTTGAGACCATTGACAATAATTACAAAAAGAAGAGGGGCCGAAGGGCATCCTTGCTTGATAGAATGTTTTAATCCAATAGCTTGAGAGAGCTTGCCATTGATGTTTATCTACACTGATGCATTTTGTAGCAAGGTTGAGATCACCTTTATGAACTTTTGGTCGCAACCTACGTCTTTCAAAGATTGAAGAATGAACTCCCACTCAATTCTATCATTAGCTTTATCAAAGTCGATCTTAAGGAAGAAGACATCTTGAGCGGACTCCTCAAAAAAAGTCAAACCTTCCCAAACATCAATGGTATCCTTGAGGATGGACCTCCCCTTGATGAACCTTTTTTGATGCTTGAGGATGGACCTCCCCTTGATCCACTTTTGTATCTGGTAGGCAATTCAGCTAACAAGAACCCTAGCAAGGCTCTTGTAACTTGTTTGTAACATCATAATTGGATGCCAATTTTCAATTTTTCTTTTTCAACCTTTTTGTGAATAAGCTTGATAATGCCTTCATTGAGACATTTGAGTAGTGCACCAAAAGAGATAGCCTCTTTCCACACCAGACATAATGAAGTACTAATCACATGCTTGAAGGTGTTGAAAAACTCATTAGTGAAGTGTTGAGAGCAGTATGGGCACCCAAGGACTGACTAGACAAGGAAGCCACCGGAGAGAGTCAGAGCGAGGTGAAGGATTAAGTAGACAGAGCAATCGACGCAAATCTGGCAGATAGACCCTTCAATTTTTTCCAAATCAACATCTTTACAACAGTGATTCTCATCACTAACAATCATTGTAAATACCATTTCATAATTTTGTAGCTCCATTTTGTGCAAGCCAAGGAGTCCTTGAGCTTGAGGAGCTTTAGAAGTACCTACCTGTCCGTTTTCACATTTTTTAGACTTCGTTTGAACCTCCAAATAGGGTATAGAACCTAATTTTTAACTAGGCCGGACACTAGGTCTGGACACGGCCAAAACCTAGTCAAAAACTATAAATAGAGCTAGAGAGCTCATTTTTTAGGGTAGCTTGTAATAGTTTTGAGCTTGTATGAGCTTTATAAAAGTAATCTAAGAACTCCATTGCTTCTCACTCTTTGTCTTGCTGTGTGTGCGCGTGTGTGTGTATGTGTGTGCATGTTTGTGTGCTTCTCACTCATGCACTTGTGCCTTCACTTGCTCGAGGTCTTCATACCATCCTCACGTCTTCCCGGATTGACATTAAAGGAGGTGCTACTCATCACTGAGCTACACCAAATTTTGGCACTCTTGCTGGGGATCGAGCTTTGAGGACGAGCGTGTGATGGTAAGATGTAGATTTGAGACGTTGGCATCGTAGGTAATTTCTTTACTCTTCTTATTTTTCTCTTCCTTACCTCACCACCATCATCACCATCATCATCATCACCATCTCCCACCTCCATCTCCATCATCGCAAAAATTTTAGTTTTTTTATCATATCTCCTTCCTCCTTTCATTTCCCTCATTTCACTTGTGAGAGAGAGCGAGAGAGCGAACTGTTGTGTGCTATTTTTTGCATGTTTCTTGAGTTTGCTTGCAGGTACTAGCTATCCCATCACCTCCAACACGTTGCACAGGTACGGAAATGTGCAGAACTGTCTCTGTGTCGCAGGCCTGTGTCGATCGCGATTGACAAAAAATTTCATCTTTTGGTAAAACTAAGTGCACCACAGTAGACTAGAGGCCTTGCACATCACAAATCCACAAAAATTTTTGGAAAATTTGCATTTTTTTCAGTCCATTGCGATTGACACTGTCCATCGCGACGGACAGCCAGTCCATCGTGACTGACTGACCCCGACGGACACGTGTCCATCGTGACGCACACCCCAGTCCATCGCGACCGATAGAAAAATCGCGACTGATACCTGTCCATCGCGACTGATACCATTCCATCGCGATTGATACCTGTCCATCGCGATTGATACCAGTCCATCGCGATTGATACCAGTCCATCGCGATTGACACCAGTCCATCGCGATTGACACCAGTCCATCGCGATTGACAGCCAATTTCGGCCAATTTTTTAGGGTTTTTTAATCTGAGGATTTTGGCTAATCTTGGGCATGAACATTTCACTCTAGAGCACATAAGGAGGCCATAAGAAAATAACTTGAGAAGTCCTGTTTGCCTGATAGCCTGTTTGAACCCTGTTTTAATCCCTGAAGCCTGAACTGACATAACTTTCTCATACGAAATCCGTTTGCTGTGATTCTTGTTTTGTTGAAAATTAATATCAGGATTATTAGATAGGGTATTTTGAAGTTGACCATACCCCGAGGTAGGAAAACTGAGGGATCCTTGGGATTGTTTTCCATAAAGGCAAAGGATAATTTGGTCTGTGAATTACATGGATGAAAGTGGTCTATTGTGTCATTTGAATCTAAGTCTTGAGCTAACCGTGGGACTTTTACAGGTCCAGTAAGAGCACTTGAGGGCATTCTAAACAAGAGTAATTGCAAGCTTGGGAACACGCGTCCTGGGCACACCAGGGCAACAACACAAGGAAAGAAATTCAAGGTTGGAAAATCCTCAACACCCTCTATCAATTCGTAGCTTAGGCTAAGTGCGAGAAGTGCTAGGAGTAAGTCAGGCAACGACAGGCATCAATCAAGTTGAAGACTACCTATGCACTCAAGTTCAAGATTAAACATAATCTCTTCGTGATGCGATAACCTTAAAGGAAAGAATCTAACGTGGAACGATCAACTTACAGTGCGAAAATTAACTCAAATATTTTTGACGACGTGATTTCTGACAAGACCATAAACATTGTTACAATCAACTAGAAAAGAATCAAGTGACTGATACAAAAGAACTCAGCAACGAGGTTGTACTTGGGCAAATTTGAGCTATTCAATTAGGCTTATGAACCTTAGATCAGGACGACATCTAGTAAGGGATAGACAAAGTCTTAGTTCTTCAGAGGCTAGCGTTAATCATACTGCTAGGTCTTGGGCCCAGCAATTGAGCCACCACTCGCATTACCCTAGCTCTGAGACAAGTGAATCAGAGATGTCTCAAGGCATGGACAGACCTACAGGAAGTTCAGGAGTGCCATATCTGTATAGGATGGAAGGCCCCTACAAGACGCAACTAGAATACCTTAGGACCAACCGATTAGGTGCTAGCATCTATGAGGACGGCCTAGGAAGATCCAAGGTCCAAATCAAAAACCCAGACCAATCTATTGGGCTAGAGCACCCTGCTGTCAAGTTTGAAAATGGTGCATACCTTGATAAAGAGGGAACCATATACGTGGTCACTAGTCACCCGGAGAGGACAGATGAATTTGGGAATGTGATCCCTGAGACGGACATAGATGACCTAGAACAAGGGAACGGAGGAGTGGAGCCCAGGACCCCTCGAGGGAAATCTGTTCTTCCTAGAATCCTCAATCCCGAGTGGGTTCCCCAGGACAACAAGAGCATAGATCTGCTTCTGAACCGAGAGACTGACGAAGCCTTTTGGAGGTATAAATCTGATCGGCCAATTGATATAGGAACAATCATGATCTATGAGTTTAAAGATCCAGATAGCCCAGGAAGAGTGACCTATCTAGATCATGCTTCAGAAAGGATCTTTGTGGTTAGAGAACATGATAGACATGCTTACACTAGGATGGGTGAGTTTATTTTCCCCCAACCAAAACCTAACGTGTCCTCTGGCCACCCGGGAGTTGGAACGTCCCATGCTCATGGAGTTCAGAGAGACAGACCTGAGGTAATCTTTGCCAACTCCTTGGGAAGAGGAAGAACGAGAACGGAAACAAATAGAGTGGAACTTGAGGGACATAGAGCCCTAGGGAACCGAAGAAATGCGGATGAATTCCCTCTACCAAGACCAAGAGAGCACACGAGGACCCTGAGACTGACCCAAGTAGTTAAGTCCATGAAAAACTACTTCGATGGAACTGGAGATCCCTATGGTCATGTGGCTGAGTTCAAGCAAGTCTTGAGAGCTGAACAAGTGGAGGATCTATTCACGCAGTACAATGCCTTTGGTCTAACCCTTAGGAACACAGCCCTTACGTGGTTTCAACCATTGAATGAGAGACAACTCAAGAGTATAGACCAACTCCTAGAGGCTTTCATTATTGAATTCTCTAAGAGTGGCATAAGACATAATACCTCCTCATTGATTCACAGCTTCAAGCAAACCCCTCAAGAGACCGTGAGACTTGCAGGAAGAAGATTTAGGCAATATCTTGAAAGATGCCCTGTTTTGGAGCTACCCACACCAACTAAGCAAGTGGCTTTGTTCTTGGATGGATTGCTAAGTACCAAATTGAGATCTTATGTGTACTTGAAGGACCCTAGGACCATAGAAGAGTGTGTACGCATGTGCATTGATATCGAGGATAACCTAGGGGAGGAGTTAGAGCTTTCCAAGATATACAAAGATTCAGATAGTGCCTCTAGCCTCTCTTCCACGCAATCCACATCAAGTGAGGAACTCGCTGAGAAAGTGGCACAAAAACTAGGTGTCTCTAGCAAACAAATCCCAAGGTTTGCCCCTGTGAAAAGATGCTATACTTATGGAGGCGACCATATGGCGAACGTGTGTCCCATTACGGCTCAACCCCAAGTAAATCCGAGTAGCCAATACTGTACCATAGAACCCAGATACACAAATCACACAGCACAAGACTGTCCATACAATAAGCAAGCGGTTAGGCAAACCTACCCTCAGCCATATCAACAGGGAAGATATCAGAACCAATATCCACCACAGCAGTATGCTAGGCCCCAACAAACCTACCAACCACCATATCAAGCCCAGCAAAGGCCTCAGCTTGTGTTAGCCCAACAACCTCCAGCTCCATCCAACGTGATCCCTGTAAAGTATGCAACTGCAGAAGAAAACCTGAATAGGGACATAGTGCCAGTAAACCCATTGCTATCAGAAAGTGACCCGAGTGACCATAGCTTTGATTCGACGCATATTGAGAGTCCTCAGGCCTACTACATGCAATCTCCTGAACATGGTGAGTCCTACTATAGTGAAGAGCCAAATGAACCTAGTTGGGAGTCAGATTACACAAATGTCACGTATGCAAACCCCAACCCTAGACCTTAACTGAGACAAGTAAGACCCCCATTCCCTAGAGGACCATGCTACAGATGTCAGGGAGATCACCTCATTCGTGATTGCCCCATGCCTGCACCTACCCAAACTCAATCAGTGACGATCCAGGGCTTTTGCCAAGAGTGTGGAAAGGAGCATCTCTTACGAGATTGTCCAAAGAACCCCAATAACATGCCAAAAATTACTCCTATCAATGTTATTGGGTTAGTAGTAGACTCTACAGGAAGTGTGACATCCACTGCACCAGTACAGGTAATCACTAGAGCTCAGGCATTGCAGCAAAACCAAGGGGTAGGCCAGGAAAAGAGCCCAGATGTTAGTGAAACTGAGAGCATGACAAAGAAAAGGACTAGAGCTTGGAGAGATAGTCGTGAAAGAATGAAAAGACAATGGGCAAAGAAAATGAGTGAACTTGAGGAAAGCCTAAGAGAAACGAAAGCCAGGATAACCGAACTCACAGCTTAAACTCCCTCTCACACTACCCCACCTCCATCACCTCCACCATTCCCATCTCCTTCCGAACCACCACCTTCCAACCCGCCTCACCTAATCCCACCACCCCCTAGAGTAGGATCAGTCCTAGCAGATCCCACTCCCGAGGACCTTAATATGATGCTTAAAGCATATCAGGCCAGAATCCAAGAAGGGCCAAACGTAACTGATCATGAAAAGTGTTACCCTAGAGCAGAACTAGAGCTTGAACGAACCAAAATTTGTGCCAAAATGGTGGAATTGGCTCAGACCATGTTTGAAGCCAGTCGCCTATTTAACATCTCTAGTTCAGCGAAGACACAGTTGCACTTTGAAGGACTCTTAGAAAGAATAGAGAGGCTAATTGCACAATTAGAAAAGGAACCCGCCTCTCAACACAAGGACAAGGCAAGTGAGAGAGTGAGCCTACCTCCCTAGGAAGCATATGTGCCTAACTCTACGGAGCCAGACACATCATCTTCTATGAATCGATTCACACCAGAATTCCACCATGAGAGATTCAAGAAGACAAATGGGCTAAAGAAAGTGAAGCCCCTCCTCCCATTGAACTTGTGGATGATGCACATGACCAATTCCCACAAGACATCCCATCCATTTATGAGGAGCAGGAGAGCACCCACTCTCAGGAAAGACTAGACTTTGAGTCTAATTCTTTACAAGAATTACCCCACTTCACGGGTCCATGGGAAGCTAAATCTACATGTATGAGAGTGCCCACAGTCATGGTACGAAATGAGGACTCAGTCATACCTAGGAACACAGAGGTAGTGAAAAACACTAAAGTACAATGCAACCTCACCTTAAAAGAGCTACTCAAAGTAAGGCCAGAGCTATGGAAACATGTGGCCAAACAAGTACTAGAGATAGCAAAACCTTGTTCCCAGGTAGGATCCCAGAGAACAGTGCCAAAAATACCATTCGACAAGATAGGAGACATGAGTGAGGGCGAAGAGGGAAACACATATCTTTCTATCACCCATCAAGGATACACCACCAAGGCCATTCTAGACTCAGGTGCAGGAGTTGCAATTGCTACTACTTCCCTATGGAAGCGTTGGGGCAAGCCAGCACTCAGGCCCACAAGGATATAATTGCAAATGGCCGATGGTCACATAGAGAGACCCTTAGGGCTGTTAGAAGGAATCACTCTCACCACATGTGGTGTAGAGTTTGAGCACACGTTTGCTATATGTGACTTTAGCAAAAATCATGCCTATGAAATGATCTTGGGACGACCTTTTATGCGACAGTTGCAAGTGGTACAGGATTGGGGAACCAACTCCTTGTATTTGCAACACTTAGGTGTCACGACCAAAGTGAATCTCAAAGATTACTCTCATAGAGATGTCCCCCCTATCCAATGGAATCCCATCCATAGAGCCAAAGATGATACGGAATCTGTGCACTCCATAGGATCAGGATCCTCATGGATGCATGAAGACACTCACTTATGGATGTGTAAAGTGGCAGTGGAAGAAGAGAAGAGAGAAAAAGCCAGAGAGATAGGTGCAAAAGAAACACATAGATCAATTCAAGACCCAGCCTATGCACCTGTAGTCTTTCCTGAGGAAGAATTTGAACCCCACGGCTGGGCAGAAATCCTAGCAACAATGGATGTAGCCATCAATGAAGAACAATGGACACCCCATTGTGATGAAGATGGCTATGACATTTCAGTCTTCTCCATAGAACCCATCATGGGAGAGGCAGTGTTAGAAGAGTGCGAACCTAGCCCTGATGCATTTGAGGATGCGAGTGACTCCGATCTAGAGTCAATCATCATGGACCCGCCTTTTGCATCAGATGAAGAATACTTCTATGAAGTAGAATTTCAACCCCAGAGGCATGGAGAGCTTAAAAATGATGTAAGGCTAGCCACACATGTGACCCCGAAGGAAGAAGGAAAGAAAAGAAAGAAGAGAGAAGTCACACCAGAAGAGGAAGAATCTTTGTTTGAGGTCCCGGAAAATTTTAAGAAGTATGAGATAGATGACAGGAGAGTCATGATTAGAATGCCTAAACAAGAGGCACAATCGGGGGAGGCCTATGATAACAAAGAAACCACTAAGAAAGTAGTTGTAGCCATCGAGGAAGGAGAAGAAAGATGCACGTACATAGGCCATGACCTGACAGAAGAGGAAGAACAAGAGCTAATAGCCTTGCTAAGAGAATACATAGATGTATTCGCTTGGAGTTACAAGGATTTGAAAGGAGTGGACCCTGACATATGCTCACACACTATCCCCATGACCTCAGATGCCAAACCCTCTAAGCAAAAGCCATATACATATAATGATAATTATGCTGGCAAGATCAAAGAGGAGATAGATAGACTGGTTGAAGCTGGATTTATCTACGAAATTGAGCACACTGAGTGGGTATCCCCCATCGTAGTGGTGCCCAAGAACAATGGAAAGCTGCGTGTATGCATTAACTTGAAGAAGGTTAATGCAGCCACAATTCGAGATAACTATCCGCTTCCTATCACAGAGCATCTCTTAGAAAGAGTAGCAGGCAAGGAAGTGTACAGCTTCCTCGATGGATTTTCGGGCTACAATCAGGTAGCCATTGCTCCTGAAGATCAGCATAAGACGGCTTTTGCCACGGAGTGGGGCATTTTTGCCTTTAGAGTAATGCCATTTGGGCTTACCAATGCACCAGCTACCTTCCAGAGGCTGATGTGCCATGTATTTAAAGAGTTTCTGAGGAAGAACTTAGAAGTCTATGTTGATGATCTTTGTGCTCATTCCAACATCACACAAACCCATATTCCTGAACTCAGACAAATCTTTGACAAATGTAGAGAATATCAAGTCTGCCTAAACCCAGAAAAGTGCGTTTTTATGGTCAGGCAAGGCAAGATTCTAGGACACATAGTGTCAAAGAATGGCATATCCACTGATGAAGAGAAAGTGAGAGCCATAACCAAGTTACCTAGGCCAAAGAACATCAAGGAAGTACAGGCTTTAATGGGGCATTGTGGTTACTACCGCCGGTTCATTCACATGTATGCTGTCATTGCAAAGCCCATGTACGGACTTCTGACTAACTTTGAGTGGACTGATGAATGTGAGAATTCCTTCAATGAGCTTAAACGGCGATTATGTTCAGCACCAATCTTAACCACACCAGATTGGAATAAGCCTTTCCATGTTCATGTGGATGCATCCAATTATGCTATTGGGTGCGTACTCGCACAACCTACTGGTGAAGGTAATATGGACCTTCCAATTGCCTATGCCAGTAGACAGTTGAATGTAGCTGAACGAAATTACACCACTACTGAGAGAGAAGGCTTAGGCATGGTATATGTGATTAAAAATTTTAGACCTTACTTGCTTGCAAATAAGTTTAAATTTTTTAATGATCATCAGGCATTGTTGTACTTGGTAAACAAACCTTGCAACACAGGTAGATTAGTAAGATGGTTTCTCTTACTAATGGAATACGACTTCGAGGTTGTGGTAAGGAAAGGTAGGACTCACTTGACAGCAGACCATCTCTCTATACTCACATCTGGAGAAGCTCCACAAGGAGTGTCAGATGACCTTCCTGATGCTTACCTGTTTAATTTGGAAGTGGTGTCAGAGTGGGCTAAGCCATTAGTGCCAGTATTGACATACGGGCCTAACCACCCCATAATAAACACACAGGATAGAGAGGTAGTAAAAGCCCAAAAGTATCACATCATGGCAGGTAGTATGTACAAGCACACATATCAAGGGATCTTGGCTTGTTGTGTGGAAGAGGATGAGTACGCTAAATGGTTGCAATTAGCACATGTAGGTGCATTAGAGCAACACTACTCAAAGCAACGAACTCTACAGACACTAAAGAGACTCGGAGTGCATTGGCCGACGATGGAAGCTGATGTCCAGAAGTTGTGCAAGGAATGCCCAATCTGCTGCACTAAACCACCGGTGGAACATGCCACTCTTTATCAAGTGTCCATAGTGCCAGATTGGAGTGAACCACTAGTATCCTTCCTCAGGACGAAAACATTCCCTCCAGACATGACTCTAGCTAGGAAAAGGAGTTTAGAACAAGAAGCCCAGGATTATTCACTCATTGGTGATAATCTATACAAGCGTGGTAAGGATGGTTACCTGAGACTATGTGTCCATGAGAGTGAATATCTCAAGATCTTGGAAACTGCTCACAAGGTGTAGCAGGAGGACACTTTGGACCAGATCGGGTGATCAAGGCAATACTATTTGCAGGTTTCTGGTGGCCAACCCTTCACATGGATGCACATACCTATGTGAAACGGTGTGATGTGTGTCAGAGAACTGAGTATCCTATAAGCAAAGATGAGATGCCCCTGAAACCCATGATGGGTGGACGTGCATTCGCTAAGTGGGGAATAGACTTTGTAGGTCCTATTAATCCCCCAGCCAAGGGTTCACATGCTGAATACATCATTGTTGCCACAGACTATCTAACGAAATGGGTAGAGGTAAAAGCTACGACAAAGAACGACGCTCAGACAACTGCTAAATTCTTGTTTGAGAATGTATTCACAAGATACGGGCTACCTATAGAGTTAGTAAGTGACAGGGGCACTCACTTCTTGAATGAAGTTATTGAAAATCTGCTCCAAGAATTGTTGGTAGTACATAAGAATTCTGCCCCCTATCACCCTCAAGCTAATGGGCAAGCCGAAAGCACCAATAAGATCCTATGCAATGTATTGATAAAATTAGTGAACAATAAACGCTCTAATTGGGACAAACAGCTACACCATGTTGTTTGGGCATACCGAGTCGCCTACAAAACGGTACTCCAAGCCACCCCCTTTCAGATGGTATTTGGCCAAAATGTTGTGCTACCGTTGGACTTCTTAATACCTACATTGAAAGTAGCACAAGAGCACGAATGGACGGGTCATGAACTCTCCTCTAGACTTTTTGACCTTGAGCGATTAGGAGAAACAAGACTGAGAGCAGCTGCAGGGATATATGCAACTAAGAAGAGACAGAAGGCATACTTTGATGCCCATGTGAAGGAGAAAGGTTTGACGGCAGGCGACTTAGTACTAGTCTACACATTGAAACAACATGCAAGGAAGCTAGAAAAGAGAGGCTACGGACCTATGATCATAAATAGGATCTCCACAAGTGGAGCAGTACAACTAGCCACTTTAGAGGGTGATGTTCTCCCGAGCTACATTAGTCGATGCAGAGTCAAGTTGTATCAGGAACCTCTCACAGAGGAAATGCTGCTAAGAAAAGCAAAGAAACGCAAAGAAACGCAAAGAAGAAGAAAAGCGAATTCGAGAAGAAGCTCAAGCAGAAGCATTGGAACGCATCCGGAGAATGAAGTTGAGAAGACAAGGGAGAGAGCAACCTAGGACAGATGCATATGCAGATCTAGGATATCATGTGGCTATGTGTGAAGTTTCAGGTATCAACTCTCATAGGATAATTGATAGACGTCCTTTTATAAACTTGGAGATAGGGCAAGGAAAGGGTGCAAGGACCATAAGGGCCTTGATTGACTCCGGTGCAGCCACTAGTGCTGCTAAATTGTCTTAATGTCAAGAGTTGAAATTAACTGTCAATCCTATAGAAGCATATCTCATAGGATTGGGAGGTGTGGTAACCCCTTGCATGGGCGAAGTGGATCTTCCCATCTCCATTCAAGATGAAGTAATGACAGTCAAAGTACTAGTGTGTCAAGATGAGGACCTCCTTGAGCCTCTTATCTTGGGCCAGGACTGGATCTACGACCATGCAGTCAACCTAAACTTAAGAAGTGGACTTCTTCAGGTATGGGTAAATCATACTCGAGTTACAGTTGAATTGGAAAATGTGCACTCAAGGAACTAGGTAAAGCACGAACTCCTGGTCCTTCCAGGGGCGCACATGAAGTTGAAAATGCTATTCTTGTCCAAAACTGTATGATGCAGAAAGAGGCTTGTCTCAACAACGGAGTCAAGGAGAAGATGGCACTCCCTTCTTTTCCAAAGGCCAGAAGGAGGCAGCAACCAAAGGCAGTTCAAGTACAGAAGGAGCAGAGTACTACCTATACTCGAGGCCAAAAAAAGGAGCAAAGCAGATTGTTTCAGCCGTTGAAACAAGTATGGATGCGGAAAGGCGAACACCCTGTTGCGATCAGGCCAACCCCACGGCCAAAACCTCTTATTAGTAGTCAACAACACGACACTAATAAGAAGTCTTTCATAAATTCTTCTGCAAAAGTAAAGTCTATTTGGATACCCAAGAAGTCGATGAAGGCCAGCCCACAATCACGACAAATCTAGGTGCCTAAGGCTTGCTTGCGGGCTCAAATAGCTACACCAAGGCCACACCCGGTACAACATGTTTCACTCACTCGAACATCCGATGCCCATTCTTACACATCACGCACGAACACATATTCTTCCATGAGCACGAGTAAAATCACTTGTAAATGGGTCCTTAAAAAGCCTCATTTCCAAGCACATACTCCTATCAAACTCTCCAGATCCACAAAATCAAGATCAAAACCGATCCACTGCATTTGGCAGCCTAAAACTTGTAATAAACCCCCGAACCCCAGGTGTACATCCATGCCCACCTACTAACTACATCACTCTCACACTACATCATTCCACTTAGCTCCTAGGTCTACCCAATTCCTAACTACACACACAAGCACCGCGCACTCACTGACTGACTGACTTATCACTAAAAGCTCATGTTAATGTTGTAAAGAGGACATAGTGTCATTTTTGTGTCCATTGCAATGTTAACATTTATTCATATATTCTCACAGAACCGGCTACGAATTTTTCAACATGGCTGAGGCGGCAGGAACTAGCTCTCAAACAGAAATGAGCCAGCAAGTGGTGGACTTAGACAGTTTACCCGTTTTGCCTGAGACAAATGAAAGACCAGAAGAATTGCAGGCCATCAAAATCATACCTATAGCGGACCCTCCGAGTGGCCATACCATGCCCGTAGGAAAAACTTCCCACTGGTTTAGTGAAGTTGCAGGACCCTTGGGAGAGGGATCATACCTATGGGAATCAGAGTTGGACTTCAATGGGAAGCAAGGTAAATACCATTTCTTTACAAGAGAATTCGAGAAGTTACAAAATGCAGAAGGTCTACGTCCGGTATGGGAGAAGGGAAGATTGGATGCATATTTCAGTGCACAGCTCCCAAAGCCTGACTTCATGCGATGCTACTATCTCATCAACACCTTGACTCCAAACAAGAACCCAAAAGGCGCAAGCTCATTTGTGCTTCCATCTCTGACAAAGGGAAATGAGCTCAAGAGGTTTAGGCTATCAAACAACTTGGTGAGAGAGGCCCTAGATATGCGCGGAATGCATATTCCTACAGAGAAGGAAACCCTAGTGCCGGATTACATGAAGAATCGAAGCCTCACCAAACTCAAGGACATGGTGTCCATGACGCCTAATATTGCAATACATCTTCGCATGTGCATGCAACACTTTGCTTTTCCTGTCCAAGATAGATTCACCATGCCGCCCAAAAAGATTTTTTTTAGTTTGTATCTGGCAGAGACACAGAGCCTCACCATCAACTTACCCCACTGGATAATTGATCAGATACACCTAGCTCACAAACGATGGCCGTGGAAACAGGTTTTATATGGATGTTGTGCTCTGAGGAGAATCATTTATAGGTGTTTGGCTTATGACATTCCTATTCAACGGGCCCTAATGTGGAATCGAGTAGAGCAGTTCAGAGGTAGGACATCCACTGGACCCCCTTCTAAGAAGTTGAGAGGTACGGTCCAAGTCCCATGTGCTCAACCAGGTGGAGCCACCCTAACACCAGACGTTACCCCTCCACCCGGAGAGTTCGGCCTTTCACACTACGACTTCCAAGACGCAGCACCGATGGGCCTAACTTGATCTTTCCTCCAGTCCCAACCGATCTTGAATTTCCCGGTGGTGCACCTTTGGAAGAACTCACGAATGAAGACTTCGAACAATTATTACAAGATGTAGAGCTGGAGGCAGAAGAGGCATAACAAGTGGAGAATGTGCAAACGCAGGCAACAACCTCCCAAGTACCTGTCACCATAGTTGAAGTGGATGAAGAGGATGATGACGATGAAGAACAGGAGGAAGATGAGGAGGATTATGATCAAGAGCATCAAGATGAGCAACAAGAAGTGCCAGAACTTGTAGGTGCACCTGCATATACAGCTCAACTACAAAGGTTATACGACACATCAAGTTCCAAATTGGGTCAAAAGGGTCGAGAAAGTGGGTAAGACACATGATGATCGCGTTGCTATGCAGATGCAATCTCTCACAAATCTGGAAGAAACTGTCCTTCTGTCTTCTTACTTTCAGAACCTATCCCACCAACGGTTAATCACAACATCAGAGTCGCAATACATGCCTTATTTTGTCTTGCTACATGATTATAATGCAGAAGTCAAAAGACATACAGGGAAGGAGCCCACATTTGCCACTCAATTTGAGCCAGAGGACTTACCGGCAGATGCGCGTGCTGGCTTGATCTTCCAACCTATTTGGCGTGCATGTCTACTAACCGATTACCCTGAGATGATGAGCACCTGGGCAACCATGCCACTGAATAAAGAATGCTCGGCTTGGGTTAACTATCCATATTTTGCTCCTCCTCAAGGGACCCCAACCGTAGCCTACATGATATCCACAATTCGACACTGGTCTACTCGTCTAAATACTGTACCCGACATAGCAGCGAAAATGTGTATGAAAATATTCGAGCTCATGACCATTGTCTTCAAAACCTTTCGAAAGGTACAAGCTCCATACATCTCTACCCTTGGATTCTCTCAAGGTAACAAGGATTTAGTCTACGACATGAGCCAGACTCCCTCGGTCACTATAATCTTTGCCTGGCATGCACGAATAAAGTACTTACCCGCATGCTTCAAGCAGACATTTGAGGAAATGTTCTCTACGGGATTCTGGGAATATCATTCAGAAATTTTCATTCCCAGACCCACACATTTGCTACATCTATTCACAGTAGAACAAGCGATCCACGCAAATCAGTTATGTTTGCCACATCCGGACATTCCAGGACCAATTGATTGGGATCGTATGATGACAGATTTGGCCAGAGGACTACGCATACAAGAACATCAGCTTGCCACTCAGGTTGTGGAATATTACATCCAACACTCCCAGCAACAAGGGTCTGTCAGGGATGGCAGACGCGAGAGAGGGGGGGGTGTTGAGAGCAGTATGGGCACCCAAGGACTGACTAGACAAGGAAGCCAGCGGAGAGAGTCAGAGCGAGGCGAAGGATTAAGTAGACAGAGCAGTCGACGCAAATCTGGCAAATAGGCCCTTCAAATTTTTCCAAATCAACATCTTTACAACAGTGATTCTCATCACTAACAATCACTGTAAATACCATTTCATAATTTTGTAGCTCCATTTTGTGCAAGCCAAGGAGTCCTTGAGCTTGAGGAGCTTTAGAAGTACCTACGTGTCCGTTTTCACATTTTTTAGACTTCGTTTGAACCTCCAAATAGGGTAGAGAACCTAATTTTTAACTAGGCCGGACACTAGGTCTGGACACGGTCAAAACCTAGTCAAAAACTATAAATAGAGCTAGAGAGCTCATTTTTGAGGGTAGCTTGTAATATTTTTGAACTTGTATGAGCTTTTGAAAAGTAATCTAAGAACTCCATTGCTTCTCACTCTTTGTCTTGCCATGTGTGCGCGTGTGTGTGTATGTGTGTGCATGTTTGTGTGCTTCTCACTCACGCACTTGTGCCTTCACTTGCTCGAGGTCTTCATACCATCCTCACGTCTTCCCGGATTGACATTAAAGGAGGTGCTACTCATCACTGAGCTACATGAAGCCATCCAGCCTCAGACTTTTTCCATTAGGAAGAGAATCAATAACTTCAAGAATTTCATAATCCAAAATTGGAGCTTCAAGAAGAGGTTTCATATTTTATGCAATTATTTTGGTTTTGACCCTAGAGATGGTTGCCATGCAATCACGCCTATGAGGAGAGAGAGGCTTGGTGTTGACAGTCAAGGTCCCACAGAAGCACAGAAGCGCATCAATGAAGTTGACACACAAGAAGAAGGACTAGCAATGTATCACATTCATTTCATAGCCATAGGCCTTTTCTACCTTTGTAATGTATTATTCTATCTTTGGATTACTTCTTTTCTTAGGTAATGCATGTATATTTTTCCTTCAAAAGGACCCATGCGACCCCTCAAATCCCACAAATTAGGGGTTGCATAAAACTATCTAGAAAACATTACAAAATAGGTTGATAACCCTTTTGTTCCCCTCATAGGGGGGAAATTTTCTTTTAATCTTACTGCTCTAAAGGAAAAACACTCTATGATGTCTAAAAGGTGGGGGATTCTTACAATCAGAAATTCTTTTGCATAAAAGGAAAAGAGACTTTTCGATCGACCATTCTTTAGGAGGGTGACCAAAGTTGGTGGCACACCTCTCTTTCCAGATCTTCTAGAGGGTCTCACCTCTTTTAGCATTCCACGATGATGAGGAACAATTGATTGCTTCACCCAAATATGCTTGCTTCCAATTGATATGACCATGCAACAACATGATTCTCCCAAGGCCTTGCCAAATTGATATTGATTGGCAACATGAAAAGAAGAGGTGTCCCAGGTCCTCATTGCCATGAAGGCATTGCTTACCCCACAGGGGGGCTCCACAAATTTTGTTAGCTTTTACATTGGTCCAAATTCCCTACTGGAGGAGTTTCCACATAAGAAATGATTTTGTAACCTCCATGAGGGGATGTCAGAGGGACTGAAACTTAAAATCCAACCTAAAACTCAAATAATCTAGACACCATCTCCTATTAAGCATGACATGAAAGTCCACATTCTTCTTGAATTTTAGAATTTTATCAACACTATTGCCATTGTGCCATCTAAGACCCTCAATGTGAGGGGAGGCATGCCCAATAAGTAGGAGAGTCCTCAAGCACTCCCAAGCATTCAATCTACTCCACAACATGCATCATTTTGCATAGTCCATTCTCCTAGGTGAGTCAATGTCCTCAAATCTAATACATTGACATGCTTCTTGATTCGAGAGGTGTTTCCATAAACATAAACCTTTGTTCCAAAGCTTCTTAGATTTTTGGAGGTTCCAGGACTCAACACCTCTAATGCCCTTGATAGATAACCATATCAAATCAATTTGTCTAACATCGGCTACCATTTCCAATCTTCATTGTTCTTGACAAACTATTTTACCATGTTCCAACTCTTCCATAGGGAGCAAACTAAGATCAAACCTATGGGAGTCACCTAATAGAGGGAGAACAAAAGAGTGATAAGATCAAGTACCTTCCACCCACAAAGGCCCACAAGGCTAAGAGCACTCTTATTTCTAAAAATTAGTTTGACCCAAGAGGCATCCTTATTGCTTCATGCTTTTATTAACCATTTGGCTACAAGCTTATTGGCCATTCCTTAAATTTCTAGAATTCCCAAACCACCTTGATCTTTTTGCCTTATGCAAGTAGCCTATTTAATTTCTGGGACACCTTATTATTAGGGTCCCCCGTCTACAGAAAGTTTTTGCACATTCTTTCCAATTGGACAATCTCTTTGTCCTTAAGTCTCCAACAAAAGAGAAACTACATAATCAAAGAAAGAAGAAACATGTTAACCACCATAGCTCACCTCGCTAGGTTGATTTGCATGATTTGCGTAGCTTACCATTATACCAACTTTTGATTCCTATGGGGATCAATTGAAAACCATGGTTAGCCAAAATCTGAAGTGGATTTTTAATAATGGCCCTGAAATCGATTTTAGAGTTGTTTATTTTTTGAGCATGATGCCTCATAGGATGTGTTTAGGAAACATCAAAAGGTATCAATGCTAGCTGAATCATTATGGACAAAAGCATTCATGTCATTGGCAAAGAGTCTCAAGATCATTTGTTCATTGAGGGGAAGCAAGAGGCCTTGAATAAGACCTAAATCAGATTGATGTTTAACAAGGTAGTTGAGACCATTGACAATAATTACAAAAAGAAGAGGGGCCGAAGGGCATCCTTGCTTGATAGAATGTTTTAATCAAATAGCTTGAGAGAGCTTGCCATTGATGTTTATCTACACTCATGCATTTTGTAGCAAGGTTGAGATCACCTTAATGAACTTTTGGTCGCAACCTAGGTCTTTCAAAGATTGAAGAATGAACTCCCACTCAATTCTATCATAAGCTTTATCAAAGTCGATCTTAAGGAAGAAGACATCTTGAGCGGACTCCTCAACAAAAGTCAAACCTTCCCAAACACCAATGGTATCCTTGAGGATGGACCTCCCCTTGATGAAGCTTCTTTGATCCTTACTGATCCACTTTTGTAAGTGGCAAGCAATTCAACTAACAAGAACCCTAGCAAGGCTCTTGTAACTTGTTTGTAACATCATAATTGGATGCCAATTTTTAATTTTTGTTTTTCAACTTTTTTTGTGAATAAGCTTGATAATGCCTTCATTGAGACATTTGAGTAGTGCACCAAAAGAAATAGCCTCTTGCCACACCAAACATAATGGAGTAGTCATCACATGCTTGAAGGTCTTGAGAAACTCATTAGTAATGCCATCCAACCTCAGACTTTTTCTATTAGGAAGGGAATCAATAACTTCAAGAATTTCATAATCCAAAATGGGAGCTTCAAGAAGAGGCTTCACATTTTATGGAATTATTTTGGTTTTGACCCTATAGATTGTTGCCATGCAATCACGCCTATGAGGAGAGAGAGGCTTCGTGTTGACGGTCAAGGTCACACACAAGCAACAAAGCGCATCAATGAAGTGGACACATAAGAAGAAGGAGCATGTAGGGAGCTCCAAGAGGCACCTGTCAAATTTTCATAAGAAATCCCTATAAATATAGTGACTTTTGTCACTAAAAACCATTGTAAATACCATTTACTATTTTTACAACTCCATTTTATTTAAGTCGAGGAGTCCTTGAGCTTGAGGAGTATTAGAAGTAGCATCCTGCCAATTTTCATAACTTTTAGATTGCGTTTGAGTCCCCAAATAAGCCTTGGAACCTAATTTTTAACTAGGCCGGATACTAAGTCTAGACAGGGCCAAAACTACTCAAAAAACTATAAAAAGTGCTAGAGAGCTCATTTTTGAGGTTAGCTTGTTCTAGATTTGAGGTTCTGTAATAGATTTTCTTTTGTAATTGAAGTCCTTCCATTGTTCCACTCTTTGCTCTTACCTTGTGCGGGCGTCTGTATGTTTGTGCATGCTTGTGTGCTTTCACTCACGCACTTGTGCACTTCACTTGCTCTCGGCCTTCATACCGGTCCTCATGTCTCCACGGACTGACATTTATGAGGTGAAGCTCCTCACATTGGTACTTGCCATTGTGCTAGAGTGACACCAAATTTGGCGCTGTTGCCAGGGAGAGAGCTTGGAGGTCGAGCATGTGACGGTAAGATGTAGACTAGCAACGTTGGAAGTTAAAACAAAAATCACCATTTTCAGTTCAGTTTCTGATTTTTTCCACATCTTCATCTTCATGATCATCACCATCTCCTCCCACAATCATCTTCTCTAATTTTTTCAGTTTTCCCACGTAGATTCACTTCGTTTTCACTTGTGGTTGTAAGAAAGAACCTTAGAGAGGGTGCAAAACCGAAACACTAAAGAAATACACCTCAATGTACCCAAAAATTGAGTGAACTATCCCGAACATGACAAGACTTGCGCCAAATGTCGTGACACATAGGAGTGAGAAGGAGGGCACATGGTGTTGACAATCAAGGTCACACACAAGCAGCGAAGCGCATCAACGAAGTGGAAACACAAGAAGAAGGAGCAATCACTCATGCACTTGTGCACTTCACTTGCTCTTGGTCTTCATACCGGTCCTCACATCTCCACGGATTGATATTTATGAGGTGAAGCTCCCCACATTAGTACTTGCCATTGTGCTACAGTGACACCAAATTTGGCGGCGTTGCGGGGAGAAATCTTGGAGGATGAGCGTGTGACGGTAAGGCATAGAGTTGCAACATTGGAAGGTAAAAAAAAAATCACCATTTTCAGTTCAGTTTCTGATTTTTTCTCCATCTTCATCTTCATCATCATCACCATCTCCTCCCACCTTCATCTTCTCCAACTTTTTAGTTTTCACACGTAGATTCACTTCGTCTTCACTTGTGGTTGTGAGAAAGAACCTTAGAGAGGGTGCAAAGCCAAAACAGTGTAGAAATACACCTCAATCTACCCAAAAATTGAGTGAACTGTCCCGAACATGACATGACCTGCACCAAATGTCCTGAGTGTGATATCGCAAATTTGAGGAGAGATTTTGCATCTACACACACATAGGAGTGACAAGGTCGGCACAATGTACTCATATTTGCAAAAAATTTTGAATTTGGACTCCAAAAAATCGAGGTATCGTGTTCTCCCACGATTGAGTGTCGTGACATCTAGATGTCATGATCTCCTGTGGTTGAGTGTTGTGATATCTAGCCACGTCGGTTATCGTGAGAATTTTTGCGACATCTGGCATATAACGGGTATCTTGGGATTTTCTTCATGACAACTGACGAGTGTCAAGTGCCGTGATTTATTTTGTGACACCTGAAGAGTGTCGGATATCATGGACTTTTTTTCGCGACATTTGAGAGGTGTCGGGTATCGTGAGATTCCTCGTGACATTTGACAGATATGGTGTGTCGTGCTTCAGCAAGTGTCAGAAGTCGTGAACCCGCTATCGCAATACGTGGTAGATGTCAAGTTTTGTGTGAAAGTCCCGCGACATTGAATAAGTGTTGAATATAGTGGTTGCATCGCAACATTTGACAAGTGTCGGATATCGTGATTGTCTCACAATATTTGACAAGTGTCAAGTGTAGTGGAGATCAAGTGTTGTGATACCTGTCAAGTGTCATGTGTCGTGATCTCAGGTGTCATGTGGCAAAGTATCGCAACACCTGACAAGTGTTCAGTGTCGTGTAGGGCCAAGTATCACGATATCCCTTGGGTGTCGAGTGTCATGCTAAGGGCCAAGTGTCGTGACATCTACCGAATATCGTGTATCGTCTCCTTCCAAGTATCACCGATATCTACTACCTGTCGTGTGTCGCCTGTTTTGAAGTAATCCCAAAGAGGTCCTGTTTCCCTGTTTTAACCCCCAAAACCCTGAATTGGCATAACTTTCTCATACCAAATCCGTTTGCAGTGATTTTGGTTTTGTTGGAAATCTCGTGGAGATTTGTTGATACATGTTGATAGTGTTGTGTGTTAATACACTTAGGACCACCAAGGAAGTCTACACCCTTTTAAGGGCATTTTTTCCCCAACTTGTTTATATTCCTATAACCATAATGGGTCACTTATCTATTGTACATTCACTTTGTAATACACCTTGTTGTGTTGTTCTCCAAACATCAAGAGTCTTCAAACTCCAAGAGGGCACTTGTGCATGGAGAGGGTGCTTGCATATACTACATCTTCCTTGTGCTCTTTGTGTGCTTCACGAGTCCTCAAAGTCCAAGAGGGCACTTGTGCATGGAGTGGGTGCTTGCATATACTACATCTTGTAAATAGCAATGTATCACATTCATTTCATAGCCATAGGCCTTTTCTACCTTTGTAATGTATTATTCTATCTTTGGATTACTTCTTTTCTTATGTAATGCATGTATATTTGTTGTTCAAAAGGACACATGGGACACCTCAAATCCCACAAATCAGGGGTTGCATAAAACTATCTAAAAAACATTACGAAATAGGTTGATAACCCTTTTGTTCTCCTCATACGGGGCAAATTTTCTTTTAATCTTACTACTCTCCAGGAAAAACACTATATGATGTCTAAAAGGTGGGGGATTCTTACAATCGGAAATTCTTTTGCATAAAAGGAAAAGAGACTTTTCAATCGACCATTCTTTAGGAGGGTGACCAAAGTTGGTGCCACACCTCTCTTTCTAGATCTTCCAGAGGGTCTCACCTCTTTTAGCATTCCACAATGCTGAGGAACAATTGATCGCTTCACCCAATAATGCTTGCTTCCAATTGATTTGACAATGCAACAACATGATTCTCCCAAGGGCCTTCCAAATCGATATTGATTGGGAGCATGAAAAGAAGAGGTGTCCCAGGTTCTCATTGCCATGACGGCATTGTTTACACCACAGAGGGGCTCCACAAATTTTGTTAGCTTTTACATTGGTCGGAATTCCCTAGTGGAGGATTTTCCACATAAGAATTGATTTTGTAACCTCAATGAGGGGATGCCAAAGGGATTGAAACTTAAAATCCCACATAAAACTCAAATAATCTAGACACCATCTCCTATTAAGCATGACATGAAAGTCCACATTCTTCTTGAATTTTAGAATTTTATCAAGACTATTGCCATTGTGCCATCTAAGACCCTCAATGTGAGGGGAGTCATGCCCAATAAGTAGGAGAGTCCTCAAGAACTCCCAAGCATTCAATCTACTCCACAACATGCACCATTTTGCATAGTCCATTCTCCTAGGTGACTCAATGTCCTCAGATCTAATCCATTGACATGCTTCTTGATTGGAGAGGTGTTTCCATAAACAGAAACCTTTGTTCCAAAGCTTGTTAGATTTTTGGAGGTTCCAAGACTCAACACCTCTAATGCCCTTGATAGATAACCATATCAAATCCATTTTTCTAACATCGGCTACCATCTCCAATCTTCATTGATCTTGACAAACTATTTTACTATGTTCCAAATCTTCCATAGTGAGCAATCTAAGCTCAAAAATATGGGAGTCACCTGATAGGGGGAGAACAAAAGAGTGAGAAGCTCAAGTCCCTTCCACCCATGAAGGCCCACAAGCCTAAGAGCACTCTTATTTCTTAAAATTAGTTTGACCAAAGAGGCATCCCTATTGCTTCGTGCTTTAATTAACCATTTGGCTACAAGATTATTGGCCACTCCTTAGATTTCTAGAATTCCCAAACAACCTTGATCTTTTTGTCTTATGCAAGTAGCCTATTTAGTTTTTGGTACACCCTTTTATTAGGGTCCCCCATCTAGAGAAAGTTTTTGCACATTCTTTCCAATTTGACAATCTCTTGGTCCTTTGGTCTCCAAGAAAAGAGAAAGTAGATAATCGAAGAAAGAAGAAACATGTTAACAAACGTAGCTCACCTCGCTAGGTTTATTTGCATACCTTCCCAGTATACCAACTTAACTGCGTGAGTGAAAGCACACAAGCATGCACACACATACACACATGCGCACACAAGGTAAGAGCAAAGAGTGGAACAATGGAAGGACTTCGATTGCAAAAGAAAATCTATTACACAAGCTCAAATCTACAACAGGCTAACCTCAAAAATGAGATTTCTAGCTCATTTTATAATTTTTTGAGTAGTTTTGGCCCTGTCTTGACCTAGTGTCCGGCCTAGTTAAAAATTAGGTTCCAAGGCTTATTTGGGGACTCAAACGAAATCTAAAAATTATGAAAATTGGTAGGATGCTACTTCTAATATCCTCAAGCTCGAGGACTCCTCGGCTTGAACAAAACAGAGTTGTAAAAATGGAGAATGGTATTTACAATGGTTTTTAGTGACAAAAGTCACTGTATTTATAAGGATTTCTTATGAAAATTTGACATGTGCCTCTTGGAGCTCCCTACATGGTCCTTCTTCTTGTATGTCCACTTCATTGATGCGCTTCGATGCTTGTGTGTGACCTTGACTATCAACACCAAGTCTCTCTCTCCTCATAGGCATGATTGCATGGCAACCATCTCTAGGGTCAAAACCAAAATAATTCCATAAAATATGAAGCCTCTTCTTGAAGCTCCCAATTTGGATTATTAAATTCTTGAAGTTATGTTTCTCATCCTAATGGAAAAACTATGAGGCTGGATGGCCTCACTAGTGAGTTTTTCAAGACCTTCAAGCATGTGATGACTACTCCAATATGTTTGGTGTGGCAAGAGGCTATTTCTTTTGGTGCACTACTCAAATGTCTCAATGAAGGAATTATCACTTACTTGCTTTTGGTCTTCATACCGGTCCTCACGTCTCCACGGATTGGCATTTATGAGGTGAAGCTCCTCACATTGGTACTTGCCATTGTGCTAGAGTGACACAAAATTTGGCACCGGATCCGGGGAGAGAGCTTGGAGGACGAGCGTGTGACGGTAAGACATAAAGTAGCGACGTTGGAAGGTAAAAAAAAATCACCATGTTTAGTTAAGTTTCTGATTTTTTTTCTCCATCTTCATCTTCATCATCATCACCATCTCCTCCCAACTTCATCTTCTCTGCTTTTTTCAGTTTTTGCTCGTAGATTCACTTGGTTTTCACTTTTCGTTGTGAGAAAGAACCTTAGATAGGGTGCAAAATCGAAACACTCAAGAAATACACCTCAATCTACCCAAAAACTGAGTGAACTATCTCGAACGTGATGTGACCTACGCCAAATGTCATGAGTGTGATATCGCGCGTTTGAGGAGAGATTTCACATCTACAGACACATAGACGTGACAAGGAGGGCACAAGGTACTCATTTCTGTAAAAAATTTTGAATTTTCACTCCAAAAAATCCAAATGTCGTGTTCTCCCGCGGTTGAGTGTCATGACATCTAGATGCCATGATCTCCTGTGGTTGAGTGTCTTGATATCTAGCCACGTACGAGATCGTGAGAATTTTTGCAACATCTGGCAGATATCGGGTATCTTGGGATTTTCTTCGCGACACTTGACGAGTGTCGAGTGTCGTGATTTATTCTTCGACACCTGACGAGTGTCGGATATTGTGGAATTTTTTTTGCGACATCTGATAGGTGTAGGGTATCGTGAGATTCCTCACGACATTTGACAGATATGGTGTGTCGTGACTTAGCAAGTGTCAGATGTCGTGAACCTCCTATCACGATATGTGGTAGATGTCGAGTGTGGTGTGGCTTATTTTTTGAGCATAATGCCTCATAGGATCTGTTTAGGAAACATCAAAAGGTATCAATGCTGGCTGAATCATTATGGAGAGAAGCATTTATGTCATTGGCAAAGAGTCTCAGGATCATTTTTTCATTGAGGGGAAGCAAGAGGCCTTGAATAAGACCTAAATCAGATTGATGTTTAACAAGGTAGTTGAGACCATTGACAATAATTACAAAAAGAAGCAGGGCCGAAGGGCATCCTTGCTTGATAGAATGTTTTAATCTAATAGCTTGAGAGAGCTTGCCATTGATGTTTATCTACACTAATGCATTTTTACACTAATGCATTTTGTAGCAAGGTTGAGATCACCTTAATGAACTCTTGGTCGCAACCTAGGTCTTTCAAGGATTGAAGAATGAACTCCCACTCAATTCTATCATAAGCTTTATCAAAGTCGATCTTAAGGAAGAAGACATGTTGAGCAGACTCCTCAACAAAATTCAAACCTTCCCAAACATCAATGGTATCCTTGAGGATGGACCTCCCCTTGATAAACCTTTTTTGATCCTTACTGATCTATTTTTGTAAGTCGCAAGCACTTCAACTAACAAGAACCCTAGCAAGGCTCTTGTAACTTGATTGTAACATCATAATTGGATGCCAATTTTCAATTTTTCTTTTTCAACCTTTTTTGTGAATAAGCTTGATAATGCCTTCATTGAGACATTTGAGAAATGCACCAAACAAAGTAGCCTCTTGCCACACCAGACATAATGGAGTAGTCATCACATGCTTGAAGGTGTTGAAAAACTCATTAGTGAGGCCATCCAACCTCAGACTTTTTCCATTTGGAAGAGAATCATTAACTTCAAGAATGGCATAATCCAAAATGGGAGCTTCAAGAAGAGGCTTCATATTTTATGGAATTATTTTGGTTTTGACCCTAGACATGGTTACCATGCAATCACGCCTATGAGGAGAGAGAGGCTTGGTGTTGAAAGTCAAGGTCACACACAAGCAGCGAAGCGCATCAATGAAGTCGACACACAAGAAGAAGGACCATGTAGGGAGCTCCAAGAGGCACATGTCAAATTTTCATAAGAAATTCCTTTAAATATACTGACTTTTGTCACTAAAAACCATTGTAAATACCATTTTCCATTTTTACAACTCCATTTTGTTCAAGACGAGGAGTCATCAAGCTTGAGGAGTATTAGAAGTAGCATCCTATCAATTTTCATAATTTTTAGATTCGGTTTGAGTCCCCAAATAAGCCTTGGAACCTAATTTTTAACTAGGTTGGACACTAGATCTGGACAGGGCCAAAACTACTCAAAAAACTATAAATAGGGCTCGAGAGCTCATTTTTGAGGTTAGCTTGTTGTAGATTTGAGCTTCTGTAATAGATTTTCTTTTGCACTCGAAGTCCTTCCATTGTTCCACTCTTTGCTCTTACCTTGTGCGCGCGTGTGTGTATGTGTGTGCATGCTTGTCTGCTTTCACTCACGCACTTGTGCACTTCACTTGCTCTTGGTCTTCATACTAGTCCTCACATCTCCACGGATTGACATTTATGAGGTGAAGCTCCTCACATTGGTACTTGCCATTGTGCTAGAGTGACACCAAATTCGGTGTCGTTGCCAAGGAGAGAGCTTGGAGGACGAGCATGTGACGGTAAGACATAGAGTAGCGACGTTGGAAGGTTAAAAAAAATCACCATTTTACGTTTAGTTTCTGATTTTTTCTCCATCTTCATCTTAATCATCATCACCATCTCCTGCCACCTTCATCTTCTTTGATTTTTTCAGTTTTCGCCCGTAGATTCACTTCGTTTTCACCTGTGGTTGTGAGAAAGAACCTTAGAGAGGGTGCAAAACCGAAACACTCAAGAAATACACCTCAATCTACGCAAAAATTGAGTGAACTATCCCGAACGTAACGTGACCTGCACCAAATGTCGTGAGTGTTATATCGCAAGTTTGAGGAGAGATTTTGCATCTACAGACACATAAGAGTGACAAGGAGGGCACAAGGTACTCATATTTGCAGAAGTTTTTGAATTTGGACTCCAAAAAATCCAGGTGTCGTGTTCACCCGGGATTGAGTGTCGGGACATCTAGATGTCCTGATCTCCTATGGTTGAGTGTCGTGATATCTAGCCACGGCGGATATTGTGAGAATTTTTGGGACATGTGGCAAATATTGGGTATTTTGGGATTTTCTTCGTGACACTTGACTATCTAGAGAGATGGTGGATGCAATCCAAAGATGAGTTGGTGCTGCCACAACCAGCTTCACACCAGCCAACTGAGACTTCAGATTTGATTAGTAGACCCTTTGAGCCTCCGAAATCCACCAAAATATTATCCAAGTACTTTGGAACATGTATCCCAAAAGTTTAATTCAAGACAGATAAGTTGCAAGATGACTAGCTCCCAAAAAGTTGCTATTTTTGGACATACACCTGCAAGAAAAAATGAACAATGCTCTCAACCTGGTAGGAATTAGATAAATTCCTTTTGGGCATAGCAAATAGACTTCGCAAGCTTTCCAATCCAAGTTAAAACACTTCAAATGATGGATTGAGCACTGAGAAGAAGATTCATCAATTTCTGGAACATGCCCACCATTCTCGGGGCTGTGCATAGATGGACCAGTGAGTAGTAAAATGCAGATATCTCCAAAACTATAGATCCAATGACCTTGAAATTTTATATGAAGAAAGAAGACAGTAAGAGTTATTCAACACACATTAAAAAGCTGAAACATGTTGCATAGAACTCGAGATATGACTTTCTGAACTTACTGCTCTGAGTGAGTATAACATAGAACAAAACAGAGAAGCAGATAATGACAAATGTATAGATTCACATATGATTACAACCACATTGGCAATGATCTTTGCACAATGGGAGTAGAATGATAGAGCTATGGAGTAAGCTCTACAATCTCTACAAAATGACATGAAGTGGTCACGTACAAGGCTTGCTAATCGCCTCTTCCTTCTTGCTCTTTTTATAGCTATTCTTGGAGGGAATTTTGAATTTGAATTTGAATGGCTCCACCTAAAAGTGAGCCCCAAAGTTAGGAGATATTCCCTCAGCTCAAAAATTCGTGGGTTTAGGTAGTTAGAGCCACAAATTTGCTTTTACATCATGGATTAGGTAAGCCATCTTTTTCCTTTTTCTTTTTCAATTACAAGAGATAAAACAGTACTCTTTTACAAGAGGTGTTCACATGACTACACATGTGACTTACAAGTGATCATAATATCAAGCATATCAAGCATGTAGGCTTGGGTAAAATGCACCAACAGCTCCCCCTCAAGCCTAACATGCTTGGCCTCCAAATAAGTCTTCAATTGTCCTTGATTTCCTGCAAGCCAATCATCAACTTGAATCTACTTAACTTTGTACCATCAAGAGCTTTAGTCAACATGTCTGCACATTGCATTTCTATAGAGACATAGGATAGTTGAATATCCTTGCTCATTAGCTTCTCCCTTACATAATGGTAGTGGAATTCAATATGCTTGGTTCTAGCATGGTATACCTGATTAGCTGCTAGATGTAGTGAGCTTGTGTTGTCACCAAAAATGTGAGGTGTTGAAGAATGAAGTTCAAGATCTGTGTACGAAGACTTTAACCACATGATTTCTTGAGTTGTATTAGCCAAACCTCTATATTCGGCTTCGGTAGAAGATAATGCCACGGTTGGTTGCTTCTTCGATGACCAAGAAATGATTTTTGAACCTGCAAACGATATATACTCGGATGTACTTCTTCTATCATCTCTAGATCTAGCCCAATCTGCATCTGAGTATACCTTTAGCTTAATATCTGAAGTAAATGAGTAAAACAAACCTTCATTCATGGTCCTCTTTAGGTACTTGAGGACTCTCTTGGCCGCTTCCATATGTGGTCTTCTCGGCTTATGCATAAACTGACTCAATATGCTAACACTATAGCATATATCCACCCTTGTGAGAGTTGCATAATTCAAACTTCCAACCAAGCTTTGATAGCTTGTGATGTCTTCAACTGGCTCTCCTTCATAAGCACTAAGCTTATGATTTCGCTCCATAGGTGTACCTGCACACTTGGTATTTTCTATCTTGAACTTGACGAGCATGTCATGTACATACTTCCTTTGTGTGATGTATATACTTGAATATGTGTAGGTTAACTCCAATCCAAGAAAATAAGTGTGTGGTCCGAGATCACTTATTTTGAACTCCTCCTTCATTTGACTCTTTACCTGTTTGATTCCTTCAAGATCATTGCCTGTGATAATAATATCATCAACATACACACATAAATAGATCACTTCAGATCCATTCCTCTTTATGAACAAAGAGGTATCCGCATCCTTGGTCCTGCAAATAAGTTACCAATCTGAAATTCCAAGCTCTTGGAGCTTGCTTCAATTCATACAAAGCTTTCTTTAGTTTGCATACATAGTTAGGATGACGTGCATCCTCATATCCAAGAGGTTGTGCCATATACGCTTCCTCAGAAATCCATCCATTCAAGAAAGCATTCTTTACATCAAGTTGATAGAGATTCCAATTTCTAGATGCAGCAAGACTAATGAGAACCCTAATTGTAGGCATTTTTGCAACAGGAGAGAAAGTCTCCTCATAATCAATACCATGGGTTTGAGCAAACCCTTTAGCAACTAACCTTGCTTTGTGTCTATTTATACTTCCATCTAGATTCCTCTTGATTTTGTATATCCATGGAGATCCAATTACCTTCATAGATGGCTTGTTAGGTACAAGCTCCCAAGTGTCATTCTCCTTCAAGGCTTCCATTTCTTCCTCCATTGCATCTCTCCAAGCTTTCTTGCTTTGTGCTTCTTCGAATGTGGTAGGTTCTTCATTGGTTGAATCCTTTGCAATGTAGATTGAGTGCTTGCTGACCAAAGAAGTATCATAACCAAACCTCTCTGGTTTCTTCTTCTCCCTTGAAGACCTTCTAAGTGGTTGATGTGAGCTCTCGGGTCCATATGTAGCATCCTCAATCTTTGCTTTACCTTTTTTCTTCCATAGCTTTAGTCTTTCCAAGTCTTCTAGGTCAATCTCCGAATCAATTTCTTCAATCTGCTTTGGCTCCTTTGGTTGAAGTGATGGAAAATCTTCATCCAAGTCATATGGCAGCTTTACTTTCCTGTCATCATCAGACCATGATCTGTTTTCATCAAAAATTACATCTCTACTCACAAAAAATCCTTTATTGGTTGGATTGTACAATCTATATCCTTTTTGGTTTTGATCATAACCAATGAATACACACTTCTCTGCCTTGGGATCCAATTTCCCTCTTACTTGAGAAGGAATGTGAGCATAGGCTAAGCATCCAAAGATTTTACAATGCTCTAGACTAGGTCTTCTTCCATTCCACACTTCATATGGAGTGGTTCCATCTAGTTACTTAGATAGAAGTCTATTTATGAGATATGTGGCTGTAGACACAGCCTCTGCCCATAGGTAGTTTGGCAATTCCTTTTTGTTGAGCATGGACCTTGCAACTTCGACAATAGCTCTGTTCCTCCTCTCTGCTACACCATTGAGTTTGGGTGTATACCTTGTAGTGACTTCCCTTTTAATGCCTCTTTCATGCAAGAAGGCATCAAATTCAGAAGAGAAGTATTCTCCTCCACCATCTGATCTGAGTCTTTTCAAAGTCCTACCTGTTTGGTTTTCAACAAGAGCAATATACTTCTTAAAGCAATTAAACACTTCATCCTTGTGCTTCATGAAAAACAGAATGGTCCACCTGCTACAATCATCTATGAAAGACACATAATATCTTGAGCCTGATATAGATGGCTCCTTACTTGGACCCCACACATCCGTGTGCCCTACATCCAAAGGATTTTGATACATATATCCTTTCTTATTGAAAGGTTGTCTATGAGCCTTGCCGACTTGACAATCTTCACACTTATAAATCATGTGTTGCCTTGTGATATTAGGAAAACCAAGTACACTTTGGTCCCTGCAAATTTGCTTGAGTGTCCTCTCACCAATGTGAGCAAGCCTTTTGTGCCATATCTCCAACTCTGTTAGAGTTTGAGATCCATAGTTAAACAAAGCTATGTTCTTTGTATCTTCCACTTCAAAAGTGAAAAGCCTTCCTGTCTTTTCTCCTTTGGCAATCCTTCTAAAGCCTTGCCTTGGGTCTTCAACATATGCTCCAACTCGGTTGAATCTAACCTGCAATCCTTTTTCAACCATCTGTCCAACACCTATTAAATTTTTGGTAATTGTAGGGACATACAAGACTTTGCTTAAGAGGTTCATATTCCCATTTGATGTCTTCACATTACCTATCTTCTCCACTTAGTGCTTTGTGTCATCTCCTGTCTGCACTTCATGCTTGTTATGAGGATCTTCCAAATCAGAAAGTAAAGCCACATTTCCTGCTACATGGTTTGATCATCCCGAATCAATGTAAAATATGTGATCATCATCCTTACCCTTATTCATTGATAGATTCATAATCAATAATGAATCTTCTTGACCTTGGCCCTCTGCATAGTTATTTTAGTCTCTCCTTCCTCTATGGCCACTTCGATAGTTGTTGTTGTTGTAATTGTTGTTGTAGTAGTTGTTGTTGTAACCTCCATTGTACCTGCCTCTATTTGATCCATAGCCACGTCTATTGAATCCTCTTCCTCTTGAGTTCCTTGGATTCCTGAAACATTCTTCAGTAGTATGATTAGATAAGCCACATATATTGCAAGGTTGAGATGATTGGAATCTCCCCCTGGCTTGCTTTCCACCTCTCCCTCTTCCTCTAGCTCTTCCTCTACCTGCAAAGTTTTCTTGGAAAGAGCTACCTTCATCTTTATTCTTCCTATTCTTCGACTTGTCCTTGACCTTAGCTTTATCAAAATATAAGGCAGAACTTTGATTACCTCTTGAGGACTCACCACCTTTGCTAATCTTTGCTTCATCAGTGAAGAGTTGGCCCATAAGTGTGTTGAGGTCGGGTACATGCATATCCATGTATAAATCCATGGCTGTTGTGAATGACTCCCACTTGTCCTCTGCTTTGATTCCATTTATGATTTGTCTAATGATTTGCTCCTCTTCAATTACCTCTCCAATGCTTCCAAGTTGGTTGGAAATCTCCTTCATCTTTGTGACATAATCAGTCACATTTTGCTTCGGGCTTTTCTTCATTGTTGTGAACTCCAACCACAATTGGTTCTTCCTTGCTCGAGTATTGGAATAGAAGAAAGAAGCAAGTCCATTCCACGTCTCTCTTGATGTCTTGCATCCCTTGACATGAGGTAAAAGAAAATCAGAGATCGAGTTTAGAATATAGGACCTTGCAAGTGCATCCTTCAAACACCAATTTGAAAGTCCTTCCACTTCTTCATGTGATGGTTGCCCTTTGTTCCTCATGGTTGGCATTGCTTCATCTCCGGATATGAATCCATATAGATTCCTCCCTTGAAGGTAAGCCTCCATCCTTAGAGACCATGCGGGGTAGTTGTTTCGATCCAATTTGTCAATTGTTGATGGAAATCCATCTCCCATGTTGCTTGACTATGCTCTGATACCACTATGAAGAGAGATGGTGGTCGCAATCCAAAGATGAGTTGGTGCTGCCACAACTGGCTTCACACTAGCCAACCGAGACTTCAGAGTTGATTAGTAGACCCTTTGAGCTTCCTAAATCCACCAAAATATTAGCCAAGTACTTTGGAACATGTATCCCAAAAGTTTAAGTCAAGACAGACAAGTTGCAAGATGACTAGCTCCCAAAAACTTGCTATTTTTGGACATACACTTGCTGGAAAAATTGAACAGTGCTCTCAACTTGGTAGGAATTAGATAAATTCCTTTTGGGCATAGCAAATAGACTTAAAAAGATTTCCAATCCAAGTTAAAACACTTCAAATGATGGATTGAGCACTGAGAAGAAGATTCATCAATTTCTGGAACATGCCCACCATTCTCAGTCAGAGATGGACCAGTGAGCAGTAAAATACAGATATCTCCAAAACTGTAGATTCAATGACCTTGAAATTTTATATAAAGAAAGAAGACAGTAAGAGCTATCCAATGCACATTAAAAAACTGAAACATCTTGCGTAGAACTTGAGATATGACTTTCTGAAGTTACTGCTCTGATTGAGTATAACAGAGAACAAAAAGAGAAGTAGATAATGACAAATGTATAGATTCACATATGATTACAACCATATTAGCAATGAATCTTTGCACAATGGGAGTAGAATGAAAGAGCTATGGAGTAAGCTCTTCAATCTCTACAAAATGACATGAAGTGGTCACGTACAAGGCTTGCTAATCGCCTCTTCCTTCTTGCTCTTTTTATAGCTATTCTTGGAGGGAGTTTTGAATTCGAATTCGAATGGATCCACCTAAAAGTGATCCCAAAAGTTATGAGATATTCTCTCAGCTCAAAAATTCGTGGTTTTAGGTAGTTAGAGCCACGAATTTGCTTTTACATCATGGATGAGGTAAGCCATCTTTTTCCTTTTTCTTTTTTCAATTACAAGAGATAAAAATGTACTCTTTTACAAGAGGTGTTCACATGACTACACATGTGACTTACAAATGATCATAATATCAAGCATATCAAGCATATCAAGCATGTAAGCTTGGGTAAAATGCACCAACACTGACGAGTGTCGAGTGTCGTGATTTATTCTGCGACAATGCCAAGTGTCAGATATCGTGGAATTTTTTTCACGACATCTGACAGATATGGTGTGTTGTGAGTTAGCAAGTGTCAGATGTCATGAACCTACTATCGGGATATGTGGTAAATGTCGAGTGTTCTGTGAAAGTCCAATGACATTCAACAAGTGTCGAATATCGTGGTTGCATCGCGACATTTGACAAGTGTCGGATATCATGATTGTCTCACAACATTTGACAAGTGTCAAGTGTAGTGGAGATCAAGTGTCAAGATACCTGTCAAGTGTTGTGTGTCGTGATCTCAGGTGTTGAGTGGCGAAGTATCGTGACATCTGACAAGTGTTGAGTGTCGTGTAGGGCCAAGTAACACGATATCCCTTGGGTGTCGAGTGCCGTGCTAAGGGCCAAGTGTCGCGACATGTGCCAAATATCGTGTATTGTCTGCTTCTAAGTATCACCGATATGTACTAAGTGTCGTGTGTCGCTTGTTTTGAAGTAATCCCAAAGAGTCTTGTTTCCTTGTTTTAACCCCCAGAACCCTGAACTGGCATAACTTTCTCATATGAAATTTTTTTGAACTGATTTTGGGTTTGTTGGAAAGCTCGTGGGGATTTGTTGATATATGTTGATAGTGATGTGTGTTAATACACTTAGGACCACCGAGGAAGTCTTCTCCCTTTTAAGGGAAACTTTTCCCCAACTTGTTTATATGCCTATAACCATAATGGATCACTTATCTTTTGTACGTTCACTTTGTAATACACCTTGTTGTGTTGTTCTCCAAGCATCAAGAATCCTCAAACTCCAAGAGGGCACTTGTGCATGGAGAGGGTGCTTGCATATACTACATCTTCCTTCTGCTCTTTGTGTGCTTCACGAGTCCTCAAAGTCCAAGAGGGCACTTGTGCATGGAGTGGGTGCTTGCATATACTACATCTTGTAAATAGCAATGTATCACATTCATTTCATAGCCATAGGCCTTTTCTACCTTTGTAATGTGTTATTCTATCTTTGGATTACTTCTTTTCTTCTGTAATGCATGTATATTTTTCATTCAAAAGGACCCATGGGACCCCTCTAATCCCACAAATCAGGGGTTGCATAAAACTATCTAGAAAACATTACAAAATATCTTTTAATCTTACTGCTCTCAAGGAAAAACACTCTATGATGTCTAAAAGGTGGGGGATTCCAACAATTGGAAATTCTTTTGCATAAAAGGAAAAGAGAATTTTTGATCAACCATTCTTTAGGAGGGTCACCAAAGTTGGTGGCACACCTCTCTTTCCAGATCTTTCAGAGGGTCTCATCTCTTTTAGCATTCCACAATGCTGAGGAACAATTGATCGCTTCACCCAAATATGCTTGCTTCTAATTGATTTGACCATGCAACAACATGATTCTCCCAAGGGCCTTCCAAATCGATATTGATTGGTAGCATGAAAAGAAGAGGTTTCCCAGGTCCTCATTGCCATGAAGGCATTGTTTACACCACAGAGGGGCTCCACAAATTTTGTTAGCTTCTACATTGGTCCGAATTCCCTAGTGGAGGATTTTCCACATAAGAATTGATTTTGTAACATCAATGAGGGGATGCCAAAGGGATTGAAACTTAAAATCCCACCTAAAACCCAATTAATCCAAACACCATCTCCTATTAAGCATGACATGAAAGTCCACATTCTTCTTGAATTTTAGAATTTTATCAAGACTATTGCCATTGTGCCATCTAAGACCCTCAATGTGAGGGGAGTCATGCCCAATAAGTAGGAGTGTCCTCAAGCACTCCCAAGCATTCAATCTACTCCACAATATGCACCATTTTGTGTAGTCAATTCTCCTAGGTGAGTCAATGTCCTCAAATCTTATCCATTGACATGCTTCTTGATTCGAGAGGTGTTTCCATAAACAGAAACCTTTGTTCCAAAGCTTCTTAGATTTTTGGAGGTTCCAAGACTCAACACCTCTAATGCCCTTGATAGATAACCATATCAAATGATTTTTTCTAACATCGGCTACCATTTCCAATCTTCATTGATCCTGACAAACTATTTTACCATGTTCCAACTCCTCCATAGGGAGCAAACTAAGCTCAAACCTATGGGAGTCACCTGATAGGGGGAGAACAAAAGAGTGAGAAGATCAAGTCCCTTCCACCCACGAAGGCCCAGAAGTCTGAGAAAACAAAAAATTATTTTAACCCAAGAGGAATCCCTATTGCTTCATGCTTTAATTAACCATTTGGCTACAAGCTTATTGTTCATTCCTAAATTTCTAGAATTCCCAAACCACCTTGATCTTTTTGTCTTATGCAAGTAGCCTATTTAATTTTTGGGACACCCTTTTATTAGGGTCCCACATTTAGAAAAAGTTTTTGCACATTCTTTCCAACTTGACAATCTCTTGGTCCTTTGGTATCCAACAAAAGAGAAAGTAGATAAGTGAAGAAAGAAGAAACATGTTAACCACCATAGCTCACCTCGCTAGGTTGATTTGCATACCTTCCCAGTATACCAACTTGTTATTCCTGTAGGGATCAATTGAAAACCATGGTTAGCCAAAATCTAAAGTGGATGTTTAATAATCGCCCTGAAATCGATTTTAGAGTGGTTTATTTTTTGAGCATGATGCCTCACAGGATGTGTTTAGGAAATATCAAAAGGTATCAACGCTAGCTTAATCAGTAGGGAGAAAAGCATTCAGGTCATTTGCAAAGAGTCTCAAGATCATTTGTTCATTCAGGGCTAGCAAGAGGCCTTGAATAAGACCTAAATCAGATTGATGTTTAACAAGGTAGTTGAGACCATTCACAATAATTACAAAAAGAAGAGGGGTCGAGGGGCATCCTTGCTTGATAGAATGTTTTAATCAAATAGCTCTAGAGAGCTTGCCATTGATGTTTATCTACACTGATACATTTTGTAGCAAGGCTGAGATCACGTTAATGAACTTTTGGTCGCAACCTAGGTCTTTCAAAGATTGAAGAATGAACTCCTACTCAATTCTATCATAAGCTTTATCAAAGTCAATCTTAAGGAAGAAGACAACTTGAGCAAACTCCTCAACAAAAGTCAAACCTTCCCAAACATCAATGGTATCCTTGAGGATGGACCTCCCCTTGATGAACCTTTTTTGATCCTTACTGATCCACTTTTGTAAGTGGCAAGCAATTCACCTAACAAGAACCCTAGGAAGGCTCTTGTAACTTGTTTGTAACATCATATTTGGATGCCAATTTTCAATTTTTCTTTTTCAGACTCTTTTGTGAATAAGCTTGATAATGCCTTCATTGAGACATTTGTGTAGTGCACCAAAAGAAATAGCCTCTTGCCACACCAGACATAATGGAGTAGTCATCACATGCTTGAAGGTCTTGAAAAACTCATTAGTGAGGCCATCCAGCCTCAGACTTTTTCCATTAGGAAGAGAATCAATAACTTCAAGAATTTCATAATCCAAAATGGGAGCTTCAAGAAGAGGCTTCATATTTTATGGAATTATTTTAGTTTTGACCCTAGAGATTGTGAAGAGAGATGGTGGATGCAATCCAAAGATGAGTTGGTGCTGCTACAACCAGCATCACACCAGCCAACTGAGACTTCAGAGATGATTAGAAGACCCTTTGAGCTTCTAAATCCACCAAAATATCAGCCAAGTACTTTGGAGCATGTATACCAAAAGTTTAAGTCAAGACAAACAAGTTGCGAAATGACTAGCTCCCAAAACTTGCTATTTTTGGACATACACCTACTGGAAAAAATGAACAGTGCTCTCAGCCTGGAAGGAATTAGAAAAATTCCTTTTGGGCATAGCAAATAGACTTAGCAAGCTTCCCAATCCAAGTTAAAACACTTCAAATGATGGACTGAGCACTGAGAACAGGATTTATCAATTTCTGGAACATGCCCACCATTCTCGGGGCTCTGTAGAGATAGATCAGTGAGCAGTAAAATGCAGATATCTCCAAAACTATAAATCCAATGACCTTGAAAAATTATATGCAGAAAATAAACAGTAAGCGCTATCCAACGCATGTTAAATCACTGAAAAGAATCAGTAGAACTCGAGATATGACCTTCTGAAGGTACTACTCTCAGTGAGTATAGCAGAGAACAAAACAGAGAAGTGAATGATGATAAATGTATAAATTCATATACGATTACAACCACATTGGCAATGAATCTTTGCACAATGGGAGTAGTATGATAGAGCTATGGAGTAAGCTCTTCAATCTCTACAGAATGACATGAAGTGGTCACGTACAAGGCTTTCCAATCGCCTCTTCCTTCTTGCTCCTTTTATAGCTATTCTTGGAGGGAGTTTTGAATTCGAATTCGAATGGCTCCACATAAAAGTGATCCCCAAAGTTAGGAGATATTCCCTCAGCTCAAAAATTCGTGGGTTTTGGTAGTTATAGCCATGAAATTGCTTTTACATCATGCATGAGGTAAGCCATCCTTTTCCTTTTTCTTTTTTCAATTACAAGAGATAAAAATGAACTCTTTTACAAGAGGTGTTCACATGACTACTCATGTGACTTACAAATGAGGATAATATCAAGCATATCAGGCATGTAGGCTTGGGCAAAATGCACCAACAACTCCCCCTCAAGTCTAACATGCTTGGCCTCCAAATAAGTCTTCAATTGTCTCTGATTTCCTGCAAGCCAATCATCAACTTGAATCTACTTAATTTTGTACCATCAAGAGCTTTAGTCAACATGTCGGCACATTGCATATCTGTATAGACATAGGATAGTTGAATATCCTTGCTCATTAGCTTCTCCCTTACATAATGGTAGTGGACTTCAATATGCTTGGTTCTAGCATGGTATACCGGATTAGCTGCTAGATGTAGTGAGCTTGTGTGGTCACCAAAAATATGAGGTGTTGAAGAATGAAATCCAAGATCTGTGTACAAAGACTTTAACCACATGATTTCTTGAGTTGCATTAGCCAAACCTCTATATTCTGCTTCAGTAGAAGATAATGCCATGGTTGGTTGCTTCTCCAATGACCAAGAAATGATTTTTGAATCTGCAAATGATATATACCCTGATGTGCTTCTTCTATCATCTTTAGATCCGGCCCAATCTGCATCTCAGTAGACCTTTAGCTCAATATCTGAAGTAAATGAATAAAACAAACCTTCATTCATGGTCCCCTTTAGGTACTTGAGGACTCTCTTGGCCGCTTCCATATGTGGTCTTCTCGGCTTATGCATAAATTGACTCAATATGCTAACACTATAGCATATATCCACCCTTGTGAGTGTTGCATAGTTCAAACTTCTAACCAAGCTTTGATAGCTTGTGATGTCTTCAATTGGCTCTCCTTCATAAGCACTAAGCTTATGATTTTGCTCCATAGGTGTACTTGCGCACTTGGTATTTTCCATCTTGAACTTGACGAGCATGTCATGGACATACTTCCTTTGTGTGATGTATATACCTGAATCTCTGTAGATCAACTCCAATCCAAGAAAATAAGTGAGTGGTCTTAGGTCACTTACTTTGAACTCCTCCTTCATTTGACTCTTTATCTATTTGATTCCTTCAAGATCATTGCCTGTGATAATAATATCATCAACATACACACATAAATAGATCACTTCATATCCATTCCTCTTTATGAACAAAGAGGTATCCGCCTTGCTAGCTTTGAATCCTTGGTCTTGCAAATAAGTCACCGATCTGAAATTCCAAGCTCTTGGAGCTTGCTTCAATCCATACAAAGATTTCTTTAGTTTGCATACATAGTTAGGATGATGTGCATCCTCATATCCAGGAGGTTGTGCCATATACACTTCCTCAGAAATCCATCCATTCAAGAAAGCATTCTTTACATCAAGTTGATAGAGATTCCAATTTCTAGATGCAGCAAGACTTATGAGAACCCTAATTGTAGGCATTTTTTCAACAGGAGAGAAAGTCTCCTCATAATCAATACCATGGGTTTGAGCAAACCCTTTAGCAACTAACCTTGCTTTGTGTCTATTTATACTTCCATCTGGATTCCTCTTGATTTTGTATATCCATAGAGATCCAATTATCTTCATAGATGGCTTGTTAGGTACAAGCTCCCAAGTGTCATTCTCCTTCAAGGCTTCCATTTCTTCATCCATTGCATCTCTCCAAGCTTTCTTGCTTTGTGCTTCTTCAAATGTGGTAGGCTCTTCATTGGTTGAATCTTTTGCAATGTAGATTGAGTGCTTGCTGACCAAAGAAGTATCATAACCAAACCTCTTTGGTTTCTTCTTCTCCCTTGAAGACCTTCTAAGTGGTTGATGTAAGCTCTCGGGTCCAAATGTAGCATCTTGCATCTTTGCTTTACCTTTGTTCTTCCATAGCTTTAGTCTTTCCAAGTCTTCTAGATCGATCTCCGAATCACTTTCTTCAATCTGCTTTGGCTCCTTTGGTTGAAGCGATGGAAAATCTTCATCCAAGTCATATGGCAGCTTCACTTTCCTGTCATCATCAAACCATGATTTCTTTTCATACAAAATTACATCTCTACTCACAAAAAATCCTTTATTGGTTGGATTGTACAATCTATATCCTTTTTGGTTTTGGTCATAACCAATAAGTACACACTTCTCTGCCTTGGGATCCAATTTCCCTCTTACTTGAGAAGGAATGTGAGCAGAGGCTAAGCATCCAAAGATTTTGCAATGCTCTAGACTAGGTCTTCTTCCATTCCACACTTCATATGGAGTGGTTCCATCTAGTGACTTGGATGGAAGTCTATGTATGAGATATGTGGTTGTCGACACAGCCTCTGCCCATAGGTAGTTTGGCAATCCCTTTTCGTTGAGCATGGACCTTGCTGCTTCGACAATAGCTCTGTTCCTCCTCTCTGCTACACCATTGAGTTCGGGTGTATACCTTGTAGTGAATTCCCTTTTAATGCCTCTTTCATGCAAGAAGGCATCAAATTCAGAAGAGAAGTATTCTCCTCCGCCATCTGATCTGAGTCGTTTCAAAGTCCTACCTGTTTGGTTTTCAACACGAGCAATATACTTCTTAAAGCAGTTAAACACTTCATCCTTGTGCTTCATGAAAAACACAATGGTCCACCTGCTACAATCATCTATGAAAGACACATAATATCTTGAGCCTGATATAGATGGCTCCTTACTTGGACCCCACAATCCGTGTGCACTAGATCCAAAGGATTTTGATACATATATCCTTTCTTATTGAAAGGTTGTCTATGAGCCTTGCGGAGTTGACAAGCTTCACACTTATAAATCATGTGTTGCCTTGTGATATTAGGCAAACCAAGTACACTTTGGTCCCTGCAAATCTGTTTGAGTGTCCTCTCACCAATGTGAGCAAGCCTTTTGTGCCATATCTCCAACTCTGTTAGAGTTTGAGATCCATAGCTAAACAAAGCTATGTTCTTTGTATCTTCCACTTCAAAAGTGAAAAGCCTTCCTGTCTTTTCTCCTTTGGCAATCCTTCAAAAGGCTTGCCTTGGGTCTTCAACATATGCTCCAAATCGATTGAATCTAACCTGCAATCCTTTTTCAACAATCTGTCCAACACTTATTAAATTTTTGGTAATTGTAGGAACATACAAGACTTTGCTTAAGAGGTTCATATTGCCATCTGATGTCTTCACATTACCTATCTTCTCCACTGAGTGCTTTGTGTCATCTCCTGTCTGCACTTCATGCTTGTTATGAGGATCTTCCAAATCAGAAAGTAAAGCCACATTTCCTGCTACATGGTTCGAGCATCCCGAATCAATGTAAAATATGTGATCATCATCCTTACCCTTCTTCGCTGATAGATTCATAATCAATAATGAATCTTCTTGACTTTGGTCCTCTGCATAGTTATTGTAATCTCTTCTTCCTCTATGACCACTTTGATTGTTGTTGTTGTTGTTGTAATTGTTGTTGTAGTAGTTGTTGTTGTTGTAGCCTCCATTGTATCTACCTCTATTTGATCCATAGCCACCTCTATTGAATCCTCTTCCTCTTGAGTTCCTCATGTTCCTGAAACATTCTTCAGTAGTATGGTTAGATAAGCCACATATGTTGCAAGGTTGAGATGATTGGAATCTCCCCCTGCCTTGCTTTCCACCTCTGCCTCTTCCTCTAGCTCTTTCTCTACCTCCAAAGTTTGCTTGGAAAGAGCTTCCTTCATCTTCATTCTTCCTATTATTTGACTTTTCCTTGACCTTAGCTTTATCAGAATATAATGCAGAAGTTTGATTACCTCTTGAGGACTCACCACCTTTGCTAATCTTTGCTTCATGAGTGAAGAGTTGGCCCATGAGTGTGTTGAGGTCGGGTACATGCATATCCATGTATAAATCCATGGCTGTTGTGAATGACTCCCACTTGTCGTTTGCTTTGATTCCATTCATGATTTGTCTTATGATTTGCTCCTCTTCAATTACCTCTCCAATGCTTCCAAGTTGGTCGGAAATCTCCTTCATCTTTGTGACATAATCAGTCACATTTTGCTTCGGGCTTTTCTTCATTGTTGTGAACTCCATCCACAATTGGTTCTTCCTTGCTCGAGTGTTGGAAGAGAAGAAAGAAGCAAGTGCATTCCAGGTCTCTCTTGATGTCTTGCATCCCTTGACATGAGGTAAAAGAAAATCAGAGATTGAGTTTAGAATATAGGACCTTGCAAGTGCATCCTTCGAACACCAATTTGAAAGTCCTTCCACTTCTTCATGTGATGGTTGCCCTTTGTTCCTCATGGTTGGCATTGCTTCATCTCTGGATATGAATCCATATAGATTCCTCCCTTGAAGGTAAGCCTCCATCCTTACAGACCATGCCGGATAGTTGTTTCGATCCAATTTGTCAATTGTTGATGGAAATCCATCTCCCATGTTGCTTGACTATGCTCTGATACCACTGTGAAGAGAGATGGTGGATGCAATCCAAAGATGAGTTGGTGCTGCTACAACCAGCTTCACACCAGCCAACTGAGGCTTCAGAGATGATTAGAAGACCCTTTGAGCTTCCTAAATCCACCAAAATATCGGCCAAGTACTTTAGAACATGTATCCCAAAAGTTTAAGTCAAGACACACAAGTTGTGAAATGACTAGCTCCCAAAAGTTGCTATTTTTGGACATACACCTACTGGAAAAAATGAACAGTGCTCTCAACCTGGAAGGAATTAGAGAAATTCCTTTTGGGCATATCAAATAGACTTAGCAAGCTTCCTAATCCAAGTTAAAACACTTCAAATGATGGACTGAGCACTGAGAACAAGATTTATCAATTTCTGGAACATGCCCACCATTCTCGGGGCTCTGCAGAGATAGACCAGTGAGCAGTAAAATGCAGATATCTCCAAAACTATAAATCCAATGACCTTGAAAATTTATATGTAGAAAATAGACAGTAAGCGCTATCCAATGCACATTAAATCACTGAAAAAAGATCAGTAGAACTATCCAATGCACGTTAAACCACATTGGCAATGAATCTTTGCACAATGGGAGTAGAATGATAGAGCTATGGAGTAAGCTCTTCAATCTCTACAAAATGACATGAAGTGGTCATGTACAAGGCTTTCCAATCGCCTCTTCCTTCTTGCTCCTTTTATAGCTATTCTTGGAGAGAGTTGTGAATTCGAATTCGAATGGCTCCACCTAAAAGTGATCCCCAAAGTTAGGAGATATTCCCTCAACTCAAAAATTTGTGGGTTTTGGTAGTTAGAGCCACGAAATTGCTTTTACATCATGCATGAGGTAAGCCATCCTTTTCCTTTTTCTTTTTTCAATTACAAGAGATAAAAATGAACTCTTTTACAAGAGGTGTTCACATGACTACTCATGTGACTTACAAATGAGGATAATATCAAGCATATCAAGCATGTAGGCTTGTGCAAAATGCACCAACAGAGATCGTTGCCATGCAATCATGCCTATGAGGAGAGAGAGGCTTGGTGTTGATAGTCAAGGTCACACACAAGCAGTGAAGCACATCCATGAAGTAGACACACAAGAAGAAGGAGCATGTAGGGAGCTCCGAGAGGCACATGTAAAATTTTCATAAGAAATCCCTATAAATCTAGTGACTTTTGTCACTAAAAACCATTGTAAATACCATTTTCCATTTTTACTACTCCATTTTGTTCAAGTCTAGGAGTCCTTGAGCTTTAGGAGTATTAGAAGTAGCATCCTACCAATTTTCATAATTTTTAGTTTCCGTTTGAGTCCCCAAATAAGCCTTGGAACCTAATTTTTCACTAGGTCGGACACTAGGTCTGGACACTAGGTCTGGATAGGGCCAAAACTACTCAAAAAACTATAAAAAGGGCTCGAGAGCTCATTTTTTAGGTTAGCTTGTTGTAGATTTGAGCTTCTGTAATAGATTTTCTTTTGCCATCGAAGTCCTTCCATTGTTACACTCTTTGCTCTTACCTTGTGCGTGCATGTCTCCATGGATTGACTTTTATGAGGTGAAGCTCCTCACATTGGTACTTGCCATTGTGCTAGAGTGACACAAAATTTGGCGCTGTTGCCGGGGAGAGAGCTTGGAGGACGAGCGTGTGATGGTAAGACGTAGAGTAGCGACGTTGGTAGGTAAAAAGAAATCACCATTTTCAATTCAGTTTCTGATTTTTTCTCCATCTTCATCGTCATCTTCATCACCATCTCCTCCCACGTTCATCTTTTCTGATTTTTTCAGTTTTCACCCGTAGATTCACTTTTTTTGTAGTTGAGAGAAAGAACCTTAGAGAGGGTGCAAAACCAAAACACTAAAGAAATACACCTCAATCTATCCAAAAATTGAGTGAACTATCCCGAATGTGATGTGACCTGTGCCAAATGTCGTGAGTGTGATATCGCGGGTTTGAGGAGAGATTTTGCACCTATAGACACATAGGAGTGACAAGGAGGGCACAAGGCACTCATCGTTACAAAAACTTTTTAGTTTGGACTCCAAAAAATCTTGGTGTCGTGTTCTCCCGCGGTTGAGTGTCGCGACATCTAGATGTCGTGATCTCCTCTGGTTGAGTGTCGTGATATCTAGCCACGTTGGATATTGTGAGAATTTTTGTGACATCTGGCAGATATCGGGTATCCTAGGATTTTCTTCGCGACACCTGATGAGTGTCGAGTGTCGTGATTTATTCTGTGACACCTGATGAGTGTCGGATATCATGGAATTTTTTTTGCGACATCTGACAGGTGTCAGATATTATGAGATTCCTTGCGACATTTGACAAATATGGTGTGTTGTGACTCAACAAGTGTCAGATGTCCTGAACCTGCTATCGCAATATGTGGTAGATGTCGAGTGTCGTGTGAAAGTCGAGTGACATTCAACAAGTGTCGAATATCGTGGTTGCATCACGACATTTGACAAGTGTCGGATATCGTGATTGTCTCGCGACATTTGACAAGTGTCGAGTGTAGTGGAGATCAAGTGTCGTGATACCTGTCAAGTGTCGTGTGTTGTGATCTAAGGTGTCGTGTGGTGAAGTATCACGACATCTGACAAGTGTTGAGTGTCGTGTACAGCCAAGTATCGGGATATACCTTGGGTGTCGAGTGTCGTGCTAAGGGCCAAGTGTCGCGACATCTGCCAAATATTGTGTATCGTCTGCTTCCTAGTATCATCGATATCTACTAAGTGTCGTGTGTTGCCTGTTTTGAAGTAATCGCAAAGAGCTCATGTTTCCCTGTTTTAACCCCTAGAACCCTCAAGTGGCATAACTTTCTCATACGAAATCCGTTTGGATGATTTTGGGTTTGTTGGAAATTTTGTGGGGACTTGTCGATATATGTTGATAGTGATGTGTGTTAATACACTTAGGACCACCAAGGAAGTCTTCTCCCTTTTAAGAGGCATTTTTCCCCAACTTGTTTATATGCCTATAACCATAATGGATCACTTATATTTTGTACGTTCACTTTGTAATACACCTTGTTGTGTTGTTCTCCAAGCATCAGGAGTCCTCAAACTCCAAGAGGGCACTTGTGCATGGAGAGGGTGCTTGAATATACTACATCTTCCTTGTGCTCTTTGTGTGCTTCACGAGTCCTCAAAGTCCAAGAGGGCACTTGTGCATGGAGTGGGTGCTTGCATATACTACATCTTGTAAATAGCAATGTATCTCATTCATTTCATAGCCATAGGCCTTTTCTACCTTTGTAATGTATTATTCTATCTTTGGATTACTTATTTTCTTATGTAATGCATGTATATGTTTCCTTCAAAAGAACCCATGGGACCCCTCAAACCACAAATCAGGGGTTGCATAAAACTATCTAGAAAACATTAGAAAACAGGTTGATACCCTTTTTGTTCCCCTCATAGGGGGGAAATTTTCTTTTAATCTTACTGCTCTCAAGGGAAAACACTCTATGATGTCTAAGAGGTGGGGGATTCTTACAATCGGAAATTCTTTTGCATAAAAGGAAAAGAGACTTTTCGATCGACCATTCTTTAGGAGGGTGACCAAAGTTGGTGGCACAAGTCTCTTTCTAGATCTTCCAGAGGGTCTCACCTCGTTTAACATTCCACAATGCGGAGGAACAATTCATCGTTTCACCCAGTAATGCTTGAGTCCAATTGATTTGATCATGCAACAACATGATTCTCCCAAGGGCGTGCCAAATCGATATTGATTGGCAGCATGAAAAGAAGAGGTGTCCCAGGTCCTCATTGCCATGAAGGCATTGTTTACACCACAGAGGGGCTCCACAAATTTTGTTAGCTTTTACATTGGTCCGAATTTCGTAGTGGAGGATTTTCCACATAAGAACTGATTTTGTAACCTCGATGAGGGGATGCCAAAGGGATTGAAACTTAAAATCCCACCTAAAACACAACTAATCCAGACACCATCTCCTATTAAGCATGACATGAAAGTCCACATTCTTCTTGAATTTTAGAATTTTATTAAGACTATTGCCATTGTGCCATCTAATACCCTCAATGTGAGGGGAGTCATGCCCAATAAGTAGGACAGTCGTCAAGCACTCCCAAGCATTCAATCTACTCGACAACATGCACCATTTTGCATAGTCCATTCTCCTAGGTGAGTCAATGTCCTCAAGTCTAATCCATTGACATCCTTCTTGATTCGAGAGGTGCTTCCATAAACAGATACCTTTGTTCCAAAGCATCTTAGATTCTTGGAGGTTCAAGAACTCAACACCTCTAATGCACTTGATAGATAACAATATCAAATCAATTTGTCTAACATCAGCTACCATTTCCAATCTTCATTGATCTTGACAAACTATTTTACCATGTTCCAACTCTTCCATAGGGAGCAAACTAAGCTCAAACCTATGGGACTCACCTGATAGGGTGAGAAGATCAAGTGTCTTCCACCCACGAAGGCCCACAAGCCTAAGAGCACTCTTATTTCTAAAAATTAGTTTGACCCAAGAGGCATCCCTATTGCTTCATGCTTTAATTAACCATTTGGCTACAAGCTTATTAGCCATTCCTTAAATTTCTAGAATTCCCAAACCACCTTGATCTTTTTTTCTTATGCAAGTAGCCTATTTTATTTTTTGAACACCCTTTTATTAGGGTCCCCCATCTAGAGAAAGTTTTTGCACATTCTTTCCAATTTAACAATCTCTTGGTCCTTTGGTCTCCAACAAAAGAGAAAGTAGATAATCGAAGAAAGAAGAAACATGTTAACAACCATAGCTCACCTCGCTAGGTTGATTTGCATACCTTCCCACTATACCTATTGTTATTCCTGTGGGGATCAATTGAAAACCATGGTTAGCTAAAATCTAAAGTGTATGTTTAATAATGGCCCTGAAATCAATTTTAGAGTGGTTTATTTTTTGAGCATGATGCCTCATAGGATGTGTTTAGGAAACATCAAAAGGTATCAATGCTAGCTGAATCATTATGGACAAAAGCATTCAGGTCATTGGCAAAGAGTCTCAAGATCATTTGTTCATTGAGGGGAAGCAAGAGGCCTTGAATAAGACCTAAATCAGATTGATGTTTAACAAGGTAGTTGAGACCATTGACAATAATTACAAAAAGAAGAATGGCCAAAGGGCATCGTTGCTTGATAGAATGTTTTAATCAAATAGCTTGAGAGAGCTTGCCATTGATGTTTATCTACACTGATGCATTTTGTAGCAAGGTTGAGATCAGCTTAATGAACTTTTGGTCGCAACCTAGGTCTTTCAAAGATTGAAGAATGAACTCCCACTCAATTCTATCATAAGCTTTATCAAAGTCGATCTTAAGGAAGAAGACATCTTGAGCAACTCCTCAACAAAAGTCAAACCTTCCCAAACATCAATGGTATCCTTGAGGATGGACCTCCCCTTGATGAACCTTTTTTGATCCTTGTTGATCCACTTTTGTAAGTGACAAGCAATGCAAGGCTCTTATAACTTGTTTGTAACATCATAATTGGATGCCAATTTTCAATTTTTTCCTTTTCAATATTTTTTGTGAATAAGATTGATAATGCCTTCATTGAGACATTTGAGTAGTGCACCAAAAGAAATAGCCTCTTGCCACACCAGACATAATGGAGTAGTCATCACATGCTTGAAGGTCTTGATAAACTCATTAGTGAGGCCATCTAGCCTCAGACTTTTTCCATTAGGAAGAGAATCAATAACTTCAAGAATTTCATAATAAAAAATGGGAGCTTCAAGAATAGGCTTCATGTTTTATGGAATTATTTTGGTTTTGACCCTAGAGATGGTTGCCATGCAATCACACCTATGAGGAGAGAGAGGCTTGGTCTTCACAGTCAAGGTCACACAAAAGCAGCAAAGCGTATCAATGAAGTGGACACACAAGAAGAAGGAGCATGTAGGGAGCTCCAAGAGGCACATGTCAAATTTTCATAAGAGATCCCTATAAATATAGTGACTTTTGTCGCTAAAAACCGTTATAAATACCATTTTCCATTTTTACAACTCCATTTTGTTCAAGGCGAGGAGTCCTCAAGCTTCAGGAGCATTAGAAGTAGCATCCTACCAATTTTCATAATTTTTAGATTCCCTTTGAGTCCCCAAATAAGCCTTGGAACCTAATTTTTAACTAGGTTATGAGGTTAGCTTGTTTTCTCCATCTTCATCGTCATCATTATCACCATCACCTCCCACCTTCATCTTCTCTGATTTTTTCAGTTTTCACCCGTAGATTCACTTCGTTTTCACTTGTGGTTGTGAAAAAGAATCTTAGAGAGGGTGAAAAACCGAAACACTGAAGAAATACACCTCAATCTACCCAAAAATTGAGTGAACTATCCCGAACGTGACGTGACCTGCGCCAAATGTCATGAGTGTGAGATCGCGGGTTTGAGGAGAGATTTTGCATCTACAACCACATAGGAGTGACAAGGAGGGCACAAGGTACTCATATTTGCAAAAATTTTTGAATTTGGACTCAAAAAAATCCATGTGTCGTGTTCTCCCGCGGTTGTGTGTCATGACATCTAGATATCGTGATCTTCTGTGGTTGAGTGTCGTGATATCTAGCCACATCCGATGTCATGGTTGAGTGTCGGGTATCGTGAGATTCCTCGCAACATTTGACAGATATGGTTTGTCGTGACTCAGCAAGTGTTAGATGTCGTGAACCTACTATCGCGATATGTGGTAGATGTCGAGTGTTGTGTGAAAGTCCGATGACATTCAACAAGTGCTGAATATCATGGTTGCATCGCGACATTTGACAAGTGTCGGATATCGTGATTGTCTCGGGACATTTGACAAGTGTCGAGTGTAGTGGAGATCAAGTGTCACGACATCTGCTAAATTTCGTGTATCATCTGCTTCCAAGTATCACCGATATGAACTTTGTGTGTCGCCTATTTTGAAGTAATCCCAGAGAGGTCCTGTTTCCCTGTTTTAACCTCGAGAACCCTGAACTCGCATAACTTTCTCATACCAAATCCGTTTGTAGTGATTTTGGGTTTGTTGGAAAGCTCGTGGGGATTTGTTGATATATATTGATAGTTATGTGTGTTAATACACTTAGGACCATAGAGGAAGTCTTCTCCCTTTTAAGGGCATTTTTTCCCCAACTTGTTTATATGCCTATAACCATAATGGATCACTTATCTTTTGTACGTTCACTTTGTAATACACCTTGTTGTGTTGTTCTCCAAGAATCAGGAGTCCTCAAACTCCAAGAGGGCACTTGTGCATGGAGTGGGAGCTTGCATATACTACATCTTCCTTGTGCTCTTTGTGTGCTTCACGAGTCCTCAAAGTCCAAGAGGGCACTTGTGCATGGAGTGGGTGCTAGCATATATTACATCTTGCAAATAGCAATGTATCACATTCATTTCATAGCCATAGGGCTTTTCTACCTTTGTAATGTATTATTCTATCTTTGTATTACTTCTTTTCTTATGTAATGCATGTATATTTTTCCTTCAGAAGGACCCATGGGACCCCTCAAATCCAACAAATCAGGGGTTGCATAAAACTATCTAGAAAACATTACAAAATAGGTTGATAACCCTTTTGTTCCCCTCATAGGGGGGAAATTTTCTTTTAATCTTACTACTCTCAAGGAAAAACACTCTATGATGTCTAAAAGGTGGGGGATTCTTACAATCGGAAATACTTTTGCATAAAAGGAAAAGAAACTTTTCAATTGACCATTCTTTAGGAGGGTGACCAAAGTTGGTGGCCTCACCTCTTTTAGCATTCCACAATGCTGATAAACAATTCATCGCTTCACCCAATAATGCTTGCTTCCAAATGATTTGACCATGCAACAACATGATTCTCCCAAGGGCCTGCCAAATTGATATTAATTGGCAGCATGAAAAGAAGAGGTGCCCCAGGTCCTCTTTGCCATGAAGGCATTGTTTACACCACAGAGGGGCTCCACAAATTTTGTTAGCTTTGACATTGGTCTGAATTCCCTAGTGGAGGATTTTCCACATAACAGCTGATTTTGTAACCTCGATGAGGGGATGCCAAAGGGATTGAAACTTAAAATTCCACCTAAAACTCAACTAATCCAGACACCATCTCCTATTAAGCATGACATGAAAGTCCACACTCTTCTTGAATTTTAGAATTTTATCAAGACTATTGCCATTGTGCCATGTAAGCATTCAATCTACTCCCACAACATGCACCATTTTGCATAGTCCATTCTCCTAGGTGAGTCAATGTCCTCAAATCTAATCCATTGACATGCTTCTTGATTTGAGAGGTGTTTCGATAAACAAAAACCTTTGTTCCAAAGATTCTTAGATTCTTGGAGGTTCCAAGACTCAACACCTCTAATGCCCTTGATAGATAACCATATCAAATCAATTTTTCTAACATCGGCCTCCATTTCCAATCTTCATTGATCTTGACAAACTATTTTACCATGTTCTAACTCTTCCATAGGGAGCAAACTAAGCTCAAACCTATGGTAGTCACCTGATAGGGGGAGAACAAAACAGTGAGAAGATCAAGTCCCTTCCACCCACGAAGGCCCACAAGCCTAAGAGCACTCTTATTTCTAAAAATTAGTTTGACCCAAGAGGCATCCCTATTGCTTCATGCTTTAATTAACCATTTGGCTACAAGCTTATTGGACATTCCTTAAATTTCTAGAATTCCCAAACCACCTTGATCTTTTTGTCTTATGCAAGTAGCCTATTTAATTTTTGGGACACCCTTTTATTAGGGTCCCCCGTCTAGAGAAAGTTTTTAAACATTCTTTCCAATTTGACAATCTCTTGGTCCTTTGGTCTCTAACAAAAGAGAAAGTAGATAATCGAAGAAAGAAGAAACATGTTAACCACTATAGCTCACCTCGCTAGGTTCATTTGCATACCTTCCCAGCATACCAACTTGTTATTGTTGATATATTTAGGTAGTGATGTGTGTGAACACACTAGGACTGCCGGGGCACTTTTTTCCCTCTTTAGGAGGTTCTTTTCCCCCGGCTTGTATATACGCTTTTTGCCCTAATGGGCTACTTATCTTTGTACATTCTGTAGTAATACATTCAGTATTATGTGTTGTGCTCGAGGCTTCTTCTTCTTCCTTGTGTTGTTCACGTGCTTCCGCAGACGTCCTACTCCAACAATTGGTATCAGAGCAGGTCACCGTTTCATCTAGGGCACTGTCGACACTCCTCCGTTTGCAGTCTCAGATTCGCACGAAATTTGGTGAGCATACTCAAGGTGTTTTAGAGATCAAAACAACTTTGGGGTGTGGTGCTGAAATCACGATCTGAGCTCGTTTCCGCCTCCGAACGCACTATTGCAATGCTTGTGCAGGCTATTTTGTCTTTTTGTGTGAAAGGTATATACCTGTTTTTGTTCGCCAGTATAAGCGTCTCAAAGTCTGCTACAGGTCTAGCAGAATTTGTCTGGGCACTTGTGTTCAACTTTTTGAGCTACAGTTAATTTTCTGCATTAAGGTATTTTAGTCACCTGCCATGGCTGAAAGCAGTGATGTATTCCGTATGTTGGCTGTTGAGGATAAGTTGGATGGTACCAACTACCCATTATGGGCTTATATGATGCGACATGTATTGGTTTCAAAAGGATTCTAGAACATTGTGTAGGGTGTTGAAAGATGTCCTGTTACACCTATAACAACAGGCACTGCAAATATAGGTGTTGGAGCTTATGAAGATGGTGTCGAAGATGATATTGTGCAGATTCCTATTCGTGTTGCTGTTTCTGTTGCACCTACTATAGAGCAGATTTGTTGGGATGGCAGAGATGCCCAGGCACATGCATTGATAGCTTTGTGTGTCAAACATGCCATTATTCCTCATATTCGCTCTTGTAGAACAGCTAAAGATGCTTGGGATACACTTACTACATTGTACTAAGCTAGGAATAAGGCTCGTGTTGCTTACCTCCGAAAACAGTTGGAGAGTGAGCACATGAATAAAGGTGATTCTATGGACAGTTTCCTAACAAAGATCAAAGACTTGAAGGAACAATTGATTTCTGCTGATGAGCTTATACCAGATAGCTCACTTGTGCAGACCGTTCTGAATGGTCTTCCTGATTCATATCAGAGTTTTGCTTCTACTCTAAAGTTGATGATGAAAGGCAATCCAAATGCCTTGTCATTTGAGGAGTTAGTCTCTGTTCTGTTGCAGGAAGATCAGTCCAGGCAGAACATGTCCATTATGCGTGTTGCAGATCAAGCCTTCTTGGCTAGTCAAAAGGGCAAAGGAAAATGGATTTCTTGTACTAGTAAACAGAAATCTGCAAATGCTGCACATTCGAAGAACCAAGACAAAGATGAGAAAAACAGAAATTGTTTTGTAAGTACTGTAAAGGGAATGATCATATCATAAAGAACTGTCCAAAACTGGCTGCAAAAGAGGCAAAGAAGAAAGAGGCTGGAATGGTTGTTGCAGAAGCCTCTACACCAAAAACGGAGTCTGCTAATCTTGTGTAGAAAGAAGAATGGGCATTCACTACTGTTTGCAGTTTTGACCCATCTTCTCATGAGCAATGCATGTCTGCAGTAGACTCAGATGTTTGGTACTTTGATAGTGGGGCAACCAAACATATTACCTAGCAGCACAGTTTCTTCTCTTCACTCGAGCCTGCCCCTATAGAGAATACTGTTACATGCGCCAAAAACTCCTCTTATCTTGTTATGGGAGTTGGTAAGATCATTTTCACTACTGTTGATGGTAGTACTTTCACTTTGTCAGTTGCTTTATTTGTGCCATGGATCAAGAAGAATCTGTTATCAGTTTCTGCATTAGCCAAGATTGGCTTGGTTGTGAAATTTGTTGATGATAGGTGTACAGTTCATGATCTGTCAAATGGAGATGTGATTATTGCTTCTGGCATTTTATGTCGTGGGTTGTATAAGCTCATAGACTATGAAAGATCAGTAAATGATTTGGGCATGTGTAGTAAATGATTCTCAGGCTATGTCAGATGCAAAGCTTTGGCATGCATGCTTTGGTCATCTGAATTTTGCTAGTTTGCTACGCCTGCAGAAATCTGAAATGGTGTCCTCTTTGACCAAACTTGAGGCACCTGGAAAACATGTTTGTGAAGGCCGTATTTTGGGCAAAATACAGCGTTCGTCCTTTCCAAAAGATGGTTCAGTTCGGGCTACTAAAAAATTGCAACTTGTACATAGTGATGTCTGTGGTCCTATGCAAACACCTTCTTTTGGGAATTATCTTTACTTCGTGACTTTTATCGATGATTTTTCCAGGCATACATGGGTGTATCCATTGAAGGCAAAGTCCGAAGTGTTCATGTGCTTCAAACAGTTTTTGGTGTTGGCTGAAAAATCTGTCAGCATGTAAAATGAGCACCCTCCGTTCTGATCGAGGGAGGGAATATATGTCTTCTGATTTTAATGCATTTCTGGCTGAACGTGGGATAAAACACCAGTGTACAGTGCCGTATACACCTCAACAGAATGGAGTTGCTGAACGAAAGAAAAGGTCACTCATGGAGATGGCGAGGTATATGGTCAAGAGTCAGGCTTTACCACATAGTTTTTGGCTTGAGGCTTTCATGTGTGCAGCATATGTACTAAACAGGTGTCCCACTAAAGCACTATAGTCTATCACTCCATACGAGGCTTGGCATGATCGCAAGCCATCTCTTGCTCAATGAGTGTTTTTGGTTGTTTGGCATATGCACTAGTGCCTGAACAACATCAGAGAAAATTGGATGATAAGGCAGTAAAATGTTTATTTGTTGGGTACAGTTATGAAAGTAAAGCCTATCGTCTGTATCATCCATAGACTAAACGCATTCTTGTTAGCCGTGATGTTGTCTTTTTGGAAGATGCTATTTAGCCATTGCTTTCATGTACTAAGGAGACATCTGTTAGCTCCAAAGACATGTATGATACTTTGATGCCTCTTTTTACAGGTGGACAGTCTAGTGCTGGTACTAATGAGGCAACTTCTCAACCTTTGCAGGTTTCATATGATGATGCACATCATTCCGTTTCTGATGCAGATTTACATGATCCAGTTGTTGATGAGAGAGCTGATATTGAGCAAGCAAAAACTATGCCAAAATGGTTGGTGCAGACTTTGCGTGACAGCAAAATAAATGCACCTTTGTCATATCGTACTCGTTCAGGCTCTCATAGTGCCTCCTTTGCATCAGATTGCTATGCTATGGCTGCGTCTAGTCTCTGTGATGAGAATGAGCCTGTTTCTTTTGATGAACCACAAAATTCAAAAAATTGGATGGCTGCTATGCAATCTGAATATGATGCTATAATGAAGAATGGTACATGGTCTTTATGTGACTTGCCTCCTGGAAAGAAGGCCATTGGCACTAAGTGGGTAGACAAGCTAAAGCGTAAACCTGATGGTACAGTTGACAGGTATAAGGCTAGGCTTGTTGCAAAGGGTTATGCGCAGGAAAGAGGCATTGACTTTGATGAGACCTTTGCACCCACATGCCGTATGACTACTGCTCGGAGCATTTGTGCACTTGCAGCCCATCATGGTTGGAATGTACATCAGTTGGACATTAAAAAAACATTTCTGAATGGTGATTTGCATGAAGAAGTGTATGTTTCTCAGCCCCGTGGCTTTGTGCGGAAAGGGCATGAAAACCAGGTGTGCAGGTTAAAGAAGGCATTATATGGTTTGAAGCAAGCACCACGTGCTTGGTATGAGAAGATACATGCCTATCTGATTGCACATGGTTTTGTGAACAGTCCAACTGAAAGCACCTTATATGTTAAGCGTGCTGATGATGTGCTTATGATCATTGTTTTCTATGTTGATGACATGCTGCTCATTGGTCCAATTGAGAATCATATTGCTGATTTCAAGGCTGATTTGCATGCCTAATTTGAGATGTCTGATTTGGGTTTTGCATCACTATTTGGGCATTCAATTTATGCAAGTTGATGGTGGAATGCCTTTGTGTCAAACGAAATATATTGACACATTATTGCAGCCTTTTGACCTTGAAGACTGTAAGTCTATTGCCACTCCTATGGAGACAGGTTTACGATTGAGTCTTCATGATGTTGGAGATTCATTTGATGTTGTTCTCTATCAGCAGGCTGTTGGATGCTTGATTTACTCATGCATTACTCGGCCAGATATTCAGTTTTTTGTCTCACAGATGAGCAGGTTTATGCATTGCCCAGGAGTCATGCATTGGAAGGTGGTTAAGCGCATCTTTCGCTACTTGAGTGGTACTCGGTTACTTGGGTTCTTTTATCCCAAGGGGGGATCACTATCGCCAGATTTGCATGCTTTTTCTAACTTAGATTGGGTTGGTTGCTATGACACTCGTGTGTCCACCAGTGGTTTTTGCTTCATGCTTGGTAGCTCATGTATATCTTGGTTGAGCAAGAAGCAGCCTACTATGGCCACTTCCAGTTGTGAGGCTGAGTATAGGGCAGCTTTCACAGCACCTGTTGAGTGTGTGTGGCTCAAACGCCTTATGGCTGATTTGGGTGTTGGCCAGTCTTCTGCCACCACCATCTTCACTGACAGTCAGAGCGCATTGGTAGTTGTGAGGAACCCTGTGTTCCATGCTCACACAAAGCACATTGAGGTGCATTATCACTATGTCAGGGAGAGGTTCTCTGCTAGGGAGATCAGCTTGGCATATGTGCCCATGTAGGAGAACATTGCAAACCTTTTCACGAAGGCTCTGCCTAGGGAGAAGTTTGAAGCTTTCCACAAAGATTTGGGCTTACTTCCTTTTGTGGAGTGATTTCCACATAGCTTGGCACTTCCTTATACATGAGTGTCAGCTCCTTGTTCACAGCATCACTCCCAGGGGGGATTTATTGATATATTTAGGTAGTGATATGTGTGAACACACTAGGACCGTCGGGGCACTTTTCTCCCTCTTTAGGAGGTTTTCTTCCCCGGCTTGTATATATGCCTTTTGCCCTAATGGGCTACTTATCTTTGTACATTATCTAGTAATACATTCAGTATTTTGTGTTGTGCTCCAGGCTTCTTCTTCTTCCTTGTGTTGTTCGCGTGCTTCCGCAGACGTCTAACTCCAACAGTTATTCCTGTGGGGATCAATTGAAAACCATGGTTAGCCAAAATCTGAAGTGGATGTTTAATAATGGCCCTAAAATCAATTTTAGAGTGTTTTTGTTTTCAACATGATGCCTCATAGGATGTGTTTAGGAAACATCAAATGGTATCAATGCTAGATGAATCATTATGGACAAAAGCATTCATGTCATTGGCAAAGAGTCTCAAGATCATTTGTTTATTGAGGGGAAGCAAGAGGCCTTGAATAAGACCTAAATCAGATTGATGTTTAACAAGGTAGTTGAGACCATTGACAATAATTACAAAAAGAAGAGGGGTCGAAGGGCATCCTTGCTTGATAGAATGTTTTAATCAAATAGCTTGAGAGAGCTTGCCATTGATGTTTATCTATAGTCATGCATTTTGTAGCAAGGTTGAGATCACCTTAATGAATTTTTGGTCGCAACCTAGGTCTTTCAAAGATTGAAGAATGAACTTCCTTTCAATTCTACCATAAGCTTTATCAAAGTCGATCTTAACACTAGTTCTATACTAGGACACTTGAGTGTCCTCGGACACTTAAGTGTCCTGCTTTTACACCAAATTGATTGATTTTTCTTAATGAAACCCTTGAGGCTTTGATGGCATGGATTAGATAGCCCACATCATGTACTTTTAGAGAAAAATATAATCTTTAACATTTTACAGCTTCACATGGGTTATTAAATGAAGAAGAAAATCAACTTTTGGACTAACTGAAAAAATAACACAATTCAAACATTTTAACAAATTGGATATGTTTTACGAGATGTAAAGCTATTCATGGACTTTGGTAGTGTAAAGAAAGTGTCTAGGATCTCTGGTGAAGTTTGAACACTTCCATAACTCATAAACATGGACTCAAAAATGTGTCTTCTCTAGATCACTGCCATTTATCACACCTTTTAAAGAATGGCCCACTATAATTTGTGTGTAAGTGAGATTGCAGAGAATTGGCAGGTTATCAATGGATAACCTTCATACTAATTGAATGCATATTTTTATTCAAAGTTAGAAGGCGTCCACTTTCAATTAGTAGCCATTGCATTTGGTGTTGATTTCATGTTGAATTGGAAAAGCATATATTTCTATGTTCCTGAAAAGAACATAGCTGCAAAAGTGGAATAAAAAATTATGATGAAAAGTAATATTTATTTAAATGCTATTCTAAGTATTAAACCTTCCAAAATATGCTTTCATGCCATGTTTCATTCTTAATCTTGTCAAATAATATGTAATCCGCAATCGTGATTATGATAAGAATGAAAAAAATTGGCATACATATTTCATTTGACAAAAAGAAGATGGCATCCATGATGGAAATAATGAAATGTTTTCAAATGATCCTTATCATTTTATGCTATCGAAGATTATATCAAAGAATTTTGAGTATTATTTTTAGTATGTGTTGATGTGTGCAAGGGATTGTGTGTTTATGCACATAACAAATATCAAAAAAATATTTTTACTAAATATGTTAGACCTATATATTTTTTTGATTTTACATGTACGTGGCTCTTGTTTCTTGGTAGAAACTAGTTTATTTCCTTGGATATCAAGCGAAATTTTCGTAATTTAGCATGATTCCAATTAGATGTTAATATTTGTATGTGGATATATTGGTTGGTGTCCACACATATATCTACTTTGTTTGGTGTACATAGATCTGAAAAACTTGGTTGATTTTCAGAGATTGTTAGTTCCCTTATGTGTACACCTTGTTTGATGTCTTAATTTCTTTGTTCATGTCAAGAAACTAGATCTCTTGCATAATTGTACATGCTTTGTTATGTGTCCACAAACTATTCATGATTGTATCTGTAGAATTTGGTTGATGCCCACACAACAGAAGATTCTTGGTTGTGTCCAAAGATGTGAAAATTTTGGTGGATTTCAATAAACTATTTAGCCTCGTATATGTAAGCTTTGTTTTGTTATGTCACACATTTTCTACTTGGTAACTTGAATGTGTACACCTTGGACGATGTCCATAAAGTCTTTTGACTCATATATGTAGGCTTTAGTTCTTTGTTTTTGATAACTAAAGTCAATGGAGTTGATTTTATATGTGTATACCTTGGTTGTTGTCTTCATATCTTATTTGATTGTTGGCATATTTGTACACCTCTATGGATTCCCATAAGTTTGTTTGAACCATGTTTAGAACTAGTTGCTATTTTTGGTGTACAAAGTCAAAATAATTGATTTTATTTGAATTGAAATGATTTTTCTAAGTGAGTTTGAGGTTCATACTATCTGATCTATGTTTCAAGGAATGTGTATAACTTTTTCTTTCGTACGATGAATTTTTTTCTTTTGATAAAAATACATTTGATTAGGAATTTTCATCGTCTTCATTACCATAGCATCTTGGGTGGCTATTTACATGAACGCAAAATATGATTTACTGTGTTTTATAATTTTGGATTAACCTTTGAATTATATTTAATATGTGTGTTAAAGCATTTTCCTCGAATTCTCTTTGTAGAAGGTGAGTGATTTTTTGGAAAATTTTCAAAAAAGGACACTTAAGTGTCTTGCTTTGGTACCAAACTAGTGTTAAGGAAGAAGACATCTTGAGAGGACTCCTCAACAAAAGTCAAACCTTCCCAAACATCAATGGTATCCTTGAGGATGGACCTCCCCTTGATGAACCTTTTTTATCCTTACTGATCCACTTTTGTAAGTGGCAAGCAATTCAACTAACAAGAACCCTATCAAGGCTCTTGTAACTTGTTTGTAACATCATAATTGGATGCCAATTTTCAACTTTTCTTTTTCAACCTTTTTTATGAATAAGCTTGATAATGCCTTCATTGAGACACTTGAGTAGTGCACCAAAAGAAATAGCCTCTTGCCACACCGGACATAATGGAGTAGTCATCACATGCTTGAAGGTCTTGAAAAACTCATTAGTGAGGCCATCCAGTCTCAGACTTTTTCCATTAGGAAGAGAATCAATAACTTCAAGAATTTCATAATCCAAAATGGGAGCTTCAAGAAGAGGCTTCATATTTTATGGAATTATTTTGGTTTTGACCCTAGAGATGGTTGCCATGCAATCACGCCTATGAGGAGAGAGAGGCTTGGTGTTGACAGTCAAGGTCACACACAAGCAGCGAAGCGCATCAATGAAGTGGACACACAAGAAGAAGGAGCATGTAGGGAGCTTGAAGAGGCACATGTCAAATTTTCATAAGAAATCCCTATAAATATAGTGACTTTTGTCACTAGAAACCACTGTGAATACCATTTTTCATTTTTACAACTCCATTTTGTTTAAGCCAAGGAGTCCTCAAGCTTGAGGAGTATTAGAAGTAGCATCCTACCAATTTTCATAATTTTTAGATTCCGCTTGAGTCCCCAAATAAGCCTTGGAACCTAGTTTTTAACTAGGCCAGACACTTGGTCAGCACAGGGCCAAAACTACTCAAAAAACTATAAAAAGGGCTGGAGAGCTCATTTTTGAAGTTAGCTTGTTGTAGATTTGAGCTTTTGTAATAGATTTTCTTTTGCAATCGAATTCCTTCCATTGTTCCACTCTTTGCTCTTTCCTTGTGCGCACGTGTGTGTATGTGTGTGCATGCTTGTGTGCTTTCACTCACGCACTTGTGCACTTCACTTGCTCTTGGTCTTCATACTGGTCCTCACGTCTCCACGGGTTGACATTTATGAGGTGAAGCTCCTCACAATGGTACTTGCCATTGTGCTAGAGTAACACCAAATTTGGCGTCGTTGCCGGGGAGAGAGCTTGGAGGACGAGTGTGTGACGGTAAGATGTAGAGTAGCGATGTTTGAAGGTAAAAAAAAATCACCATTTTAGGTTCAGTTTCTGATTTTTTCTCCATCTTCATCTTCATGACACTTGACGAGTGTCAAGTGTCGAGTGTCGTGATTTATTATGCGACACCTGAACAGTGTTGGATATCGTGGAATTTTTTTTGTGACATCTGACAGGTGTCGGGTATCGTGAGATTCCTCACCACATTTGACAGATATGGTGTGTCATGACTCAACAAGTGTGAGATGTTGTGAACCTGCTATCATGATACGTGGTAGATGTCGAGTGTCGTGTGAAAGTCCGCTGACATTCAACAAGTGTCGAATATCGTGGTTGCATCGTGACATTTGACAAGTGTCATATATCATGATTGTCTCGCGACATTTGACAAGTGTCGAGTGTAGTGGAGATCAAGTGTCACGATACCTATCAAGTGTCGTGTGTCGTGATCTCAGGTGTCGTGTGGCGAAGTATCGCGACGTCTGACAAGTGTTGAGTGTCGTGTAGGGCCAAGTATCCCGATATCCCTTATGTGTCGAGTGTCGTGCTAAGGGCCAAGTGTCGCGACATCTGCCAAATATCGTGTATCGTCTGCTTCCAAGTATTACTGATATCTACTAAGTGTCGTGTGTCGTCTGTTTTGAAGTAATCCCAGAGAGGTCCTTTTTCCCTGTTTTAACCCCTTGAACCCTGAACTGGCATAACTTTCTCATACGAAATCCGTTTGCAATGATTTTGGGTTTGTTGGAAAGCTCGTGGGGATTTGTTGATATATGTTGATAGTGATGTGTGTTAATACACTTAGGACCACCGAGGAAGTCTTCGCTCTTTTAAGTGCATTTTTTCCCCAACTTGTTTATATGTCTATAACCATAATGGATCACTTATCTTTTGTACGTGCACTTTGTAATACACCTTGTTCTGTTGTTATCCAAGTATCAGGAGTCCTCAAACTCCGAGAAGGCACTTGTGCATGGAGAGGGTGCTTGCATATACTACATCTTCCTTGTGCTCTTTGTGTGCTTCACGAGTCCTCAAAGTCCAAGACGGCACTTGTGCATGGAGTGGGTGCTTGCATATACTACATCTTGTAAATAGCAATGTATCACATTCATTTCATAGCCATAGGCCTTTTCTACCTTTGTAATGTATTATCCTATCTTTGGATTACTTCTTTTCTTGTTTAATGCATGTATATTTTTCCTTCAAAAGGACCCATGGGACCCTTGAAATCCCACAAATCAGGGGTTGCATAAAACTATCTAGAAAACATTACAAAATAGGTTGATAACCCTTTTGTTCCCCTCATAGGCGGGAAATTTTATTTTAATCTTACTACTCTCAAGGAAAAACACTCTATGATGTCTAAAAGATGGGGGATTCTTACAATCGGAAATTCTTTTACATAAAAGGAAAAGAGACTTTTCGATAGACCATTCTTTAGGAGGGTGACCAAAGTTGGTGGCACACCTCTCTTTCGAGATCTTCTAGAGGGTCTCACCTCTTTTAGCATTCCACAGTGCTGAGGAACAATTGATCGCTTCACCCAATAATGCTTGCTTCCAATTGATTTGACCATGCAACAACATGAATCTCCCAAGGGTCTCCCAAATCGATATTGATTGGCAGCATGAAAAAAAGAGGTGTCCCAGGTCCTCATTGCCATGAAGGCATTGTTTACACCACAGAGGGGCTCCACAAATTTTGTTAGCGTTTACATTGGTCCAAATTCCCTAGTGGAGGATTTTTCACATAAGAACTGAGTTTGTAACCTCGATGAGGGGATGGCTACAAGCTTATTGGCCATTCCTTAAATTTCTAGAATTCCCAAACCACCTTGATCTTTTTGTCTTATGCAAGTAGCCTATTTAATTTTTGGGACACCCTTTTATTAGGGTCCCCCGTCTAGAGAAAGTTTTTGCACATTTTTTCCGATTTGACAATCTCTTGGTCCTTCGGTCTCCAACAAAAGAGAAAGTAGATAATCGAAGAATGAAGAAGCATGTTAACCACCATAGCTCACCTCGGTAGGTTGATTTGCATACCTTCTCAGTATACCAACTTGGTATTCCTATGGGGATCAATTGAAAACAATGGTTAGCAAAAATCTGAAGTGGGTGTTTAATAATGGCCCTGAAATTGATTTAAGAGTGGTTTATTTTTTGAGCATGATGCCTGATAGGATGTGTTTAGGAAACATCAAAAGGTATCAATGCTAGCTGAATCATTATGGACAAAAGCATTCATGTCATTGGCAAAGAATCTCAAGATCATTTGTTCATTGAGGGCAAGCAAGAGACCTTGAATAAGACCTAAATCAGATTGATGTTTAGCAAGGTAGTTGAGACCATTGATAATAATTACAAAAAGAAGATGGGCCGAAGGGCATCCTTGCTTGATAGAATGTTTTAATCAAATAGCTTGAGAGAGCTTGCCATTGATGTTTATCTACACTGATGCATTTTGTAGCAAGGTTGAGATCACCTTAATGAACTTTTGGTCGCAACGTAGGTCTTTCAAAGATTGAAGAATGAACTCCCACTCAATTCTATCATAAGCTTTATCAAACACTACAACATATCGAGCGTATACCGAGGCTGCTACCGAGGAAAATGAATGGGCATGATTTCTTCGCGATGTCGGTGTTAGAGTCGGTATACGCGTCGGAAAGAAAGCGTCGGTATAGGGACTAGTATAAGCGTAGGTATATACGTCGGTATATACATTGGTATAGGCATCGGTATATACATCGGTATTACCAACGCTTATACTAACGTCCATACCGACGCCTGCACTGGGTGTACCGGCGCTTATAACGACGTCCATACTAGAGCTACCGACGCGTATACCGTCGACCCTATCTGCACAAATTTTTTTGGGCAGAGTGTGTTGTCTTTTGCTACAGCATGATGTTGTTTAGCAAAAGACAATACACTCTGCCCAACTGAGTACATGTGTTATGTACTCTAATGGCAACCAAAACATAAACTTATATGAGCAAAAATGAACAATGAATGATGTACAGAAAGTTGTATATTCCATAAATGAAAAATGTGAAAAAGTGTGGCAAAGCACTTCTATATAGGAATCGAATACAAAATGTGACAAAGCACTTCCATATAGGAATCGAATACAAAATTATGGTACATCATTGCCACATAGGAGTGTAATACAAAATTGTGGAAATGTGACAAAACACTTCCATATAGGAATCGAATACAAAATTATGTTACATCATTGCCGTATGCGAGTGTGATACAAAATTGTGGCATTGATCAAAATATTTACACCTACAATCCTGCAACAAAACATATATATAAAATAAGACCAATTAACATGACATTTATAAACAACAACTAAAAACACGAAACCAAGATATAACTTTACCGAATCAAGAATATTCTCCCATGAGATGATTGCACCGCGTCCTTCTAAGTCTTGTAAGAGTGCACTCAGTCCATGTCGATATCCATATGATTCTTCAGTTCGCGAAGGAGGACGACCCAGTGCCAACTCCTATAATAAATATGCAAAATGTTAGATGAACATACATAATGTGCTTAACACAAACAACTTCAATAATTAACATGATACTTACAAATTGGTAGCGCATACTATCGTATCCGCCGCTACCTAAATGCCACGTTCCAACCGTATCTAAACATGTGGCCGCCGCATCTCTCTGTTAGCGATATCGATCAGGAGTATGTTGCTACTCATCCTAAATCGATTCTCATTCTTTGACATCTAGCCATACAAACTTTGGTAAACGTGCTCTAAAAGCATCGCGAGCTTCTGATCGTCGATGAGACATCACTTCGCGTGCCGTATGTTGAATCCAATCGGAACTCACAATACGATTCCCAGATGCTGGCCGGTACTCTTCATATATGCATTGTGTGATATGATTTTTAGAGTCCCTATCCTGTTCGGTCCATTTTAACATTACTAAATGACCGAATTCGATGGAGCAAAGTTGTCGAATGCGCTGACGCATTGACTTTTGGCCGCATCAATAACTAGAGCTCCATTACGGATATAATATATCTTGGAGTCCTCAAGACCATGGGCACCCCAAGGTGTACGTGGAGATACCATCTGATGCAATGTGAAGATCTCATCTCATCCAATGTATATATTTGCATGCTTGTATACATATGCATGCTTGTATACATATGCATTCATGTATATGCATATGCATTCTTGTATACATATGCATTCTTGTATACATATGCATTCATGTATGCATATGCATTCATGTATGCATGCATTATGCATGTATGTATGCATATGCATTGTATGCATATGCATTGTATGCATATGCATTGTATGCATATGCATTGTATGCATATGCATTGTATGCATATGCATTGTATGCATATGCATTCATGTATGCATATGCATTCATGTATATGCATATGCATTCATGTATATGCATATGCATTCATGTATATGCATATGCATTCATGTATATGCATATGCATTCATGTATATGCATATGCATTCATGTATATGCATATGCATTCATGTATATGCATATGCATTCATGTATGCATATGCATTCCTGTATGCATGCTTGTATGTATGCATATGCATACATGTATGCATATGCATGCTTGCATGAATATGCATTCATGTATGCATATGCATTCATGTATGCATATGCATTCATGTATGCATATGCATTCATGTATGCATATGCATTCATGTATGCATATGCATTCATGTATGCATATGCACTCATGTATGCATATGCATGCTTGTATGCATATGCATCCATGTATGCATATACATGCATGTATGCATATGCATGCTTGTATGTATATGCATGCTTGTATGTATATGCATGCTTGTATGTATGCATATGCATGCTTGTATGCATATGCATTCATGTATGCATTCTTGTATGCATTCATGTATGCATTCATGTATATGCATATGCATTCATGCTTGTATGCTTGTATGCATATGCATGCTTGTATGCATATGCATGCTTGTATGCATTCATGTCTGCATTCATGTATGCATTCATGTATGCATTCATGTATGCATTCATGTGTGCATTCATGTATGCATGCATGTATGCATTCATGTATATGCATATGCATTCATGTATGCATATGTATGCATGTATGCATATGCATGCATGTATGCATATGCATGTTTGTATGCATATGCATTCCTGTATGTATGTGCATGTATGTATGCATATGCATGCATGTATGCATATGCATGCATGTATGCATATGCATGCATGTATGCATATGCATGTTTGTATGCATATGCATGCATGTATGCATATGCATGCTTGTATGCATATGCATTCATGTATGCATATGCATGCTTGTATGCATATGCATGCATGTATGCGTATGCATGCACGTATGCATATGCATGCACGTATGCATATGCATGCACGTATGCATATGCATGCACGTATGCATATGCATGCACGTATGCATATGCATGCACGTATGCATATGCATGCACGTATGCATATGCATGCACGTATGCATATGCATGCACGTATGCATATGCATGCTTGTATGCATATGCATGCATGTATGCATATGCATGCATGTATGTATATGCATGCCTGTATGTATGCATATGCATACATGTTTGCATATGCATGCTTGTATGCATATGCATTCATGTATGCATATGCATGCATGTATGCATATGCATGCATGTATGTATATGCATGCATGTATGCATATGCATGCATGTATGCATATGCATTGTATGCATATGCATTGTATGCATATGCATTCATGTATGCATATGCATTCATGTATATGCATATGCATTCATGTATATGCATATGCATTCATGTATATGCATATGCATTCATGTATATGCATAGGCATTCATGTATGCATATGCATTCATGTATGCATATGCATTCCTGTATGCATATGCATTCCTGTCTGCATGCTTGTATGTATGCATATGCATACATGTATGCATATGCATGCTTGCATGAATATGCATTCATGTATGCATATGCATTCATGTATGCATATGCATTCATGTATGCATATGCATTCATGTATGCATATGCATTCATGTATGCATATGCATTCATGTATGCATATGCATTCATGTATGCATATGCATTCATGTATGCATATGCAGTCATGTATGCATATGCATGCTTGTATGCATATGCATGCATGTATGCATATACATGCATGCATGCATATGCATGCTTGTATGTATATGCATGCTTGTATGTATATGCATGCTTGTATGTATATGCATGCTTGAATGTATGCATATGCATGCTTGTATGCATATGCATTCATGTATGCATTCTTGTATGCATTCATGTATGCATGCATGTATGCATTCATGTATATGCATATGCATTCATGTATATGCATATGCATTCATGCTTGTATGCTTGTATGCATATGCATGCTTGTATGCATTCATGTATGGATTCATGTATGCATTCATGTATGCATTCATGTATGCATTCATGTATGCATTCATGTATGCATTCATGTATGCATTCATGTGTGCATTCATGTATGCATGCATGTATGCATTCATGTATATGCATATGCATTCATGTATATGCATATGCATTCATGTATATGCATATGCATTCATGTATATGCATATGCATTCATGTATATGCATATGCATTCATGTATATGCATATGCATTCATGTATATGCATATGCATTCATGTATATGCATATGCATTCATGTATGCATATGCATGCATGTATGCATATGCATGCATGTATGCATATGCATGCATGTATGCATATGCATGCATGTATGCATATGCATGCATGTATGCATATGCATGCATGTATGCATATGCATGTTTGTATGCATATGCATGTTTGTATGCATATGCATTCCTGTATGTATGTGCATGTATGTATGCATATGCATGCATGTATGCATATGCATGTTTGTATGCATATGCATGCTTGTATGCATATGCATTCATGTATGCATATGCATGCTTGTATGCATATGCATGTGTGTGTTTATACATATGTGAGCATGTATGTATATGTATATATGAGCGTGTATGTATATGTATATATCTCTCCCTCTCTCTCTCTCTCAATCGAAAACAAAAATAAAGAGAGAAGATATTAGAAAAGCAAAAACATAAGGAAAGAAAAAAGAGTGATATATCTCTCACTTACATCGATGTAATTGTTTGAGTCAAGGTTGTCAAAGTCCACTTGAAGTTCTCCTTTGTCGAATTTCCAAAGATTTGATCCCAAAAATCTCGTGCAAAACTAAAAAGAGAAGATATTAGAAAAGCAAAAACATAAAGAAACAAAAAAGAGTGCTAGAATATGTGCGATCTACTTACCAAAGCGTCAGATCTATAAAAATAGAGGTGTGCTTAGAGAGAGAGAGAGGGAAGGAGAGGGAGAGAGAGAGAGAGAGAATTGTTTGAATCAAGGTTGTCAAAATCCACTTGAAGTTCTCCTTCGAATTTCCAAAGATTTGATCCCAAAATCTCTTGCAAAACCAAACAGAGAACATATTAGTAAAGCAAAAACATAAAGAAAGAAAAAAGAGTGCTACAATATGTGGGATCTACTTACCAAAACTTCAGATCTATAAAGATAGAGGTTTGTTTAGAGAGAGAGAGAGAGGGAGGGAGAGAGAGGGAGGGAGAGAGAGGGAGGGAGAGAGAGGGAGAGAGAGTGAGAGAGAGAGAGAGAGAGAGGGAGGAGAGAGTGAGAGTGAGGGAGGGAGAGAGAGAGAGAGAGAGAGAGAGAGAGAGAGAGAAAGGGTGACAAACAGAGATCTGTTGTTGGTGCACACAAACCCGACAAGAGAAGATCTAGATTCAAAACTCTCATAATGACAAATTTTGGTCTCGGGCCCGGTTAAAAAGAGGGCGTTGGTATAAGCATTGATATAAGCGTCGGTAATTCCAGTACATTACCGACGCTTATACCGACGCATATACTGATGCTGTCTTTCTGAGGCAAAGCGGCTTTCCCAAATTGCCTGAGGGTCATACTGACGCCGACAGCTGACCGTCGGTATACTGACCGTCGATATGTTGTAGTGAAAGTTCAGGAGAGATTTTGCATCTTGGCACACATAGGAGTGACAAGGAGGGCACAAGGTACTCATTTTTGCAAAAAATTTTGAATTTGGACTCCAAAAAATCTAGGTGTCGTGTTCCCCCGTAGTTGAGTGTCGCAACATCTAGATGTCGTGATCTCATGCGGTTGAGTGTCGTGATATCTAGCCACGTCGGATATCGTGAGAATTTTTGCGACATCTGGCAGATATCGGGTATCCTGGGATTTTCTTCACGACACCTGACGAGTGTCGAGTGTTGTGATTTATTCTGTGATACCTAACGAGTGTCGAATATCGTGCAATTTTTTTCACGACATCTAACAGGTGTCGGGTATTGTGAGATTCCTCACGACATTTGACAGATATGGTGTGTCGTGACTCAGCAAGTGTCAGATGTCGTGAACCTGCTATTGCGATATGTGATAGATGTCAAGTGTCGTGTGAAAGTCCGGCGACATTCAACAAGTGTCGAATATCGTGGTTGTATCGTGAAATTTGACAAGTGTCGGATATCGTGATTGTCTCGCGACATTTGACAAGTGTTAAGTGTAGTGGAGATCAAGTTTCACGATACCTGTCAAGTGTGGTGTGTCGTGATCTCAGGTGGTTTCGTGTGGCGAAGTATCGCGACGTCTGACAAGTGTTTAGTGTCGTGTAGGGCCAAGTGTCACGACATCTGCCAAATATCGTGTATCATCTGTTTCCAAGTATCACTGATATCTACTAAGTGTCGTGTGTTGCGTGTTTTGAAGTAATCCTAGAGAGCTCTTGTTTCCTTGTTTTAACCCCCGGAACCCTGAACTGGCATAACTTTCTCATACGAAATCCGTTTGTAGTGATTTTGGGTTTGTTGGAAAGCTCGTGGGGATTTGTTGATATATGTTGATAGTGATGTGTGTTAATACACTTAGGACCACCAAGGAAGTCTTCTCCCTTTTAAGGGCATTTTTCACCAACTTGTTTATATGCCTATAACCATAATGGATCACTGTCTTTTGTACGTTCACTTTGTAATACACTTTGTTGTGTTGTTCTCCAAGCATCAGGAGTCCTCAAACTCCAAGAGGGCATCCGTTTGCAGTGATTTTGGGTTTGTTGGAAAGCTCATGGGGAGTACTACCAAAACATCCACTCATTATGGTAAAACTAATACAGGAATTATTAGATATAGTATTTCAAATTTTATCCTCAGGTGGACTTGGAAACCAAGGAGTTCCAAAGGATTTTGAGCAATACAAAGGACAATTTTGGACTTGTAGACAAGGCGTATGAACCTAAGACCAAGTAGACACTTAGGAATACTTAGATAAAGTACAAAATCATCTGAGGCTAGTGTCAACCATACAACCAAGTCGGGGGCTCACAACTCAGTGGTTAACACTACAAGCTCAGTTCACAGACGAGTGAGTTAGAAATGTCATTTAGCTGGGAGAGACACTTAGCTTCTGAAGACATGCATAGTTCAGTACCTAGGGAAGATTTTATGTCTAGAGTGGAAGGGGAATATCGGATGTCTCTTCAATACATATCCACCAACTTGCAAGGAATACCCATCTACCTCGATGGTCTACACAGGTTTGTAGCAAGAATGATAAACACTATAGAATTTGAAATAGTTCCAAGTCCAGCTATCAAGTATGAAGGTGGAGTTTACATGGACAAGATGGGCCAGATCTATGTAGTAATCGAAAACCCTGATCAAATTAATGAAAGAGGAGAATTAGAGGGACAAGGAACTTCCAGAAAATCTAACCAAGAAGAACTGGTGACTACCCCAAGGGGCAAGTCTGTGGTGACTCAAGTCTTGAGAGGGAATTTGATACCTCAAGATGATTACCTATTAGACATATAGCTGATCCATGGGTCTGACCTAGTCCTCCAGACTGATTCATTGACACAAGGAGAAAGCATCAGCCCAACAACTATATACGAGTTAAGGGATCCGAAAAATCCATCTAGAGTTATATAACTAGACCAAAGTCAAAGGAGATATTGGCCTGTAGATGAAGTGAATGGATTGAGATTAAAGTACATGGGGTTGCCTATATTCCCTCCTCGAGATCAAGCAACCACCTCACAAAACCCATTTGAGACCCAAGAAAGAACGAAAAATGAGATGTTAGGACAAATGAGCCAAGATAGTATACCCAAAAGACCAGAGGTACAATTCACCATGCGAGGAATTAACTCCCACAACCAAACTAGCAAGAGAATAGGAAATATGAATAGAACCACTAGGGCAGAACCACCCCAAGGCGTAGGAGCTGGAATACCATTAGGGAAAAAAATGGACCCTGCATGGGCCTTGTAAGGATTCCTAATTTTAAGGGATTAAGCCTAATCTTGTTCTTGCTTGAGGGAACAAAGTGCATTTAATAGAGCACTTTTTAGTAGGCAAGACTAGGCGTTCTTTTAGGCCCAAGTAGGGTCATCTCTCTCTTCTGTAAAAGAAACAGAGAGAGATTCCACTTTACACGTCATCAAATCCATCCATCTTTGTGAATAGAAAAATGATTTTTTTTTGAAAAGCCACACAGTTAGTTATTGCTTACTAAAAAGGGCCCATTTCTTAATATACATGTCAGAAGTTACTTTTTTTTATGGATTTTTTAATAAAATCACTCAAAATAGTTCTTTTTTCAAACTGCTCCAAAAGTAAAGTGCCACATCATCAAATTCGTAACTTTCCCTACCTCAAAAAAATGAGTTTTTCAAATTTTTATCATTTTCACTCATAGAATGGAAAACCTCACCCTGACCCATACACATATCAAAAAAGTAATTTTCTCTATGTACACATACTTCTTAGACCATTATACATGTTATTTTGATTCTCTTCTATCTTTCTCTCTCTTACCTCTTGAATTCTAGTAGCCATGAGGTACTCGAACAATTTCCTCCAAGGAGAAGATGTAACAATAATAGAATCACTCACAAAGAAATTTTTCTCCCATGAGATGACAATATTCATGTCCAAGTAGGTGGTTCATTCTTTCTTTGTGATCAAAGATGTACTATTCATTTTACTTTCCAGGATTCATCTACTACTTTTCATGAGGAAAATCACACAATACCATCATTGGAAGCTCTTTCATGTGGAGTGGGAGGACACAGACACCATATTTTTCTAATGAGGTATATATTTTTCTTGATTCCCATATTTGCAAAAGAATTAAACCAATATTTCCTTTGCATAGGTAATTCATCTAAGAAATAAGTGCTTCATCAACACCAAAGAAGCACTTTAAATTGTTAATAGTTTCTCTTACTTCTCCTTCTTTTCAAAAGAATGACACCAATATTACACAGTATGGATAAGAAAATGTGTGTGGAAGCACTTCTCCATGATTATAGAAGTTATTCATTAAGAACATGAATTATAAAGAGGACATGATTGATATTGCCACATAGTACTTACACATAAAAGAAAATATGCCTAGGTATGCTTAGCATGCAACCATGACTAAGGAGTCAATGAAGTAATCGTATCCTTAGTTTATGAAGAACTCATATACATATGCTTTTGTTTGTACAAAACAATAAATAAATAAATTTTTAATCTATAGAGGCTTTAAAAATCAATGTTCTTCTTCTAGAATCAAATCTACCTCTACTAATTTTCTTTTCATATCCCTTTTGAATTTGATTTTATATATGTTTATCTTTTTTCTACATGTTGTGGTGATAGGCTCAAATTCATATTAAAGATATTAATCACCAATGGCTTGGAATAGTGAAAGGTAAGGTACATCAGATGTTGTTTGTTTCTTTAAATTGTGCTCATTTTATTCATTTAAATTATTACATGTATCGTCATATGGAGAATTTTGATGTATCGATTTTTATCAGTCAAGATTCTAGTACAGTGGTGATGGGAAATTCCCACTATAGATCTAATAGTAATTTCTTAAAAAGTACATGTCATATTAGTGGTTCTATGCATGTTGACTAGTTGGAATAATACACACTTGCTTTTCTTCAAACAACTTTTGCAAGAGTTTGACTATTAGAAATGTTTTCATGAAATTACAACACAACATTGCAAGTGAAAATTGGAGGTTATCAGCAAGTCCTTTGCATCATGATCAATGTCATGCACAAAAAGTGTTTTTGGGTTCAACTTGGAACTCAAGTTACATAAGAGGCATCATTGATTATTTTATACTAACAAGTTTTTGTGGTATATCCTATCCATGCTCAAGGTACATAATGACCACCTTGGATGAAGCTCCATCACAGAGGATGAAGTGGTCTACATGCAACAGAGGTCACCATACAATCATAGAGTGGCTCAATATGACAAAGTGAAGTCGATTAATAATATCAAAATAGTTCTTACCCTCATCCATAGAATCATTCTTGTGAGCATGATGAAGATCAACTGCCACAGATGTGACCATTCATAAAAAGATTCTAAGGACATGCACAAAGGGGAATAATAGATCCACTAATCATTGATGATGAACCATTTGAACTCATTCTACCTCCAAATGGAACATGGCTGATGAAACATGCATGAAGTAACCATTCCAAGTCATCCAAAAAGGAGAGCTTCAAGGAATCATCATGAAACATATGCATATTCCAACATCATATCAAGTAGAGGCTATAAAGTCACTACTATAAGGTCAAAGAACACTACCCACATATGAGAAAAGAAACATATGCCATAAATTGTCTCACAATGTCAATCAAGGCATAGATGTAAAATGAATAAGAACTACCAACCACATCATAGATCATATGTAGCACAACCTAAAGTTTCTCCTAATGCAAAATCAACAAAAAAGTGAGCAAACGTTATCGATCCTTAGTGATTCAAAGTTAATGCACTAGACTTTGGATATAATCAATAGCACTTCAAGCCATCCAAGAGGAAGGAGATGTGTTCCTTACTTCTATTTTGAAAGATATTGACTTGTGTGTAGCTCATGTGAAGATGATGACCATACAAACAAAGAACCTAGATGGGACCATACATGATTATGTAATCATTCTTGTTGAGGAGATACATTTTGTAAAATCAAATTTCCATTATGCTAATCTACTTTTCATCATCTTTCTTACACATGCTCAAGTCCACCTTGATCTATATCATATGTTCATAATTGTATCCGCTTGCGTAAAGATTGTATGTGTGCAAAACAAATTCCTTAGAATCAAAACTAGTATTTGCATTGTTCAACTAGGTTGTGCATATAATAAGGTCCATGAACCTAAAATTTGAAAGAAAGGAGTTGTATTGTCACTAACCACATCATATTCAAATGTCCTCGGAAGAAGATACAAGCTCGGTTTAAGACTTCCACGATCACCATTCCACATCAAAAGATCATCATCTGAGTCAGAAAAGGAGTACTATCCATCATGAGAATCATGCCCTTGATTCTTCAGCTAGATATACTACAAACCCTTTCTAGTACCATCATGGATATCCATCATCATCATGTTCCAGTACAACATATAAAGAACTCTAAAAAGACCAATAACTATGAAGACTCAATTTCAAAAAAATCTCATAGTTACATAGCTACTTCCAGTGGAACTTATCACTTTGAGAGGGAGGTGATGTCATAAACACAGAGGAAACCATTGTAAAACCATTAATTCTATGAAAATGTTTATATCCCATGAATAGTTCAGATTTTGGAGAAATGGATGCTACCATCACGTCCGGAACATGCAAAAACCCTAAGATTGACTGTTTATTTGTCTAATTCTGACATCTAGAGCCTTGGTAACCTCAAAAAGCACCAGAAAAGGGGCAGCCACAGAAACGCAGGATAGGGCTTTTCTGTGGCTGCGTTTTTGTGGGTGCCCCTTTTCTGGTGCTTTTTGAGGTTACCAAGGCTCTAGATGTTAGAATTAGACAAATAAACAGTCAATCTTAGGGTTTTTGCATGTTCCGGACGTGATGGTAGCATACATTTCTCCAAAATCTGAACCATTCATGCGATATAAACCTTTTTTGGTGCTTTGAGGTCATGCAAGGTCATCAAATGGTGGAAATAAGTATGAATTCTTGCAAAATTTAGGGAAATTATGCAACCCAAGAACTAGATAGGGGCATATATGACTATGTGATCATTCTTCTTGAAGAGATGTTTTGTAATGTGAATTATCTCATTGGTAATATACTTTTTCATAACATTTCTTACACATGCTCAACTCCACATTGATCTATATCATATGTTCATAATCGTATGCGCTCAAGGCAACATGCTATGTGTGCAGAGAAAATCATTTATGGTTATAAACTCATTTTTCCATTGGTAAATTGAGTTGAGCACATAATGAGTTTCATGGACCTTCAATTTGTAATAATAAAGTTTCATATCCACTAGAAATAAACTTGCATGGCCTCAAAAGCACAAAAAAAGTTCATCCATAGAAACACACAATAGGCATCTACAAAACTTTTGCAAAGACATATCCCATGTTTCTATGGCTCCTCTTTTTTGATACTTTTGAGGCCATGAAAGGTTATTTTTAGTGGATATGAAACTTTATTATTTAGATTTTTAGAGCCATGGAACTTATTTCTAACAAGTCACTTACTCTATAGTGATCCATGCATATACAACTTCTACAATGGGAGCCAGTATATACAAACATAGTCACATGAGATAAAATAGTTTGTTAAATATAATTTAGGATAATATCCTCATGTCTAGCATTCTTGTTGTGCCACTATACCCCACATAAGGCAGAAATCCCCCTTTGAACTCCTCCCATTAAGGTTCTATGGGGAAATTCCATGGCACCAGAGGGCCTTTATTTTCAGCTTGAATGGGATTCAAATTGGCAAACTTTTATGCCCCACTTACCTCATGGCATCAATCACAAAGACCATTTATTACCATAAATTTTGACATATAAAACTCATCTAGCTTAGAAGTTAAGGTTCCATGGATGTTTGTACTCTCAAAGTGGTTTCTCCTCATAATGTGGGCCTTATAACTTAGAGCACCATGGATCATTTGTGGTACTTGAGGAGTAAGTATTGAGTATATCTAACATGAATGGCCTTTTTTAGTTATATCCTTTGTAATTTCAAACTTCATAAATGATCATCTATTGAGAAATTTAACCAATAATATGTCACTTATTGTGAACTTGAACATACTCTATTTTAAAGCAAAAATTGAATAATCACCAAGAGAAATTATAAATGCACAGTTGTAGACTACAAAAATGTGAGAGTAGACATGTTTTCATTACAAATATCAAATCTTAAAAAATTTACAAATTATTGGTATCAATGATTGTACAACTTGAAGTTCTTGCAAATGCAAGAACGCATCACAAAAATTGCAATGCTCATCCATGATGTAAAGTATTTCTAGACCGATTCTAGATCAAGAGGATTTTTAGATATCTTAGTAGGAGAGAAGAGATCAGAGAAGAGGGTATATACAATATCTAACATGAATCGATTGTCCTACTTTTTACAAGGTTCTTGAAAGTGCACAAACCATGAGATACAATGACTAGGGCCCAAGAAGTGACATTATCAGGTTGCAAAAGAACTATGTCAATGAGAGTTCTGTTCCATCTCCAATCTATAGGGACTTTCATTTTGTATTCCATTCTTCTACCCACCTGTAATCAATTTGCAAGAAATTGAAGTCATTGAAGTAAAATAAACAATAATGAAAAGATTACTTTAACAAAAGCACGAAACATTTCTCACCTTCTGTCCTTGAATTTTGAATTTGGATTGAGTTAGTCCTTCAAACCCCATAATCATCAAGTGTTCTCTCAGATTAGCCAAGGTCCAATGATTATTCACTAACATAGTTTCTGTTTCATTATTGGGAAATCTAAGCTTTATTTCAAATGAATGTAAAGATCCCTCTGAACTTTGAAATGGTATCCATTTGCCAAGTTTGCACATCCAACGATCATAGTAGAATCTGATGTATAATGAAGTACATTGTTTCAAATATCGAAATCCTATACATGTTCCACCTATTTTACAAAGATATTTATCACCTTTTGCAATTCCTTCTATGAAACCCCAATCTTCACCAAGAAGATTTTCGACTTGCTCATATGTGATATCTTTACACATGAACATGGTGGAAGTCTCTTGGAATGAGAATCCTTGGAATAAATATACAAAACAATGAATGGAAAAAGACCAGTGCAAACCTACAGACCTAGACACTTTTGTGAATTTCAAAGAGTTATGTATATCCATTACCATCTTTTGCTTCAAAGATGATATGGTCCATATATCAGGTTTTGGCCACTCCAAGCTAAGAAGAGAATGTACTTCAATTCTCTCTAACCTTCCAAAACCATTCATTGTAGAGGGTACAACATATCTATGTGTGTAAAAGAAAACTCTATCATGGTAAAGTTGAGCAGGAGATATTCCTGGAAAGACTAGTGCACCAACATCTGCCTGCAATGCCTAGAAAGTACCTGTAAGACTATGAAGTGGTTGCTCTTCCACCAAAGTAGAAGGAAATATATCTGAAACAAACAAAAACATATCTAAATAGTTCAGAAATATATCCGACACAAGAAAACATAAAATATTGTAGAGTAATACTTACAATTCACAGGATATCTCATTCTACTAGAGTTTTCAAATTTCATAGTTGCCATTGTAAAAACATGTTGTATAATAGCAACCATTCCATTGTCTTTGTGCTTCTTGAAGCCAAGTAACTTTCCCTTCCAATGAAGATCTAAGTTTCCACGATCTCTAACTCGATGAGGCCCAACTCTAGAGGGTTGCATGTACACCCATGCACCTTTGGAGTACTCATGTGACAGCCACTGTCCATTTGTGGCTTTGATATTGTGACATCTTAATGTGAGGATTTCATCTTTTGGTCGCCTAGAAGCTTTAGTTGTTGCCATTGAAGCTAAAGGTCCTCAAGCTACAACAGTAATTTGAGATAGGAGATGCAGGTAGGTTGGAGTGTAGAAACAGGAGCTTCAATGGTGTGCTAGAGAGTGAAAATAATGGGAAAAGATGACTTTTTGGGACCTGGGTATGAAAATGTGAGGTTTAGGAGGGAAATAACTTGTTTTTGAGTATTTTTGAAAAAAAACCATTTTTTTGAGCTCAAAACATGCATGGATTTTGAATTTGGGGTCAAAAGGAGTACTTTTGACCCTAAAAAGTAATGGGGGGTCCATTTTCAGGTGTTATGATGAGTTTTTTAACTTTTTAGAAATTTTAAATTTTTGGGCCCAACTGAGAAACGAGATTCCTCCTCTCTCTAGAGGCAGCTCATTAAATAAGAGAGAAATATGTCCCCTCTTCCCCCTTCAACCTAGTATTTTATAGGGCATAGAGTGTGGCCACCACCCTCTTCTGATTGGTCCATCACTAATCACTCCTTAATCTAAAAGGCCCATTCAGGGTTCATATTTTTCCCTAATGCACCCATTGAAACCCAATTTTCCCATCATAATTCAACCCCCAAAGCCTGGCAGAATATTGAGACCAATCCAATTGGCCAAATGTATCCGAAATCGTTATGATGGCATAGGAGAGCCATATGACCACATTGCAGAGTTCAAGCACGTGTTGCGAGCGGAGCAAGTGGATGACTTTTTCATGCAATATGAATCCTTTGGGCTAACCCTCACGGGAATAGCCTTAACTTGGTTTCAATCCTTGGATCCAAATTGCTTTGGCAATATCGAACAATTCTTCCAAGAACTTATTTGGGAATTCACTAAGTGAGGGATCAAGCACAATTCGTCATCCTTAATACATAGTTTCAAACAAGCCCCTGATGAGACAGTAAAAAATGCAACACGAAGATTTAATCAATACGTAGCCCGATGCCCTATGACAAAAAGACCTTCTTAGTAGAAAATGATATCCGTATGTTTAGAAGGTATAACGAATGGAACATTGAGAATCTTAGTATATGTAAAACCACTACAAACCCTAAGTGAGTGTCTTCAGGAGTGCATAGATTTGGAAGACAACTTAGCTGAGAATTTCAAAACCACATAAGGTCCTACCAAGTCAGAGGATACAAGGAGCAATGAAACTTCTAGTTCGAGTTATGTGGAGGAAGTGGCAGAGTTAGTGGCCAAGAAATTAGGGGTACAAGGACAAAGGAACTACCAGAACTCTTCCTTGAGAGTGCCAATGTTAGGAAGTTGCACACGTTGAGGTGGAGATCATCCATCTCATGACTGCACTAGAGAAGGATTAGGGTTATCACAACCTTATCCCTACGATAGACAACCAACTCAAGAGCCTAACATGTACTCTTATAGTGAGCAGAAGTACAGCAACTACAACACCGTAAATTATCCAATGAATAGATAGCCACTAGCGTTTATACCACCCCAATATAGACCATACGGGTACCCTCCTAGAGAACAAGGCAAAGAAGTTCCTAGGTATAACCCATGTCCAAGATCAGGAGGAGCAACTAGACCATATGAACATGGAGGATATAGCCAACCTCAACCTATACCAAGAGAACAACCACCCCACACACTAGCTCCGATACAAGGGCAGAACATCACAATACAAGTCGTTTGTCTTGAGTGTGGCAAAGAATAGCTCCTGAGAGATTGCCCCGGACATCCCTCTAGTGCACCAAAGGTTACACCCATTAATGTAGTAGGCCTAGTAGGGGATTCAAGTTCGAGTAGCAATAATGTGGCTCCTATACATGCAGTTACTAGGGCACAAGCCTTACAAAAAGCTAAACTAGTTGAGCAATTAGAGCCAAGTGAGTCACGAGAGCCTAGTAAGAGAAAAACAAGAACATGGAAGGATACTAGAGAGAAAGCCAATCGTAAGTGGACCAAAAAGTTATCCGAACTAGAAGAAAGCCTAAGAGATGCAAAAACAAAAATAGAAGATATTGCCTCTCAAGGCTCCTCGCATGTCAAAACTCCATCCACACCACGTCATCCCCACCCACCAACCATTGTAAATAGACCACTACAATGAGGGTTTGTTCTTGCAGATCCAACCCTAGAAGACTTGGACATGATGTTCAAGGCATACTAGGCTCGACTTCAAGAAGGGCCAACACCTGCAAACCTAAAGAGATACCCTAGAGTAGATTTAGAGATTGAACGTACAAAAATGTGCATAAAAATGGTGGAAGTAGCTCAAGCTATGTTCGAGGCCAATCAATCACTCAATCAAATGAATGCTATCACACCGGGTTTGCTAGGGTTTACTAGATAGATTAGAGCAGTTGGTAAATGAACCACACGTCTCTTTACCTCCACAGGCTCAACCAACTATTGAAAGAGAAAGCTCATCACCAAAGAAAGAATATGTTCCTGACTCCATAGATGATGGAGAACCTCTTTAAATTCCACAGCACACTCAAAAGTTCTTGGGGGAAATACAAGAAGAGAAAGGGGCCAAGGAGAAGGATGTTCCCCCTCCTATTCTTGAGATTGACGACCTTCATGATCAATTTCTACAAGACATTCCATCTATTTATGGAGACCAAACAGAGCAACAAGAAGATAAACGATAAGATTTTCTTTACAAGAGTTTCCACAGTTCACAGGCCCATGGGAATCTGAATCTCTCCAGATTAGAGTTCCCACAATATTGATCAGAAATGAAGACTCGGTGGTTCCAAGAAACACTAAATTCATGAAAAACACTAAGGTTCAGTGTCATCTCACTTTAGAAGAGCTGCTCAAAGTAAAACCTGAGTTATGGAAACATGTGGCAAATCAAGTCCCAGAACTTGATTCCCATATGCCAAAAGCTGGCTCTAAGCAAAAAGTCCAAGAGATACCTCTAGACGAAATAGGGGACATGTGTGAGGGTGAAAAAGGTAATACTTATCTTCCAATCACCTACCAAGGTTACACAACCAAAGCAATCATAGATTCAGGTGCTGGTGTTGCTATTGCAACCACCTCCTTGTGGAAGCAATGGGGCAAGCCCACATTAAGGCCAACTAGAATGAAGCTTCAAATGGCAGACGGTCATTTTGAAAGACCTCTAGGATTGCTCGAAGGGATAACTCTAACCACCTGTGGTGTAGAGTTTGAAAACACCTTTGCTATATGTGACTTTGAAAAAAATAATGTCTATGAGATGATCCTAGGAAGAACCTTCCTACGACAACTACAAATAGTACAGGATTGCGGAACCAATTCCTTGTACTTGCAGCGCTTAGGGGTCACAACCAAGGTCAATTTGAAGGATTACACCTTCAGAGATGTACCGCCCCTACAGTGGAATCCTATCCATAAGGAGCAAGAAGATTCAATCTCTGTGCATTCTAAAAGTTCATTTGAAACATCCTGGATGCATGAAGATACTCATTCGTGGATGTGCAAGGTCGCGAAGGAAGAGGGAAAACGCTTAAAGGCAAGAGAAAAAGGAACTTCTCAAGGAGATAGACCAGTTAGAGACCCTGCCTATACACTGATGATCTTTCCAGATGAGGAATTTGAGCCTCATGGTTGGGCAGAAATCTTAGCCACCATGGACATTGCTATCAATGAAGAACGGTGGACACCTCATTGTGATGAGGAGGGTTATGATATGAGTCCATTGTAATGGATAGTTGCTTTAAGTCAGAAGAGCACTATCTAGAAGATGTAGGAGTATTTAACCAACAAGAAGAAGAACCTCTCACAAGCATCAAAACGGTAAATTCAAAGGAAGGAAGTGAAGGTGGTCAAAAGAAAAAGAAAAGAACATTAGTGAAACAAGAAGAGGAGCAATCGATGAAGGTCGACCATAATAACATTCAAATTTTGGTGCCAAAGAAATTAGCTACAGTCAACAAGGGCGATTGCAAATGTGGGTACCCAAGGCACTATTACATGCACAAAACAACATGGTTTCCTCCACGAGAAAAATCTCAGCAAAGAAATCACGGAGAAGCAAGAGCCGAAACCATGGACTGAGACCAAAAGAAGATAAATTCATCTCTTCACTGGTAATAAAAAGCCAAAAGTACCAGTAGCTTCCACAGAGCCAAAGAGCCAACCATGCTGGATACCAAAATTTAGAAACCACCCAAAGATAAAGAGGATAGAGCCTATGTCTATAGGGCCAAGTACTATCCTGAAATGGATCCCTATAAGAAGGATTACATCATTTCAAGATCCACAGGCTACCTCCAACAAAGAGTGCATCACCATCCACCAACAACAGTGAAAGCCTCGACGTGCAACAACCATGTGCCTTTGGCATAACCTTGTCTTTTGCACCACTCAGGTCATGCATTTCCAAAGTATGCATTAATATAGGGCCACATTACATGGCCATGCATAGACACAATTGAGAATCCCAAGCACATGAGGCACACTTGACACATGTAAAATATTGTATTAATACTAACATCTTTCTTTTTGTTTTGTGACACTATTACACAAAAAAAAAAAGAGCGAAACAAAGCAAAAGGATAGGACTGTGTGCTTAAGGCATCTCCGACATAAACCATCAACAAGGACATCCATCAACAATAGAAGATAAGTCGATGGTCAATTACCATGCTAGAGCACACCACGAAAAGATGAATATCGATGAACACTTGACCATGGTATGAACCGCCTACTTCGACAACATGATAACCATGATAGAGTAGGAAACCTCTTCATGAACATACCCTTGAGCACTTCGCTAAAGACCCAAATTCTTGCACCATACTTCTTCCAATGCATTCCCGACGTATGCATGCATAGGGCCACATTACAAGGCCATGCACAAGGCACATATCTTGTTCAACCCATGCACTTATGCATTTACCCATTATCCATTATGGGTTACAAGTACTTGGCATGAAAACGAGGAAAACCATCCTTGAAAGAACCAGAGGACATCACGGTGACAATAACAAGAGCAAGGAAGCAATCCACCACGAGAGTGCTCATACCCAACATTGACAACCTCTTTTGAGTAGCTCACAATTTTGAAAGCTCACAAAGACACCATCAAGCGAGAATACAAGGAAAGAGTACATACGAAGGTAGCAGGGACAAAATGCAGAACTAGATAACTGCCCAAGCTACAATTGGAAGATGGAATTTTCGTGTGGATACATGATGAACACTATCTCTCCAAGTACCATGGAACAACCACTACAACAAGGGTCTGTCAAGGATGACAGACTCAAGAGTGGGGGGGGAGTGTTGACAGTCAAGGTCACACACAAGCAACGAAGTGCATCAATGAAGTGGATACACAAGAAGAAGGAGCATGTAGGGAGCTCCAAGAGGAACATGTCAAATTTTCATAAGAAATCCCTATAAATATAGTGAATTTTGTCACTAAAAACAATTGTAAATACCAGTTTTCATTTTTACAACTCCATTTTGTTCAAGCTGAGGAGTCCTCGAGCTTGAGGGGTATTAGAAGTAGCATCCTACCGATTTTCATATTTTTTAGATTCCGTTTGAGTCCCCAAATAAGCCTTGGAACCTAATCCTCAACTAGGCCAGACACTAGGTCTGGATAGGGCCAAAACTACTCAAAAAACTATAAAAAGGGCTCGGGAGCTCATTTTTGAGGTTAGCTTGTTGTAGATTTGAGCTTCTGTAATATATTTTCTTTTGCAATCGAAGTCCTTCAATTGTTCCACTCTTTGCTCTTACCTTGTGCACATGTGTGTATGTGTGTGCATGCTTGTGTGCTTTCACTCACGCACTTGTGCACTTCACTTGCTCTTGGTCTTCATACCGGTCCTCACATCTCCATGGATTGACATTTATGAGGTGAAGCTCCTCACGTTGGTACTTGCCATTGTGCTAGAGTGACACTTGGGAACCCCCAAAAGCTAAAAAGTGATTGATAATCAATGCACTATTTTCTTCATCCGTCTTGCACTCAAACCCATCGATATCCATCATGAAGGTGATCATTTCCTTGGATTGATTCTTCTTTAGGAGACTACACATCTCTTTAGTAGGTCTATCTGCCTTTCCCATCCACCAATCTTTACAGTCTACCTGTAAATTTTTTGCAGGCCTCTAATTTTTTGGAGCCATGTCTAGTATTGAGATTGGCCCACATTCACTTCGTCCTCAAGATGTCTAAACCTTTGATAAAGATTCTCTCTTCTAGCTCGATGAATGTTTTGAAGATTCTTTTGAGCCTTGACCAAGATGTGTTGTGTCATCACCATCCTCTAGCACTGGTCTAGCGAGGAGTATATTGGATTGAGGGGAAGAATAAGGTTGTCGGATTGGCATGAAAACCAAGGGGCTTTCTTGAGATTGATGACTTGATTGAAGCTAAACACCATTGGGTAGTGATCAGAGATAACAATGTCCACACATTAGCAGAGGGTAGGGGAGCCCCACTTATTGATGATATTCTGCACACTATAGATCCTGTGAATCATAGCTTCCTCATGTCATCTCTAGATTGGAGGTTTGACCTAAGAGAAACCAACCTTGTCTTTGATCTCCACCAGATCTAGGTGGAGCTTGAATTGGTCCAATATGTCCTTTTCATGACCATCGATCACACATCCTCTATTTCCCCATCTATTAGAAATAGCCTCGACCATATTGAAGTCCCTATAAGGGAAAATCTTTAGGGATAGAGCATCCAATGATTGCCAAGTGGTAATTCCTATTAGGAGCATACACAAAGACTATGGTGAACTATAGAGCACCCCTAAATGAAGCACCAATCCATCGATGGTTTAGATCTTCTTGGGTATCCCCAAGTCTAGCATACCAACTACAATTAATACCAATAGCCAAGATTCCATTTCACCTGGGGTGCTCGGCGGAGAGCCAAACATGGGATGATAAAATACATTTCAATCTCTTTTGAAGGTCCTCCCCATCAACTTTGATCTCTTGAAGAAATATGAATTTTGGGTTTATGCTTTTATCACGGATCCACTAGCCAATAAAGTCTGCTCTTGAGGGGTGAGACGACCCTCTAACATTGAAAGAAATGATTATCATTATCGAGGATTAAGTCCTTTGTAGTGAGGGCCTTGTCCCTCTTTTTCTTGTTTTTCTCATCATCTTTTTTCTTTGAGGTGGAGGGGTCCTAACATAGGAGTTTACTCTTAAGGGGGATTTTCCATGGTATCTTAGCCAATTGTTTTCCTTTGTGAGAAGTCTTTCTTTGGCAATGAGTCTGCTATCCTTTTGAGAATTGTGGATCCAATGAGTGAGCTCTCACTATCCTGATTTTCTTCATTGATGGTTGTGAATCCATCCTCTTTGCTAGTGGTGTATCCTTCTTGGTGTGCAAGTGGAATCCTTTGGAGTTTTCCCATCATTGCGATAATCGTAGTGATTCATTCCCCTAGGTAATCCAAGCCATTGACCTCCTTCTCCAAGTTGCAAGAAATATTTTTTTTTGAAGTTGTGCAAGAGGGAATCCTCTCAATAATACCCTTATGGCTTCTTCTTCTTGTTTGTCTCACTTGGATGAAGCCTTCTGGGTTCACCTCCATGACTAGTGTTTCCTTCTTTTTCTCAGCATCCAAAGAATGACCCTTTGACATGATCTGGGTCACTGAAGCTTCTTTATTCTCTGTTTCATTAGCTTTTCCATGATTTTTCTTGTTCTTAATGGATTTCTATCGCAAAGGATAATCTTTTATTCCATGGCCTTGCAATCCACAATCAAAGCAAGAATTTGGAAAGTTCTTGTATATAATATCTTGCTCTATGGTTTTCTATGTAAATTTTGGAGGGGATATCTTTGTTGAGATCTGCTTCGACACAAATATGGGGGTGCCATCTTCCATTGAAACAATGTTTAGCACCTTCATAGATGGAACCCTCGATGTCTTCTCTCAAGGAAAGAGACCGACAGATGGGCGATACAATTTCTCTTATGAATCCATATAGGAAAAAGGGTGGGTTTTTTGAGCTTAATCCAAAGCAGATAGCGTAAAGGGTTTGAGCTATTTGAAACAAAATTAGCAAACCATTTAAAAAGGCACAATGTAGTTCTTCATACCTATTGGGTGCCAATTTGCAAAGCTTGGTAGGACATATCATTTTAAAAAACCAAGAAGACATGATTAACTAGAAAGAATTGGCACTTGCTAACTATCAAGCTGCAAGGGAACCACTCCTTACATAACCATTGTTGCAAGGATTCAAGAGGGGGCTTATGACCAAACAACTCACTGATGAGAAATATTCTCTTTAGCTCGTCTTGCTTTGCCAAAATATCTCCCCTTTGAAGTGAGACAACTAGGGGCTTAACACCAAAAAGCTCTAGAAAAGCACTAGAGGTTTTGTCCTCCAACAATGTGCCGACATTACTCATCACCAACGAGTGGGAGATCTCGGCCATGAAAATAACCTGGATAAGTGAGCCCGAGAAATCTTATACCACTGCACATCTAAGACAACTTAAAAAGTCGATTTTGCTCCTTCAAGTTACTCACATAATTGATTGGAAGATGCCTCTCACAGAAAATCACCGATGCAAACTTGAAATGAGCTGATGTAAAATAAGAAAGGAAGCAAGTTTGAAGTCAAACTTAAAAAATGAGAGGATATATGTTAACTTCTTTTCTCACATTTTTCTTTTCTTTTTTTTCCTCTCTCGTTTTTTTTTATTTTATTTAAAGCTTAGCTTTCCATGTTTTCGTGATAGATGGGGGGGGGGTGTGAAAAAATGGGGGGGACTCAGATTAGATGACTCCACTTCAATCAAATTTTTTTTTTTTTGAGGAAAACAAGAAGTATAAAATTGATGCTAGCCAAAAAGTACAAACACAAGATAGGCTCATATCAGAGCCCACAACAGCAACAGGGCTGACTCACAATAGGATAGAGTCTACATAATCACTAAGAAAGGTGATCAAGTAGCCTCTTGGCTTAGAATACATTCGAAGGAGCTTATCTCTCCACACATTGTGGTGGTAATTTTTTAATATTACAAAGGGGCTCTTAATATCCGATTGGGACTCATTACAAGAGGGATTACATAGGCTGAAGATTTTCCTCAATCCGAACAAACAGGAGAAATAGTGATCCTTTCCCTTTTTATTAAAGATGGCACTATTTCTATTTTTCCATATAAACCACATAATGTGACTTCTGGTGATCTGCCAAAGGAGGATGTCCATGCCATTTGATTCGCCTATCAGAATATCTTTGCAACTTGGAGTTTTAAGGCCTTGGATTTGACAGTAAGACCAGATACCATTCCAGAATCTAGTAGCAAATTTACACTTAATGAAAAGGTGTTCCAAGTCCTCTTCTTTACCACAGAGTTTACACAGTCCAGCATCAATTTTATACTTCCTAGCTTGACTGCCAGTCCAAATGCCTTGGTGGAGAATGAGCCAGTTCTGACAAGATTGCTTGTTAGAGAGAGGGAAGGCCCAGGAACACTGGAACCTGTACTTCCACTGCAGGTGGGACCACTGTAATCCCCATTTCTTGTTCAGCTTCCCAGTGATTTCTTTAATACTTCTACCATTCCTTTTGAAGGAATTAAACATATCCCAGGCAACATCCTGAAGGGAAATCTGCTTCCTCCACATGTAAGTCTCCATCTTCACCTTCAGAATCTCCTTCTTGCTCAAAAGAATCTTTTTACATTGAAAAGAAAGACCTTGAGTATCAAGAATAGTATGGTCATCAATCACTTCACCTGCTCTCATCAAGTCCTTCCATTGCCCAAAACCCTTCATTCTACATTTATTCCATCTGATAGGGAGGGCCTGAAGGGAACCAGAGTTAAACCAGCCAATCCAAATGGAGTCCTGTACTAAAAAGGAAGAGTTGTGAGCAAACCAAATAGGGATATTATACTTAGACTTGACAAACATCCAGGCTTTCCAAAAATTGCATATAAGCTGACTGCCTTTTGGCACAAATTCTACAGGAGAAGTAATGACATCCCATAGAGAGCAGTTAGTCCAACTTTTATTATGCTTCACATGGAACCTGTTAATATTTCTTTTAATCAAACAAGCCCAAAAATCATTCGAGGAGAGGGATCTATAAATCCATTTGGCAGCCATTTGAGTAGCCATCCTAGAAGGACAAATGAGACCTAGCCCAGCTTCAGACTTCTTCATACAACATATATTCCAGGCAACTTTGGGGATTTTAGACCCACCCCACAAAAATCTTCTAGCCAAAGAGATGGTCTGGCCTAACTGCTTTTTATTAGGCTGCCAGCAGGAAAGAAAGTAAGTCAGGGAGGGGAGGATAAAATGCTTCAAAACAAAAGATCTATGGGAGATACTGTGCTGCACATCACTCCACTTAAGAATTTTAGCTCTAAATTTATCAAGCATCCAATTCCATCTTTGTTCATTAGTGATGCCAAAGCCCATGGGTATACCCAGCAACCTAAAAATCATCCCTTTCTTGATGATGTCACAACCTGCCATCTCAACACAATAAGGAATATGATTATTAGAGGCAAAAAAACCCGTTTTCTTATGATTAATCACAGATCCACTTGCCAAACAAAACATCTCAAGACATTTGAGGAATTTCTTAGCAGAATTATCATCAGCTTTCATAAGCATGTTGGTGTCATCTACAAACATCTGAAGACCCAGAGGGGAGTGAGCCAGGGGAATATCCAAACCAGAGATGGTACCCTGTCTAATGCAATCCTTGACTAGCCAACCTAAAGAATCACTTGCAATAGCAAAAAGGAGGGGAGCCAAGGGGCAACCTTGTCTAATGGACCTGCAAAGTCTAAAAGGGTTAGAAAGACAACCATTAATGGCCACTTTAGAGAAGGCATTACCAAACAGAATACTGACATACTTTATAAACCTTTTGCCGAATCCAATGTCATGCAAGGATTGAAGAATGAACTCCCATTCTATCCTGTCATAAGCCTTATCAAAATCTATTTTGAAGAAGAAGGAGTCAACATTAATCTCATTGCAGTATTCAAGACCTTCCCAGATAGTGATAATATTATCCAAAATAAATCTGCCTTTAATGAAACCTTTTTGCTCAGGGAGAATTATAGTGTTCATTAGAGGACTGAGCCTTCTAGCTAGAATGGCAGCCAAAATTTTATACAGAGAAGTCAGGCAGGAGATGGGTCTCCAATTGTTTAAATCATCCTTGGGACCTTTTTTGTGAACTAATTTTATCACTCCAGTGTTAATGAAGGGAGAAAGGGATCCCCTGCTAAAGGCTTCTTGCCAGATCTTGAGAATAATGGGAACCACCTCTTCCTTAAATTCCTGAAAAAACTCATAAGGCAAACCATCATGACCAGGAGACTTACCAAGCTTCAATTTGCCAATGGATTCAATAACCTCACCCTTAGAGAGGGGCATGTCAAGGAGGGAGTCCATTCCCTAAGGAACCATCTTTTTCCTACAAAGGGCAATGGCAGCTCTTGCACTCCAAACAGAATCCCCTCTCTTGGGAGGCTGAGAGAATACATTGGCAAAGAACCTATGAGCAACCTGGAGGTTATTCTTAATATCTTTAGCAAGACAGCCATCATTATTCTTGAGCAGAGGGATAAAATCCCTGGCTTTTTTCTTCCTCATCAAATCAAACATATGCTTGTTGGGCTTGTCAATTTTGCCAGCCCAGAATTCTCTAGACGTGGCAAGGGCACCTCTAGCAAGGAGATAATCCACTTTCTTCACTTGTTCCTGAAGGTCTAAAACCTTAGCTCTTTTGTTAATCAAATCCAGATTAGAGCACTCAAGTTTATTCATCTCCTGCATAATCATCATCCTTCTCTTATGCCTTATTTCTTTAGCTTTATTCTTATAGTACTTAATTAAGTCCTGAATATCTCTAACAGCCCTTTCCCAGGCCACAAAAGGAGTGAAATTATTAAAATGCAACTTCATAATATTAGTGATTTTTTCCTTCACTATAGGAATCTTAAAAAGGGAAGAATCCAAATGCGTCCAACCTGCTCTATAGATGGGATTGTTATTGAATAAATTAACAATCAAAGGAGAATGATCAGACATTTGCAGAGAAAGATCAGTAAAACAGCAAAAGTTCCACAAAAAATGACTCCTACCCGCATTCATGTAGAACCTGTCCAATCTAGCAGATAAAAAATTATTGTGATTCTTGTTATTCCAAGTATGCCCAGTGTTAGCAGAGAGATCAACCAAATTATGTTTATTGATCAAATTATACCAACACTGCTTTTCAAAACCAGAAACTATATTATCACTTTTACCATTCCTGTCTCCAAGATTAGTGACCATATTAAAGTCCACAGTCAACAAAATTTCACCATTGAGCCTGGAGATTTCTTCCCAGCATTTGGATCTCTGCATAGCCTGATTAGCTGCGTAAACACACACTACAGTACAGTTTAGGGGTTCTTTACACTTCACAGCAAATCCACTAATTAGTGGGGCTCCTTTGGACCTCCTCAATAAAATGACAAAGACCATTAGCTATGCCTATGGCTGCCCCACCTTTGCTAGAGTGCTCCGTGTGCACCCACAGGCAGTTGTTAGAAACAATTTTCAGATTCGCCATGAGAGGAGAACCCCCAATCTTAAGCTCCTGCAAGCAGATGAAGTCTGGAAAGTGAGAAGCATCTTTGATCCAGTTGTTTATTATCTTACTTCTGACCGGGTCAGAAAGCCCCTTAGAATTAAAAGAAATAATTTTGATACTATCCATGGAGAAAACAATCAAGAGAGGAAAAACTTACTTTTTATGGTTCTTACCTGGCTTCACAGCAGAGATCGAAGACCTTACAGTATCTTTCCTCTTGGATTTATGTTTTTCTTTACCTTGAGGGCTAGGGGATCTGACATTTGTCATGCAAACATCTTGATCAATGGGTCCACCAATGTCATCCTGGACAGAAGTAAGCTCATCAAAACTGTTAATTTGCTCTATAAACATTTCATCACAATTGCTATTGTTATCCTCTTCAGAGGACACCGAAACAGGGGTGGTGCCAGAAGTGGGTCTGTAGGAAGAAACATTTGCCACATTTTTTCTCCCTTCAACATCACCCTGCATGTTAGAGTTCACCTTATTTTCCTACAGATTAACAACATTCGAAGGTTTAGGGTTACTGTGAAAACTGTCTACAGGACTTTTACTTTCCTGTAATATTTGCTCCTCAAAAGTCTCAGTTCCCGAAGGTAGGGAGTCTTCAAGAATTTGAAAGGGGTTGAAAACCCCTTTGACTAGAGGCTCCGACCTGATTCCCACATTAGGGTTTTTTTTTCTCTGTTTGTAGGGCACCTTTTTGAACCCTTGCTCTTCTTTGGGGTGGACCGATCCAAAGGGAGCTGTGTCAGTGGGGGGCACTTCACCACAGCCAGTCATTTTTACCTGGTTTTTAGCTAATAAAGGGCAATCTTTTATTAAATGACCTTGTTTATAACAGTTAAAACAAGCATTAGGAAGGTTCCTATAGACAACCTTTTGAACATGCAGCTTACAAACCTCAGAATTTTTAATAACAAGTTCAGATTTAATACTTTTAGAGATGTCAACCTCTACAAGCATCTGAGGCTCCCATTTGGGATTAAATTCTTTTTTAGGTTTCTGACCAAGAATTTTTCCAATTAACGAGCCAAGCTTCTCAAGCCAAGGGTAAAATTCCACCAGGAAATCTGGAAATTCCACCCAAATAGGAATTTTTGTTGGCTTGTTATTCCTAGGATTAAAGCCTGGATACCATTTATAAAAAGAAAGGGGAGTGTTTCTAATTATCCAATGTCCCTCTGCTATGACTTGCATGGCATTATTCACATCTTCAAAAAAAAAGAGATAGAAATTATTAGGCAAATATTGCACATGTCTAGCAAAAAGCCCCTTGCTTTCCCAGTTAACCCTCATCCAATTTTTAAGGAGGTCCTGAGCAGGCCGAGGGCCATGACAGTGGGCTATAACAACTTTATCTTCTAGATGAATGTTCCAACTATTGAGGGCAGAGCTCTCTATAATAAGAGTGCAATCGTCTTTGTCTTCCCCTTCAGGGTCAAGAACAATATCATGTCCCTTTTCAGTAGAAGAGCTGCCAGCCCCTTTAGACTCAATAGCTTTATCTTTGCCTTTGAAATCCGAGAGAATAGAATGAGGAAATTGCATACCTGTCCATTCTTGATTAGCAAACATAGAAAAGTAGTCTTGTTGCTGACACTAAGCAGCCTTGGGGTAAGAAACATGAGCTTGCTTCTGGTGTTGCACAGAAGAGTTGCCACCCACCAGTTCTTCTGTGGCTTTCCCTCTCCCAGGACTAACCCCCAGAGCCAGAGGTGAGCCTTTGTTAGCTTCGAAGGTAGGATTAAGCATAGTCTTCAGAGTGGCATCTGTACCATCCGAGAAGGCTCCAAGAAACCCATCGCGCAGCGCCTCGTGCAGAGCCATGGTAGCAAAACGTTAAGCAACACCCTCCACAAGCTCCACCTGACAAGAGGGGAGTATGAAGACAGGTCCCCCTCACAACGAGGGGGACAAGAAACGAGCGCGAGAAAGACAGTCCTCCCCACCGAGGGGGGAGAGAAGGCGACGCTCCCCAAAACCCAGAACCCTAGGCGCATTCAAGAAGCCACTCCCACAGTCCCAGAATGTTGTCTAGAGAAGGTACATTCTTGTGCAAACACGAAGAAGCAAAGCGACGGTACCCACTTCAATCAATTTTTAAAAGAGCAAAGGAAAAAACTTTCAAACTTAAAAAAATGAAAAAAACACCCCACGTGCAGCCGCTCTGTCACCTAACCTTCAAGAACCTTTCATGTGAAACAACTTGCACTCATGCCCTGATGAGAGAGAACCAATGGATCGTAGAACCTGTGGGGATGCGACAAAGTAGGGAGCTTGAGGGACATGGGCGGGACACACAGGGGGGCCAAAAAAAGGGGGCTATGTGATAAACATGGGGGGCCTATATGCGAGATACACGGAGGGGCGCTACGTGATAGACAAGGGGGTTAGGCCACAGAGATGCAGCTCCATCAGTACACTTATCTGCTTGTTTTCGTGACAAACACAATGCGGATTATGCAACATACCCCGATGCATGATCTTGCAATAGACATGATGGGGCTTATTTTCCAAAAATGACATAGAAAATGCGACACATACGAATCTATCTCATCTTGCAACAGACATGGGGTAGTCACCTTTCTCGTGACAAACATAGGGGAGTGTCAATTGATCTTCTCCAATTTCATTTTATATTATCTCTTGATGTCATGAACTTGCGAGAAATTAATCAATTCGTGGTAGAAACACTCTTGTTCTCCATTCAAGCTTAAATTTTTAATATACATCCTTGATACTTTCTCCAGTTGGGCTTTTTTTGTAATTATTAAACACATGTGCCTTGGCATTTATCTAATAATATCACACCTTTCTTGAATGATCATTAATAAATGTCATAAAATATCCATTACTTGTAAGAGCAGTGTAAGAAAAGGTTGTCTGATTGTCCCCATATATTTGTGTATAAAATCAAGTCTATGGGGAATAATTTTGCATCTTTCTAATCCTTTCTACATCAACATGTCCAACTCTTTTGTAGCATGAATCCAATGGAGCAATTCATCTATCTTCATAGGTCACAAACATTGGGGCTACTTGATGTCCATGGTGGATATCCTTTCTTCTTTCCCACCTCTAGAAATTAGTTCAAAATTATTCCTTGGGTCTTCAACAAAGCATATTTGTGATTGAAGCTGATTTGATATCCCATATCTACCATTTGACTTGGTAAAGTAATATTCTTAGTGAAAGTAGGGACATGAATCCCCTTGATAAGCACTTAGTCTTTTAATAATCTTCAAGATTGATGTGTACAACATGTTGGATACCATATCAATTCTAGACCTCTATTTCAATATGGTTTTGCCTATTGGGAACCTACAAATTGGTAAACAAATCCTCCCTACATGGTATATGGTTGCTATAATCAAATTCTATATACAAAAACCCTTGCAAGATTGCATCATATCTAAAAACTAATCATTTTGGTCAATGAAGAGGTATTTTCAAAGTAATCATGCCCTCTATTTGTTTCTATACCCTTATGATTGGCTTTTATGGTGACGGTCACTTACGTAGTGGCTTGGCGTACTAGATACCTAACATTTTGGGCTCGCCAAACCTCTTCCTCTAAGTTTGCCTCCTCTTTCTCTACTTCTAGCTCATTCTCCTCTTTGATATTGTGCTTCTTTTTGGTAACATTGCTTGGTTGATTTTGTTGGTCTCGAATCTTTATGTTCCTCTTGTTGCACCTTTGCCTTGAATTTATCTATCTATTTGTATATGGATCACTTTCCTTTGGTCACCTTTAAGATGCCTTCCACGAAGATTCATCCTCTTTGTGATGATTAGGATTATAAGGATCTCAAGATTTGGTATTGATCCTTATATTTGTATGTGTGGTGAATGGGCTCTATTTTTTATCATCTTTCAAGACATTCAATGTTTGTAAAATTAGACCATCATCATCTAGTGTAGATCCAATAGAAGCTAGGACATCTTTAGCTCCAAATTCAAGTTGGAACTTGCTTTCCTTAATTGAGGTTAAATATAATTTTTCTAAATGTCCTCATATTTCTAGATTTATCTAGGGCTTGACTATGACCAATCATGGATTTATTATTTCTGTTGGTATAAAATAGAAATGAACCTCCTATATCTCCTCTTCGTTTGGTTCTATCTTTCATTTCATCATATGTAGGAGTGATGTAATCTATATATGGTTTTCATTGTGATCCAATTACTATACCCCACAATCCTCTACTCATTAAGAATTTCCTAATCCCAAACTTTAATGGTTGATAGTTACCCTTCTTGAATTACTAAAAATGCGCATTAAGACTAGCCATTTCCTTTTTCGCTTAGTCCTATGATGTTTAATCTCCTCATTGATGAAATGAGAGTGATTGTAATTGGTAATTAGTTCTTTATTCAAGTTTCTCACTTGCATAAGTTTGTTTTTGTCTTTTGAAGCCTTGATTCTTCCTCTTTGTCAAATACTTTTTTCTATGTTGATTTTCTACAAAGATTCATTAGAGTCCTCTAGACACTATAACTGTATCCTTTTATATATTCAATTGCTCAAAGGATTGATCTCGTACCATTGATGGATAACGAACACCTAGATGCACAATGAAGTATGCTTGACCCTTTTTAAGATCACACTAAAGGAAAATATGAACTCAATAAATTAAGTGCTTATGAAAGCTAAAAAAGACCTTATTTCAAAGCTTGAAATAACTCTTAGTAGACTCACACTTTAAAATATGAAAAATGACTCAAAGTGGATTCTTCATGCTCTCACTAACACCTTATGCCAAAAAAACTACCTGATATCTTCACAAAGTATCGTGTGAGTGTATACGTAGAGATGTTCAAGAAAATATAAGTTTATAGAAGAAAATGAGATCATATTTAAAATATCTACACCAAAATTAGATATATTTTTCATGTCATTACAATATTCATATATATATATATAATTAATAAACCTAGAATTTGTGGTCAACTAGATAGATATCTAGAAGATGATAGTTATGTGCCTATGTGTAGAGAATAAATTGGAAGAGGTACCTTAGCTAGGGCAAAATTTCTATTTTTTTTACTAACTCACACACTATCTACTCTCACAATTAGACTCACACTATCATCTCTCCAATCATCTCACATACAAATTATGTGATAGATTGATGTTAATTCACCAATAAGACTCCCTCATTTTCTCTAGCTCCTCATTAGCCAACTTAAATTTCTCTAGTTGGCCAATGGTCAATGATAGATACATCACAATAGATAAAACTCATGGAATAATTCTCAAATAACTTGAAATGTTGTGGCATGGATAGTTGGGGTTCTTTGCTTCTGCTTGCACTTGCATGTTTACACTATGTCCTCTAACAACATACATCACACACACATTGAGATACTCATATACATAATCATACATCTACACATACATAGACACATATAAAATAAATGAAAATATAAACATAGATGTACAAAATTTGACATGGGATAAATTTCATGTGGTTCTGATTCTATTTGAATGAACTTAGATAATTTAGTGTCTCCTTACGCAAATCCTCACCAGATGTAGAAACCTATTCCTTTGAACTTTACTTCAATGCTAACAATACCTTGAAGAAGGTTCATATCAACATAGATTTCATGCATTATCCAAGGTGTCTAGTTTCTTTTTCCTATCATCTTCAACTTCTTCTTTATATTCCTTTACATTATTAACTTCAATGCAAACAATACCTTGAAGAAGGTTCATATCAACATAGATTTCATGCATTATCCAAGGTGTCTAGTTTCTTTTTCCTATCATCTTCAGAAATATGAATGCTTATTTCAATAACCAATGATGTGACTCATCATGTGCCCAAGCACAATATGCAAGCAAATATTATGAAATAATTTGAATATTTTATCCACATGCTGTCATGAGGAAGGAGATAAGAAATAGAGCTCACACACACTCTCACTCTCAAGGAGCAGCATACACACAGATTGAGGCAAGGAAGAATGATCTTCTTCTTCTTCTATTACATAAAAAGGAATGTACAAGAATGACCTAAAAACAAGAATACAACAAGTGCAATATATAAAGATCAGTACATAAGGAAAAAACCTAATGTCCGCGAATAAGTGAGCTGGCAAGGAACAAATGTGCCATCACTCTCGATAGATAAATCTAATAAATCTCAATGAAGTATCCTTGACATATACCGGCGTGACCACTATATATGTTAGAGAAACCAAAAACTGGTATGTGTCATCCTAGATCATCACATGTTGAGCTTGATATCTCAACACATGCCACAACTATAAATGAAAGCATTTAAATTACCGATGGTTCTTAACTCAAATTCGCATATAACCCCTATTGGCAGCAACTAGGGAAGTCAGGATATTACAAGATAGGGGAGCCACTGCAAAGAATCAGAGCAGAGCGAGATTCAAGTGGGATCAAGTAGGCAGAGTAGCCAAAGAAGATCTAGCAATTAGGCCTATCTAATTTTTTAAAAGACAAATCCTTTTCAAAAGTGATTTTCATCACTACAACAACATTCTAAATTACATTTTTGGTAGATTAGAATCCATTTTATTGAAGCCAAGGAGTCCTCAAGCTTGAGTAGTATTAGAAGTACCTATGTATCAATTTTCATAATTTTTAGACTCTGTTTGAGCCCTCAAATAAGCGCTAGAACCTAACTTTTAATTAAGCCAAACACTAGGTTTGGACAGGGCCAAAGCTAGTAAAAACTATAAAAAGAGCTAGAGAGCGCATTTTTGGGATTAGCTTGTTAGAGATTTGAGTTTTTGTAAGAGACTTCTTGAATAATATAAAGCACTCCATTGTTCCTCTCTTTGTTCTTGCCTTGTGTGTGCTTGTGTGTGTGTGTGCATGTTAGTGTGCTTCTCACTCACACACTTGTGCTATCACTTGCTCTTGGTCATTATATTTGGCACCGTTGCCAGAGAGAGAGCTTCGAGGACAAGCATGTGATGGTAAGAAGTAGAATTGTGACATTGGAGTCATAGGTATTTTCCGTACTTTTCACCATTTTCTTTTACTTTCTTCACCATCATCATCACCATCATCATCCTCCCCATCTCCCACCTCCATCTCCCTCTTCATGGAATTTTCAGTTTTTTTGTCATATCACCTTTCCCATCTCATTCCCCTCATTTCATTTGTGACAGAGAGCAAGAGAGAGCTTGTGTGCTTTCTGTTTTGAGTGTGTTTTTAGCATTTCTTTCAGGTTCTAGCCATATCGTCATCCCCAATAGCTCCAGTAGGTATCCAAAAAGCTCTACAAAAGTCTCGGGGCATTGAGCTCTGTCAATCATGATTGATAGAAATTTGTCTTTTGGTAAAACGAAGTACACTACCATAGAGTAGAAGACCTCCACATCACACAAAAATTTCAAAAAAAAATTGCAGCATTTCCATCAATCATGATTGACACAATCAATCGTGATTGACACTGTCCATCGCAACGGACTCCTTGTCCATTGTGTGACAGACCCTGATGGACATCTCTGTCCATCCTGACAAATGGTATCCATCGTGACAGACAACCTTTTCCATCACGATCAACACAAATAGGATGATTAACAACGTATATCGGCAAAACTCTAGTCCATTGTGACATATAGCACCACAATTGACACAAGAAAATGTGGAAAACCAAAAATTTTAGTCCATCGCATCTAACAACCCACAATAGACTGTCTATCCATCATGATAGACAGGTATCCATTGCAAGGGACACCCCTGTCCATCATGATTGATAGAAAAATTGGGATTGACACTTGGACTCGGCCAAAGCTCCATCCATCGCAACACATAGGCCATGATTGATAGGTATTCATGTAAAAACCCAAAAATTTCTATCCATCATGATCGACACCATCAATCGTGATCGATACCATCAATCGCGATTGACACCATCAATCATGACGGACTCGTCCATCGCGATTGACACCATCAATCATAGTCAACACCATCAATCGCAATGGACTCGTCTATCGCGATGGACACCATCAATCGCGATCGACACTATCCATCATGATTGACAAGCCACAACGAATAGCTTTGTCCATCGCAATTGATAGTGCTCTCCATCGCAAATGACATGCTATTTTGGCCAATTTTTTAGGGTTTTTAATTTTAAAAATTTGGCTAATTTTGAGCATAAATTTCAAGAAATTGGAGCATAGTGCGCCCCGCAAGAAAATCATTTGAGAAGTCTTGTTTGCTTCTTCTCTTGTTTTAAACTTTTGAACCTTGAACATACATAACTTATTCATACAAAGTTTGTTTTTTGTGATCTTGAGCTTGTTAGATATAGTATTTTGAAGTTGACCTTCCACAGGGGTGACAAAACTGAAGATCCCTAGAGTAGTCTTTCATAAAGACAAGTGACAATTTGGACTTTGAATTACATGAATGAAAATGGTCTATTAATACAATTGAGTTTAAATCTTGATCTAGCTATAGTACTCTTATAGGTCCATTGAGATCATTGAAGGGCATCCAGAGCTTGCATAATGCAAGCTTGGGAACATGATTCCTAGGCATACAAGGGAAACCAAGGAGAGCAACCTGAGGTTGGAAGATCTCTCAACCCCTTTGGCCAATTCCTAGCATAGGCTCAGTGCGAATAGTGATTTTCATTGATTAGAGGCACGATAAGAACATTCAAGTTCTAAGATCCTTTAAATTCTCAAGTTCAAGAATAGTTTAAGTGCAATCTAGGGACAACTTAAGGGCAAAGAAGTTAATTTGATTGGAAAAAGAACATCAGTTATGACAAACTTAAGTGCTCCTGAAGACGCATCTTTAAAGACAAGAAGATATATCATAAAGAAATTAAAAGGAACAAGTGATTGATATCAAGGTATTAGATCATCTGAGGCTAGTGTCAACCATAACACTAGGTCGTGGGCCCAATAGCGTAGTTATTATCCCTACATACCCAGTTCAGAAACGAGTGATTTAGAGATGTCCTTTAACATGGAATGATTGGCAAGGAGTGCAAGCATAGCCTATTTACAGACACCAGAAGGTCCGTATAAGACTTAGTTGGAGTATATTAGGACCAACCGTTTAGGAGCACGCATCTATGAGGATGGTCAACGACGATCATCTGTCCAACTCAAAAATCCCATTCAACCCTTCGAACTTGAACAGCGAGTGGTTAAATTCGAAGAGGGTTTGTATATTGATAAGCAAGGAACCATGTATGTTGTTACTAGCTTACCACACATGATAGATGAGTTCAAAAATGTCATTGCTGAGAATGATATAGGATATCTAGAGCATAGAGACCTAGGACGAGGACCCAAGACTCCTCGAGGCAAGTCTATCTTGATGAGAGTGATTACTCTAGAGTGGGTCCCCCAAGGCAATAAAAGTATAGAACTATTCTTGAATAGAGAAACGGAGGAAGCTTTTTGGAGATTCAAGTCACATCAACTTAGTGAAATACGTGGAGTGACGATTCATGAGTTCAAAGATCCAAAGATTCCAAAAAAAGTTGTATACCTAGATAACACGTCGGAGAGAATTTTGTTGGTGATAGAGCATGCTAAGCATGCATAATCTTGGAAGGGCGAATTGATTTTACCCCACCAAAGTCTAATGTTTTCCATGGCCTCCAAGAGCAGGATCCTCTAGAATTCATGAATCCAAGAGAGAAAGAGTTAGAGAGAGACCAGACGTGAGCTTTGCAAACCCCTTAGGAAGAGGGCAATCAGGATTAGAGGCAAAAAGAATTGATAAGTAAAGACACAAAAATCCTAGACATCAAAGAGGCCTGGAGGAGTTTCCCTTGCCTAGACCTAGAGAAAATCCCAGAGTCTTGAAGCCTACTCAACTGATTAAATCCATGAAGAATTGCTTCGATGGCACCAGAGATCCATATGATCATGTAGCAGAGTTTAGACAAGTGTTGAGAGATGAACAGGTTGAGGACCTGTTCACTCTATACAATGCCTTTGGTCTTCCCAGAGAAATCATGTTGTTCTTAAGATTTCTTTTTTGAATGCTTCTAATCCGTCTCCTCTTTTCTATAGGGTTGTGAGGTAAAAATGGAGATGAAAAGGATCACGACAATTCCTCAAAAGATCTCAGGAAAGAAAACTACCATCTTAATGTTGAGATCAACAAAGGTGAAATGCAAGCTAGTAAGAGTCACTCCTACGCGATTGACAACAATGATGGAAATAATTATTGGACTATTATTGGTAATACAAATAAAGGAAACTTCATTTTCCCAAAGAAAATTGAGCTCCTAACAGAATTATGACTAAGAACGTCAATGCTTTCTCTCAAGAATCGAATGACATGGATAAAGGAAAGCTTCATGTGATGAGCCAAGAAGACGTTGGAACAAAGGACATTCCTATGGCTCAATATGAAGAAAGTTCACTCCCTCAACATCCTACCAGCGAATCCAAAAGAAAGGAGGTTGTGAGGACCTCAATGTCAATGGTAAAGCCCACTAAGGCTAGTAAATGTTGATATATTTAGGTATTGATGTGTGTGAACACGCTAGGACTAGTTAGGCACTTTCTTCCCTCTTTCGGAGGGTTTTTTCCCCCACTTGTAAGTACGGCTATTGCCCTAATGGGCTACTCATCTTTGTACATTCTCTTGATACTACAGTTAGTATTGTGTATTGTGCTCCAAGCTTCTTCTTCTTCCTTGTGATGTTGCGTGCTTCTATAGACCTCGAACTCCAACAATCAGTATCAGAGCATCTCGCCGCTTCATCTAGGGCCTCATCCACACCCCTCCAGTCACAGTCTCAGAATCACACGAAATTTGGTGAGCATACTCAAGGTGATTAAGAGCTCAAAATTGCTTCACTCTGTGCTATCAAAATCCAATATGAGCATGTTTCGACCTCCGAATGCACTACCACAGTTGATGTAGACACACAAGAAGAAGGAGCATGTAGGGAGCTCCGAGAGGCACATGTAAAATGTTCATAAGAAATCCCTATAAATCTAGTGACTTTTGTCACTAAAAACCATTGTAAATACCATTTTCCATTTTTACTACTCCATTTTGTTCAAGTCTAGGAGTACTTGAGCTTGAGGAGTATTAGAAGTAGCATCCTACCAATTTTCGTAATTTTTAGTTTCCGTTTGAGTCCCCAAATAAGCCTTGGAACCTAATTTTTCACTAGGTCGGACACTAGGTCTGGACATTAGGTCTGGATAGGGCCAAAACTACTCAAAAAACTATAAAAAGGGCTCGAGAGCTCATTTTTTAGGTTAGCTTGGTGTAGATTTGACCTTCTGTAATAGATTTTCTTTTGCAATCGAAGTCCTTCCATTGTTACACTCTTTGCTCTTACCTTATGTGTGCATGTCTCCATGGATTGACTTTTATGAGGTGAAGCTCCTCACATTGGTACTTGCCATTGTGCTAGAGTGACACCAAATTTGGCGCTGTTGCCGAGGAGAGAGCTTGGAGGACGAGCGTGTGATGGTAAGACGTAGAGTAGCGACGTTGGTAGGTAAAAAGAAATCACCATTTTCAGTTCCGTTTTTGATATTTTCTCCATCTTCATCGTCATCATCATCACCATCTCCTCCCACCTTCATCTTCTCTGATTTTTTCAGTTTTCACCCGTAGATTCACTTTTTTTACTTGTGGTTGAGAGAAAGAACCTTAGAGAGGGTGCAAAACCAAAACACTAAAGAAATACACCTCAATCTATCCAAAAATTGAGTGAACTATCCCGAACGTGATGTGACCTGTGCCAAATGTCGTGAGTGTGATATCGCGGGTTTGAGGAGAGATTTTGCACCTATAGACACATAGGAGTGACAAGGAGGGCACAAGGCACTCATATTTGCAAAAATTTTTTAGTTTGGACTCCAAATAATCTTGGTGTCGTGTTCTCCCGCGGTTGAGTGTCGCGACATCTAGATGTCGTGATCTCCTCTGATTGAGTGTCGTGATATCTAGCCACGTTGGATATCGTGAGAATTTTTGTGACATCTGGCAGATATCGGGTATCCTAGGATTTTCTTCGCGACACCTGATGAGTGTCGAGTGTCGTGATTTATTCTGTGACACCTGATGAGTGTCGGATATCGTGGAATTTTTTTTGCAACATCTGACAGGTGTCAGGTATTATGAGATTCCTCGCGACATTTGACAAATATGGTGTGTTGTGACTCAACAAGTGTCAGATGTCCTGAACCTGCTATCGTGATATGTGGTAGATGTCGAGTGTCGTGTGAAAGTCGAGTGACATTCAACAAGTGTCGAATATCGTGGTTGCATCATGACATTTGACAAGTGTCGGATATCGTGATTGTCTCGCGACATTTGACAAGTGTCGAGTGTAGTGGAGATCAAGTGTCGTGATACCTGTCAAGTGTCGTGTGTCGTGATCTAAGGTGTCGTGTGGTGAAGTATAACGACATCTGACAAGTGTTGAGTGTCGTGTAGAGCCAAGTATCGGGATATACCTTGGGTGTCGAGTGTCGTGTTAAGGGCCAAGTGTCGCGACATCTGCCAAATATTGTGTATCGTCTGCTTCCTAGTATCATCGATATCTACTAAGTGTCGTGTGTTGCCTGTTTTGAAGTAATCCCAAAGAGCTCATGTTTCCCTGTTTTAACCCCGGCATAACTTTCTCATACGAAATCCGTTTGCATGATTTTGGGTTTGTTGGAAAGTTTGTGGGGATTTGTCGATATATGTTGATAGTGATGTGTGTTAATACACTTAGGACCACCAAGGAAGTCTTCTCCCTTTTAAGAGCATTTTTTCCCCAACTTGTTTATATGCCTATAACCATAATGGATCACTTATATTTTGTACGTTCACTTTGTAATACACCTTGTTGTGTTGTTCTCCAAGCATCAGGAGTCCTCAAACTCCAAGAGGGCACTTGTGCATGGAGAGGGTGCTTGAATATACTACATCTTCCTTGTGCTCTTTGTGTGCTTCACGAGTCCTCAAAGTCCAAGAGGGCACTTGTGCATGGAGTGGGTGCTTGCATATACTACATCTTGTAAATAGCAATGTATCACATTCATTTCATAGCCATAGGCCTTTTCTACCTTTGTAATGTATTATTCTATCTTTGGATTACTTATTTTCTTATGTAATGCATGTATATGTTTCCTTCAAAAGAACCCATGGGACCCCTCAAATCCCACAAATCAGGGGTTGCATAAAACTATCTAGAAAACATTAGAAAATAGGTTGATACCCTTTTTGTTCCCCTCATAGGGGGGAAATTTTCTTTTAATCTTACTACTCTCAAGGGAAAACACTTTATGATGTCTAAGAGGTGGGGGATTCTTACAATCGGAAATTCTTTTGCATAAAAGGAAAAGAGACTTTTCGATCGACCATTCTTTAGGAGGGTGACCAAAGTTGGTGGCACAACTCTCCTTCTAGATCTTCCAAAGGGTCTCACCTCATTTAACATTCCACAATGCAGAGGAACAATTCATCGTTTCACCCAGTAATGCTTGAGTCCAATTGATTTGATCATGCAACAACATGATTCTCCCAAGGGCCTGCCAAATCGATATTGATTGGCATCATGAAAAGAAGAGGTGTCCCAGGTCCTCATTGCCATGAAGGCATTGTTTACACCACAGAGGGGCTCCACAAATTTTGTTAGCTTTTACATTGGTCCGAATTTCATAGTGGAGGATTTTCCACATAAGAACTGATTTTGTAACCTCGATGAGGGGATGCCAAAGGGATTGAAACTTAAAATCCCACCTAAAACGCAACTAATCCAGACACCATCTCCTATTAAGCATGACATGAAAGTCCACATTCTTCTTGAATTTTAGAATTTTATCAAGACTATTGCCATTGTGCCATCCAAGACCCTCAATGTGAGGGGAGTCATGCCCAATAAGTAGGAGAGTCGTCAAGCACTCCCAAGCATTCAATCTACTCCACAACATGCACCATTTTGCATAGTCCATTCTCCTAGGTGAGTCAATGTCCTCAAATCTAATCCATTGACATCCTTCTTGATTCGAGAGGTGCTTCCATAAACAGATACCTTTGTTCCAAAGCATCTTAGATTCTTGGAGCTTCCAGGACTCAACACCTCTAATGCACTTGATAGATAACCATATCAAATCAATTTGTCTAACATCAGCTACCATTTCCAATCTTCATTGATCTTGACAAACTATTTTACCATGTTCCAACTCTTCCATAGGGAGCAAACTAAGCTCAAACCTATGGGACTCACCTGATAGGGTGAGAAAAAAAGGGTGAGAAGATCAAGTGTCTTCCACCCACGAAGGCCCACAAGCCTAAGAGCACTCTTATTTCTAAAATTAGTTTGACCCAAGAGGCATCCCTATTGCTTCATGCTTTAATTAACCATTTGGCTACAAGCTTATTGGCCATTCCTTAAATTTCTAGAATTCCCAAACCACCTAGATCTTTTTTTCTTATGCAAGTAGCCTATTTTATTTTTGGAACGCCCTTTTATTAGGGTCCCCCATCTAGAGAAAGTTTTTGCACATTCTTTCCAATTTAACAATCTCTTGGTCCTTTGGTCTCCAACAAAAGAGAAAGTAGATAATCAAAGAAAGAAGAAAAATGTTAACAACCATAGCTCACCTCGCTAGGTTGATTTGCATACCTTCCCACTATACCTATTGTTATTCCTGTGGGGATCAATTGAAAACCATGGTTAGCCAAAATCTAAAGTGTATGTTTAATAATGGCCCTGAAATCAATTTTAGAGTGGTTTATTTTTTGAGCATGATGCCTCATAGGATGTGTTTAGGAAACATCAAAAGGTATCAATGCTAGCTGAATCATTATGGACAAAAGCATTCATGTCATTGGCAAAGAGTCTCAAGATCATTTGTTCATTGAGGGGAAGCAAGAGGCCTTGAATAAGACCTAAATCAGATTGATGTTTAACAAGGTAGTTGAGACCATTGACAATAATTACAAAAAGAAGAATGGCCAAAGGGCATCGTTGCTTGATAGAATGTTTTAATCAAATAGCTTGAGAGAGCTTGCCATTGATGTTTATCTACACTGATGCATTTTGTAGCAAGGTTGAGATCAGCTTAATGAACTTTTGGTTGCAACCTAGGTCTTTCAGAGATTGAAGAATGAACTCCCACTCAATTCTATCATAAGCTTTATCAAAATCGATCTTAAGGAAGAAGACATCTTGAGCAACTCCTCAACAAACGTCAAACCTTCCCAAACATCAATGGTATCCTTGAGGATGGACCTCCCCTTGATGAACCTTTTTTGATCCTTGCTGATCCACTTTTGTAAGTGACAAGCAATGCAAGGATCTTATAACTTGTTTGTAACATCATAATTGGATGCCAATTTTCAATTTTTTCCTTTTCAATATTTTTTGTGAATAAGATTGATAATGCCTTCATTGAGACATTTGAGTAGTGCACCAAAAGAAATAGCCTCTTGCCACACCAGACATAATGGAGTAGTCATCACATGCTTGAAGGTCTTGATAAACTCATTAGTGAGGCCATCTTGCCTCAGACTTTTTCCATTAGGAAGAGAATCAATAACTTCAAGAATTTCATAATAAAAAATGGGAGCTTCAAGAATAGGCTTCATGTTTTATGGAATTATTTTGGTTTTGACCCTAGAGATGGTTGCCATGCAATCACACCTATGAGGAGAGAGAGGCTTGGTCTTGACAGTCAAGGTCACACATAAGCAGCAAAGCGTATCAATGAAGTGGACACACAAGAAGAAGAAGCATGTAGGGAGCTCCAAGAGGCACATGTCAAATTTTCATAAGAAATCCCTATAAATATAGTGACTTTTGTCGCTAAAAACCATTATAAATACCATTTTCCATTTTTACAACTCCATTTTGTTCAAGCCGAGGAGTCCTCAAGCTTCAGGAGCATTAGAAGTAGCATCCTACCAATTTTCATAATTTTTAGATTCCCTTTGAGTCCCCAAATAAGCCTTGGAACCTAATTTTTAACTAGGTTATGAGGTTAGCTTGTTTTCTCCATCTTCATCGTCATCATTATCACCATCACCTCCCACCTTCATCTTCTCTGATTTTTTCAGTTTTCACCCGTAGATTCACTTCGTTTTCACTTGTGGTTGTGAAAAAGAATCTTAGAGAGGGTGAAAAACCGAAACACTGAAGAAATAAACCTCAATCTACCCAAAAATTGAGTGAACTATCCCGAACGTGACGTGACCTACGCCAAATGTCATGAGTGTGAGATGGTGGGTTTGAGGAGAGATTTTGCATCTACAACCACATAGGAGTGACAAGGAGGGCACAAGGTACTTATATTTGCAAAAATTTTTGAATTCGGACTCAAAAGAATCCAAGTGTCATGTTCTCCCGCGGTTGTGTGTCACGACATCTAGATATCGTGATCTTCTGTGGTTGAGTGTCGTGATATCTAGCCACATCGGATGTCATGGTTGAGTGTCGGGTATCGTGAGATTCCTCGCAACATTTGACAGATATGGTTTGTCGTGACTCAGCAAGTGTTAGATGTCGTGAACCTACTATCGCGATATGTGGTAGATGTCGAGTGTTGTGTGAAAGTCTGATGACATTCAACAAGTGCTGAATATCATGGTTGCATCGCGACATTTGACAGGTGTCGGATATCGTGATTGTCTCGGGACATTTGACAAGTGTCGAGTGTAGTGGATATCAAGTGTCGCGACATCTGCCAAATTTTGTGTATCATCTACTTCCAAGTATCACTGATATGAACTTTGTGTGTCGCCTATTTTGAAGTAATCCCAGAGAGGTCCTGTTTCCTGTTTTAGCCCCGAGAACCCTGAACTCTCATAACTTTCTCATACCAAATCCGTTTGTAGTGATTTTGGGTTTGTTGGAAAGCTCGTGGGGATTTGTTGATATATATTGATAGTTATGTGTGTTAATACACTTAGGACCATAGAGGAAGTCTTCTCCCTTTTAAGGGCATTTTTTCCCCAACTTGTTTATATGCCTATAACCATAATGGATCACTTATCTTTTGTACGTTCACTTTGTAATACACCTTGTTGTGTTGTTCTCCAAGAATCAGGAGTCCTCAAACTCCAAGAGGGAACTTGTGCATGGAGAGGGAGCTTGCATATACTACATCTTCCTTGTGCTCTTTGTGTGCTTCACGAGTCCTCAAAGTCCAAGAGGGCACTTGTGCATGGAGTGGGTGCTAGCATATATTACATCTTGTAAATAGCAATGTATCACATTCATTTCAAAGCCATAGGGCTTTTCTACCTTTGTAATGTATTATTCTATCTTTGGATTACTTCTTTTCTTATGTAATGCATGTATATTTTTCCTTCAGAAGGACCCATGGGACCCCTCAAATCCAACAAATCAGGGGTTGCATAAAACTATCTAGAAAACATTACAAAATAGGTTGATAACCCTTTTGTTCCCCTCATAGGGGGGAAATTTTCTTTTAATCTTACTGCTCTCAAGGAAAAACACTCTATGATGTCTAAAAGGTGGGGGATTCTTACAATCGGAAATACTTTTGCATAAAAGGAAAAGAAACTTTTCAATTGACCATTCTTTAGGAGGGTGACCAAAGTTGGTGGCCTCACCTCTTTTAGCATTCCACAATGCTGATAAATAATTCATCGCTTCACCCAATAATGCTTGCTTCCAAATGATTTGACCATGCAACAACATGATTCTCCCAAGGGCCTGCCAAATTGATATTAATTGGCAGTATGAAAAGAAGAGGTGCCCCAGGTCCTCATTGCCATGAAGGCATTGTTTACACCACAGAGGGGCTCCACAAATTTTGTTAGCTTTGACATTGGTTTGAATTCCCTAGTGGAGGATTTTCCACATAACAGCTGATTTTGTAACCTCGATGAGGGGATGCCAAAGGGATTGAAACTTAAAATCCCACCTAAAACTCAACTAATCCAGACACCATCTCCTATTAAGCATGACATGAAAGTCCACACTCTTCTTGAATTTTAGAATTTTATCAAGACTATTGCCATTGTGCCATCTAAGCATTCAATCTACTCCCACAACATGCACCATTTTGCATAGTCCATTCTCCTAGGTGAGTCAATGTCCTCAAATCTAATCCAGTGACATGCTTCTTGATTTGAGAGGTGTTTCGATAAACAAAAACCTTTGTTCCAAAGATTCTTAGATTCTTGGAGGTTCCAAGACTCAACACCTCTAATGCCCTTGATAGATAACCATATCAAATCAATTTGTCTAACATCGGCTACCATTTCCAATCTTCATTGATCTTGACAAACTATTTTACCATGTTCTAACTCTTCCATAGGGAGCAAACTAAGCTCAAACCTATGGTAGTCACCTGATAGGGGGAGAACAAAACAGTGAGAAGATCAAGTCCCTTCCACCCACGAAGGCCCACAAGCCTAAGAGCACTCTTATTTCTAAAAATTAGTTTGACCCAAGAGGCATCCCTATTGCTTCATGCTTTAATTAACCATTTGGCTACAAGCTTATTGGCCATTCCTTAAATTTCTAGAATTCCCAAACCACCTTGATCTTTTTGTCTTATGCAAGTAGCCTATTTAATTTTTGGGACACCCTTTTATTAGGGTCCCCCGTCTAGAGAAAGTTTTTAAACATTCTTTCCAATTTGACAATCTCTTGGTCCTTTGGTCTCTAACAAAAGAGGAAGTAGATAATCGAAGAAAGAAGAAACATGTTAACCAGTATAGCTCACCTCGCTAGGTTCATTTGCATACCTTCCCAGCATACCAACTTGTTATTGTTGATATATTTAGGTAGTGATGTGTGTGAACACACTAGGACTACCGGGGCACTTTTTTCCCTCTTTAGGAGGTTCTTTTCCCCTGGCTTGTATATACGCTTTTTGCCCTAATGGGCTACTTATCTTTGTACATTCTGTAGTAATACATTCAGTATTATGTGTTGTGCTCGAGGCTTCTTCTCCTTCCTTGTGTTGTTCACGTGCTTCTGTAGACGTCCTACTCCAACAATTGGTATCAGAGCAGGTCGCCGTTTCATCTAGGGCACTGTCGACACTCCTCCGTTTGCAGTTTCAGATTCGCACGAAATTTGGTGAGCATACTCAAGGTGTTTTAGAGATCAAAACAGCTTTGGGGTGTGGTGCTGAAATCGCGATCTGAGCTCGTTTCCGCCTCCGAACGCACTATTGCAATGCTTGTGCAGGCTATTTTGTCTTTTTGTGCGAAAGGTATATACCTATTTTTGTTCGCCAGTATAAGCGTCTCAAAGTCTGCTACAGGTCTAGCAGAATTTGTCTGGGCACTTGTGTTCAACTTTTTGAGCTACAATTAATTTTCTGCATTAAGGTATTTTAGTCACCGGCCATGGCTGAAAGCAGTGATGTATTCCGTATGTTGGCTGTTGAGGATAAGTTGGATGGTACCAACTACCCATTATGGGCTTATATGATGCGACATGTATTGGTTTCAAAAGGATTCTAGAACATTGTGTAGGGTGTTGAAAGATGTCCTGTTACACCTATAACAACAGGCACTGCAAATATAGGTGCTGGAGCTGATGAAGATGGTGTCGAAGATGATATTGTGCATATTCCTATTCGTGTTGCTGTTTCTGTTGCACCTATTGCAGAGCAGATTTGTTGGGATGGCAGAGATGCCTAGGCACATGCATTGATAGCTTTGTGTGTCAAACGTGCCATTATTGCTCATATTCGTTCTTGTAGAACAGCTAAGGATGCTTGGGATACACTTACTACATTGTACTAAGCTAGGAATAAGGCTCGTGTTGCTTACCTCCGAAAACAGTTGGAGAGTGAGCACATGAATAAAGGTGATTCTATGGACAGTTTCCTAACAAAGATCAAAGACTTGAAGGAACAATTGATTTCTGCTGATGAGCTTATACCAGATAGCTCACTTGTGCAGACCGTTCTGAATGGTCTTCCTGATTCATATCAGAGTTTTGCTTCTACTCTAAAGTTGATGATGAAAGGCAATCCAAATGCCTTGTCATTTGAGGAGTTAGTCTCTGTTCTGTTGCAGGAAGATCAGTCCAGGCAGAACATGTCCATTATGCGTGTTGCAAATCAAGCCTTCTTGGCTAGTCAAAAGGGCAAAGGAAAATGGATTTCTTGTACTAGTAAACAGAAATCTGCAAATGTTGCACATTCGAAGAACCAAGACAAAGATGAGAAAAATAGAAATTGTTTTGTAAGTACTGTAAAGGGAATGATCATATCATAAAGAATTGTCCAAAACTGGCTGCAAAAGAGGCAAAGAAGAAAGAGGCTAGAATGGTTGTTGCAGAAGCCTCTACACCAAAAACGGAGTCTGCTAATCTTGTGCAGGAAGAAGAATGGGCATTCACTACTGTTTGCAGTTTTGACCCATCTTCTCATGAGCAATGCATGTCTGCAGTAGACTCAGATGTTTGGTACTTTGATAGTGGGGCGACCAAACATATTACCTAGCAGCACAGTTTCTTCTCTTCACTCGAGCCTGCCCCTATAGAGAATACTGTTACATGCGCCAAAAACTCCTCTTATCTTGTTATGGGAGTTGGTAAGATCATTTTCACTACTGTTGATGGTAGTACTTTCACTTTGTTAGTTGCTTTATTTGTGCCATGGATCAAGAAGAATCTGTTATCAGTTTCTGCATTAGCCAAGATTGGCTTGGTTGTGAAATTTGTTGATGATAGGTGTACAGTTCATGATCTGTCAAATGGAGATGTGATTATTGCTTCTGGCATTTTATGTCGTGGGTTGTATAAGCTCATAGACTATGAAAGATCAGTAAATGATTTGGGCATGTGTAGTAAATGATTCTCAGGCTATGTCAGATGCAAAGCTTTGGCATGCATGCTTTGGTCATCTGAATTTTGCTAGTTTGCTACGCCTGCAGAAATCTGAAATGGTGTCCTCTTTGACCAAACTTGAGGCACCTGGAAAACATGTTTGTGAAGGCTGTATTTTGGGCAAAATGCAGCGTTCGTCCTTTCCAAAAGATGGTTCAGTTTGGGCTACTAAAAAATTGCAGCTTGTACATAGTGATGTCTGTGGTCCTATGCAAACATCTTCTTTTGGGAATTATCTTTACTTCATGACTTTTATCGATGATTATTCCAGGCATACATGGGTGTATCCATTGAAGGCAAAGTCCGAAGTGTTCATGTGCTTCAAACAGTTTTTGGTGTTGGCTGAAAAATCAGTCAGCATGTAAAATGAGCACCCTCCATTCTGATCGAGGGGGGGAATATATGTCTTCTGATTTTAATGCATTTCTGGCTGAACGTGGGATAAAACACCAGTGTACAGTGCCGTATACACCTCAACAGAATGGAGTTGCTGAACGAAAGAAAAGGTCACTCATGGAGATGGCGAGGTGTATGGTCAAGAGTCAGGCTTTACCACATAGTTTCTGGCTTGAGGCTTTCATGTGTGCAGCATATGTACTAAACAGGTGTCCCACTAAAGCACTACAATCTATCACTCCATACGAGGCTTGGCATGATCACAAGCCATCTCTTGCTCAATGAGCGTTTTTGGTTGTTTGGCATATGCACTAGTGCCTGAACAACATCGGAGAAAATTGGATGATAAGGCAGTAAAATGTTTATTTGTTGGGTACAGTTCTGAAAGTAAAGCCTATCGTCTGTATCATCCATAGACTAAACGCATTCTTGTTAGCCGTGATGTTGTCTTTTTGGAAGATTGTTAGAAGCAGCCAGAGGCACAGACGACATGGAAGCATGTAACGACAAAGCAGGGAGCCAGTCGAATCGTTTTTCAAATAATTATGTTTTCAAATACTTTCCAAAAACCTCCAACAGTGATTTTTATCACTATTGTAACATATGTAACATAGAAAACCCCATTTTGTAATCCATAGCTCCATTTTGTGCAAGCGGAGGAGTCCTCGAGCTTGAGGAGCTTAGGTAGAATGCGCGTACCAAATTTCGTTATTTTTAGATACCGTTTACCCTTCCAAATAGCATCTAGGACCTAAATTTTAACTATGCCGGTCACTAGATGTGAAACCGGTCAAAACTAGTCTAGAAACTATAAAAAGAGCTAGAGAGCTCATTTTTGAGGTTGGCTAGTGTGAGCTTAGAGCTATTTTGAGCTTGTAATAGTGTTCTTGAGTAATAGAGTGGATCTCTCACCTTCCATTGTGTCTTGCTTGTCTCTTCGTAGTGTGTGTATGTGTGTGTGCATTTCTATGCTTCTCACCTTCACTCTCACTTCATCTCACATTTATGATCATATCACTCCTATCTCTTCCGCGGATTGACATTAAGGAGGTGGAAGTGGTTCTCACCATTGTGTTAGAGCAACACCAAATTTGGCGCCGTTGCCGGGGATCGAGTCTAGGACGAATGTGTGATGGTAAGAGTATAGCAAGAAGTGGCGTTGGAAGGTAAAAATTTCAGTTTTTGTTGTTGTTTTTACTTAGTTTTTAATGTTTTTCACCTCCCCCACACTCCATCTTCATCACCGCATCATCATCTTCATCTCCAAAAAAATCAAAAAATTCACCATATCCACCCATTCTCCTCATTTCCCCTCATTTGTGCATGCGAGAGAGTGAGAGAGAGCTTTTGTGCTTGTGTATACTTTGGTTTTCTTGAGTTTTCTTGCAGGTACAGTGCTCCAGTGCATCAGGAAAGCTTGGAAAAGGTAAAACTTCAGTTTCTGTCAGAAATTTTCGACTATGTCAGACCATCGCGATGGTCTGCAAAGTTCGGATTTTGAGGAAGGCAAGTTCACCACCGTGTAGGCGACCCCTGCGTGTGTAGGAATCCATAGCTGCATCTCAAAAAATCTCAGTTTGGTGGACCATCACGACGGTCTCTGACCATCGCGATTGTGTCACACCATCACGATTGGCTCACGCCATCGCGACGGCTTGGCCGGACCATCGCGACGGTCTCTGACCATCGCGATTGTGTCACGCCATCGCGATTGGCTCACGCCATCGCGCCGATAGTGCCACGTGGCAATCTAGACCATCGCGACGGTGCACTTCAGACCATCGCGACGACACCCTTACACCATCGCGACACTTCAAAAATTCAGACCATCGCGATTGGCTCACGCCATCGTGCCCAGACCATCGCGATTGGCTCACGCCATCGCGCTCAGACCATCGCGACGGTTCACTTTGGACCATCGCGATTTTGCACGTTGACCGTTGACTGACGCCATCGCGACGGTGCACTTTCATGCCATCGCGATTGTGCAAATTGATGCCATCGCGACGGTGCACTTTCACGCCATCGCGATTGTGCAAATCGACGCCATCACGACGGTGCACTTTCACGCCATCGCGATTGTGCAAATCGACGCCATCGTGACGGTGCACTTTCACGCCATCGCGATTGTGCACCCTCACGCCATCGCGACGGTGCAATCTCAGACCATCGCGATTGTCCAAGTTCATGCCATCGCGACGGTGCACCCTCACGCCATCGCGACGGTCCCAGACCATCGCGATCATCTCAGACCATCGCGATTGTGCACCCCCATCGCAAATTTTAGGGTTTCATTTTTTGGCCAATTTTGGGGCTATTTTTGGGAAATTTTTGGGTGATTAGACTCATAGGAGACCCCTTAGCTCATATTTGGAGAAAAACCTGTTTGTCAGTTTTTACCCCCCAAGGCCTGAACGGTCATAACTTTTTCATCCGAAGTCCGTTTTTTGAGCTTAATAGCTCGTTAGAAAGCTCTTGACGAGTACTACGTGACCTCAACTGTTTTTTTCTTAAAGGATACGTCTATTTTTAGATAAGCTATTTTGAGGTTGACCTAGTTTGGGACTAGAAAGCTAGGGGGCAAACATTGAAAAGTTGGGCAAAAGGGAAGGGACTTAAAAGGTGTATATACTTAAGTGCTTGATCATCCAACTGTGAATTGGTCTAATACTGGAATTTTCCAGGTCTAGCAAGGGCAATCGAAGGCAATCAAGGCAAGGCAGTGAAGGGCATAAAGCTTGGGAAGCGCGACTTCTTGGGCATCAGAGCAACCAGAAAAGCTGACTCGAGGTTGGAAGATTACTCAACCCCCTCAGTCAATTCTTAGCTTAGGATAAACATTAGCATTGTGGATTTACGACGATAGGAACGCCTCAAGTTCAAGATATTTAATTCTTTTAAGTCTAAGACTACAAGTAAGGGTGTGTGACACGAAAACCTAAAGGAAAGAACCTAAGTCTGACGGAACGAGAACTCAAAATTATAACGGAAAGTCGAATTCCTGACGCATACATTAAGACAAGAATCTAAAGAAATCTAAAAAGAATCAAGACAGTAATAACAAAGAATCGGTGACGATCTGAGCATGTACTGAGTGTGCAAGGAAGAAAATTAATGAACCTTAGATCGGGCAAACATATGGGTAAGTCAGGCCGACGAAGCCTTAGATCATCAGAGGCAAGTGTAAGAACTACTGCACGATCGTGGGCTCAACAATTGAACACTAGTTATCCCTACGAGAGCTCAGATACTAGCGAATCAGAAATGGCATTTAGCGCAGAAAGACCAGAAGTAGGGTCAAATGTAGCATACTTAGAAAAGCCAGAAGGACCCTATAGGACTCAACTAGAGTTTCTCCGAACCAACCGATTAGGTGCTCGCATCTATGAGGATGGTTTGCGAAGGCAAGTTGTGCAAATGCACAACCCCGATCAACCCATTGGATTGGAACAGCTAGTGGCGAAATTCGAGAGAGACGCGTACATAGACAAGGAAGGAACAATGTACATATTAAGTACGCAGCCAAACAACACCAATGAGTTTGGCGTGATTCAACCAGAGACGGAAGCAAAATCTCAAGGAAAAGAACCATTAGAAGAGCCTAGAACACCTAGAGGGAAATCTGTACTAACACGAGTACTAATCCCAGATTGGATCCCTCAGGACAACAGAAGCATAGAGTTGTTTGTAAATAAAGAAACTGATGAAGCCTTTTGGAGATACAAGACGGAAATACTTAGTGAGGTAGGTATCATCACTATATACGAGTTCAAGGACCCGGATACACCTTGAAAGGTTGTATACCTAGATGAGACTTCAGAAAGAGTCTTTGTGGTGCCTGACCGTGCTAAAAACACATACACATGGAGAGGTGAATTGGTATTCCCTCCATCTAGAACAAACATGAATACAAGTCCACAAGGGGCAGGAACATCCTCAGCCCATGGAAATCAAAGAGAGGGAAATAAAGAGAGACCGGAAGTAAGCTTCACTCATCCCATAGGGAGAGATAGAACAACCACGAACACTAATAGAGCGGATAGACAAAGAGATCATGGATTACTAGGTGGTAGAGATGATTTGCCTCTACCTAGGCCACGTGAACACGCAAGAATATTGAGACCCACACAGTTAGTAAAATCCATGAAGAATTATTTTGACGGGACAGGAGATCCCTATGACCATGTTGCAGAATTCAAGCAAGTACTAAGAGCCGAACAAGTTGAAGACATGTTCACGCAATACAACGCATTTGGACTAACGTTAAAGAATACAGCTTTAACTTGGTTCCAACCTCTGCAACAAAGGCAATTTAGAGACATTCGTGCATATCAGGCTAGATTAAAAGAAGGACCTCAGGTAGCTGAAATGAGCAAAAACTACCCTCGAGCTGATCTAGAAATTGAGAGAACTAAACTTTGCATGAAGATGGTAGAACTAGCACAAGCTTTGTTCGAAGCCTCTAGATATCTTAATTGGAATAACATGGCAAAACCGGAATTACACTTTCAAGGACTAATGGAGAGGCTAGAATATTTGATAGAGAGCAAAGAGAAAAAGGATCAGCCTAGGAACCCTATTGTCCCAGAGACACAGGAAAGGAATGCACCATCCCTGTCTCAAGTACCCAACTCAGAAAGTCAAGACAAATTGTCTTCCATACATAGGTACTCACATGAATTTTTGAGAGAGATCCAGGAAGAGAAATGGAGAAAGGAACAAGGAACCCATCCTCCTATTCAAGAAATAGACGACTTCAGGAACAATTTCCCCAAGACATTCCCTCTATATATGATGATGTAGAGGAAGAACAACTGAGTGAACACACAGGATTTGAATCTAATTCTTTACAAGAATTACCTCAGTTCACAGGACCTTGGGAAGCAAATTCTATTAGTATGAGAGCACCCACGATAATAGTGAGGAATGAAGAATCAATAATCCGTAGAAACACGGAAGTGATCAAGAATACTAAAGTACAATGTAATCTCACTCTGGAAGAGTTGCTGAAGATGAAACCAGAATTGTGGAAACATGTAGCAAATCAATTCCCCGAGCTTGCTACTACTCCCTCACAAATCGGATCACATAAGAAGGTACCAGAGATACCCGTAGAAAAGATCGGAGATGTAAGCGAAGGAGAGGAAGGTAACACTTATCTTCCGATAACCCATCAGGGCTACACCACGAAAGCCATCTTAGATTCAGGAGCCGGAGTAGCCATAGCTACCACCGCTTTATGGAAACGTTGGGGTAAGCCAGCATTGAGACCCACCAGGATGAAGCTACAAATGGCTGACGGACACATAGAAAAACCATTAGGCTTACTAGAAGGCATATCTCTCACCACTTGTGGTGTAGAATTTGAGCATACTTTTGCCATTTGTGACTTTGCAAAAAATCATGCTTATGAGATGATATTGGGACGACCATTCATGCGTCAGTTGCAAATTGTACAAGATTGGGGAACTAATTCTTTGTACTTGCAACATTTAGGAGTGACTACCAAAGTCAATCTTAAGGACTATTCACATCGAGATGTACCCCCAATACAATGGAATACCATCCATAAGACACCAGTAGAGACGGAATCCGTGCACTCATTAGAATCAGATCCTTCTTGGTTGCATGAGGATACTCATTTATGGATGTGTAAAGTAGCAAAACAAGAGGAAGAAAGGTTAGAAGCCAGGACCTTAGGTGCAGAACAACATCCACGAAGTCTTCAGGATCCGGCGTATGCACCTGTAGTATTCCCAGACGAAGAGTTTGAACCCCATGGTTGGGCAGAAATCCTAGCAACCATGGATGTAGCCATCAATGAAGAACAATGGACACCCCACTGTGACGAGGATGGCTATGACATATCAGTTTTCACGATAGAGCCAATCATGTGTGATGCAATTTTAGAAGAGTGTGAACCTAACACTGATGCATTTGAGGATGCAAGCGATTTTGATTTAGAATCAATTATCATGGACCCACCCTTTGCATCAGAGGAAGAATATTTTTTCGAAGTAGAAACTCACCCTCAAAGACACGCAGAAATTACGAATGAGGTGAGGTTAGACACTCAAGTGACTACTAAGAGTGAAGGCAAGAAAAGAAAGAAGAAAGAAACCATGTCAGAAAAAGAAGAATCTTTATTTGAAGTACCTGAGAACTTTAAGAAATATGAAATCGAAGATAGAAGAATCATGGTACGAATGCCTAATAGAAAGGCGAATGACGGACAAGTATATGATAACCGAGAGAAAACCAAGAAAATAATAGTTGCTGTCGAAGGAGAAGAATAAAAATGTACGTACATAGGGCATGATTTGACAACTGAAGAAGAAGAAGAGCTAGTTGCCCTATTGCGCGAATATAGAGATGTTTTTGCGTGGAGTTACAAAGATTTGAAAGGAGTAGATCCAGATATATGTTCTCATAGAATCCCTATGACTCCAGATGCAAAACCGACAAAACAGAAACCTTACACGTACAATGATAACTACGCTGCGAAGATTAAAGAGGAGATAGATCGATTGATAGAAGCAGGATTCATTTACGAAATTGAGCATACCGAATGGGTATCCCCCATTGTGGTAGTGCCCAAGAAGAATGGAAAATTGCGTGTGTGTATTAACCTTAAAAAAGTTAATGCCGCCACGATTAGAGATAGCTATCCTCTTCCTATCACGGACTATTGGAAAGAGTTGCGGGCAAGGAAGTTTACAGCTTCCTTGATGGTTTTCCAGGTTATAATCAAGTAGCCATTGCTCCAGAGGACCAACACAAGACGGCTTTTGCCACTGAATGGGGCATATTTGCATTTCGTGTGATGCCATTTGGCTTAACAAATGCACCCGCCACTTTCCAGCGACTCATGTGTCATGTTTTTAAGGAATTCCTACGCAAGAGTTTGGAAGTTTATGTCGATGACTTATGTGCTCATTCAAATGCAAGACAGACACATATCCCAGAGTTAAGGCAAATATTTGACAAATGTCGAGAATATCAGGTTTGTTTGAGCCCAGAAAAGTGCGTTTTCATGGTCAGACAAGGCAAAATTCTAGGACACATTGTGTCAAAAAATGGAATCTCTACGGATGAAGAAAAGGTGAAGGTAATTGCAAAATTACCTAGACCAACTAACGTGAAAGAGGTACAGATATTTATGGGCCATTGTGGATATTATAGGAGATTCATACACATGTATGCAATCATAGCCAAGCCTTTGTACTCTCTTTTAACCAACTTTGAATGGACAGATGAATGTGAAAATTCATTCAACGAACTTAAACGACGCTTGTGCTCAGCACCTATATTGACTACCCCAGATTGGAGTAAGCCATTCCATGTACATGTGGATGCATCCAATTACGCCATAGGATGTGTGTTAGCACAACCCACGAATGAAGGTAACATAGATCTCCCCATAGCTTACGCGAGTAGACAATTGAACGCAGCAGAAAGAAATTACACCACAACGGAACGAGAAGGATTAGGGATGATCTATGCAGTAAAGAAGTTCAGACACTACTTGTTGGCCAACAAATTCAAGTTCTTTACAGATCATCAAGCCCTATTGTATTTAGTCAACAAACCATGTAACACTGGACGATTAATACGATGGTTTCTATTACTCATGGAGTATGATTTTGAAGTCGTAGTCAGGAAAGGAAAGACACATCTTAGAGCTGACCACCTTTCAAGATTAACCTCAGGAGAAGCTCCTCAAGGAGTAGCGACCAAATGCATACTTGTTTAATCTTGAGATAGCACCAGAATGGGCTAAGCCTATAGTCCCTATTCTCACATATGGACCCAAGAGTCCTAGGATAAAGATCAAAGAGGGAGAGATTACCAAGTCTCAGAGATACCAAATAATGGCAGGAAGCATATATAAACAGGATAATCAAAATATTCTTGCTTGTTGCGTAGATGAATCAGAACATGCGAATTGGTTGCAATTAGCACACATAGGTGCACTAAAGCAACATCATTCGAAACATCGGACATTACAGACTCTGCATAGATTAGGAGTATATTGGCCTACGATGGAAGCAGATGTCTATAGGTTGTGTAAAGAATGCAACGTTTGTTGTGAAAGACCACCAGTAGAGCATGCCACACTGTATCATGTGTCTCTCACACCAGACTGGAGTGAACAGTTAGTGACATATTTGAGGACGAACACATTCCCTCAAGGAATGACTTTAGCACGACAACGTAGTCTAGAGCAGGAAGCTCACGACTATTCACTTATTGGCGATAATCTATACAAAAGAGGACGAGATGGATACCTAAGACAATGTGTTCATGAAGGCGATTATCTGAGCATACTAGAGACTGCACACCAAGGTGTTGCAGGAGGTCATTTTGGACCCGATAGGATAATCAAAGCCATCCTCTTTGCAGGATTATGGTGGCCCACTCTTCACATGGATGCTCATACCTATGTTAAGAGATGTGATGTGTACCAAAGAACTCAGTTTCCTACTCGCAGAGATGAAATGCCATTGAAACCCATGATGGGCGGACGTGCATTTTCAAAGTGGGGTATAGACTTTGTAGGACCCATTAACCCCCCTGCAAAAGGTACACATGTTGAATACATTATTGTTGCCACAGATTATCTTACGAAATGGGTAGAGGCAAAAGCCACGAAAAGGAATGATGCACACACAACTGCAAAATTCTTATTTGAGAATGTCTTTACAAGATATGGATTTCCTATAGAGTTAGTGAGCGATCGAGGCACTCACTTTCTAAACCAAGTCATTGAATATTTGTTACAGGATTTTATGGTGATTCACAAGAAATCCGCACCATATCATCCTCAGGCCAATGGTCAGGCTGAAAGCACTAATAAGATCCTTTGTAACGTACTGACAAAACTCGTGAACAACAAACGTTCAGATTGGGACAAACAGTTACATCACGCTGTTTGGGCATATCGAGTGGCCTACAAGACCGTACTCAATGCAACTCCCTTTCAGATGGTTTTTGGTCAGAATGCTGTGCTTCCTTTGGACTTCTTGATACCGACCCTTAAGGTTGCACAAGAACATCAGTGGACCGGTGCTATATCTAACATTTTCAGTCGCCTCTTTTCGAACTCACACACACAGAGCTTCTGTCATTCTTTCCTCCCAGCCATCGCCCGAGCTGCTCTCTTCTACTCTCTCAAGAGACACACATAAGAATGCCATGTGGCTTGCTCTCCAAGTCCCCCATATATATATCATGTGACATTTCCTTCCCCTTGAAAGCATTTTCGTCCTCGAAAATGTAAATGAAATGTCCGTAACGGTAGAAGAAAGTGCTCGGACTCCCCTGAACCCCATGTACTCTATGTACATGGTCATCTCTGTGTGTTGTTTCCCCGTATCCTTCCCCTTAAGAAGTCCCATATGAGATCATCTCAAAGGTGGGAAACCGTCTAAATGGTGCCTACTATCTCCCATGTACACTTCACCTCCAAACTATCACTCCCATAACATACTACATCATCCAAATGACCTAAGTCCATATGATGTATCCTCTATGGAGTAATAATATGAAAAGAAAGTGTAAAGTGCCAAACTTATAAGCTTGACCGTATCATAGTGGAGATAATAAACCATAAAATCCTCTGAAGTATAGAACAAAGTCCCATATCAAGTGACATCAAACCCATCTAAGACTAAATGATAGATTGCCCTCATACCACTCTAGGTCTTCCTAACCTTGAGTTTAATCACAAGTAATAGTTTTGTTTAAACTACCTTGTGAACTATGCAAATCCATCATCTAGCTCATACATAAGAATTTCTTGGTAGTAAAATGCAATCTCTACATTTCTCCAACCGAGAAATCTGTGGTTTGTCATCCTTTACCATTGGACTAGGTTCTATTGGAAGAGCATCTATTGGCACTTGTGCAAACTCTAATATTTCTCTTCCCTGTAGTTTGCCATATGAATGCAAAAGCATTCCCTTTTGAGATTCAGATAATCCCTAAGTACCTATGCTCCTAACTGGTGTTTACTCATCATACTCATGATGTAACACCAACTAAGAGTTTGGTACCATAATAGGTTAGATATATCTCTTTCTCCTAGAAAGTATAAAGAGAAGAGTCATATCTCTACTTCCAGTCTCACTAATGTCAATAACTAGATCATCTCATGTAGTCAAAGACCATCACTAGAAGTACAAATAACTACTTCCCTCAAGAGTCTCCATGTGAGACTCAATCTAATCATCATGATTAACTGATCTCCCTTTTTTCTTTGATAGAAGAGTGCCACTTCTATCTAGACAACCTAAAAGTGAGAAAGTGAAACTCTCTCCATGTCTATCTCTGTAATCTCTTCCAAGGAAAAGAGCTCTAGCAGTGGAAACTATTCCACTTTCCCTTTCCCTTTGAAAGAGATTCTGTTGAATCCAGTTTCTCTACTCATCCATAGGTGAGAACATGCACATAAGTTCTCCATACTTTTCCTTCCAAAATAGTGGAGAATCATACTCCCATATGAAGGAAAATTAGATGGAAAAGTAGAGGAAATGAATTCCTTCTCAAATATAGATTAAGAGATGTTTTCAGAACACCTCTTCTATCTAAAGAAAAACATACTCTATTCTTCCCCTATGAAGAAATTATGTTTTCCTTTCGTTCTTTCTCTCCCAAGGTATAGGAGCTAAAGTGAGAGTACTGAACTAAAGTAAGAGCCCTCATGGATCTCTGAGCTGATTCCCACTTTCTCCTTACCTTAAAAGAGAAACTCATGAATTTATTTAGTCCTCTCTTCCATAACTAATGCATAATCCCTCATCACATATTCCTATGAAGATGGAGAACAGATCTCCGCTAACTAATGAAGGTGTATGTAGTGAAGAGTGGAGAAAATAAATTCCTAATAAGGGTCAAAGCCCTCTACTAAAATGGTCAGCAATGATGTGACATGATACCGTAAACACATGTGTATCCATAGTAAAGAATTATCTCTGCCAACCATACCCTGTGCATGGATCTATATGATCCAATCAAACTGATGGAATTATCCTTCCTGAAAACCAAAAAATGAGTATGTGATACCAATGGTGATAAAATCACCTATCACATTCTCTACTGGAAGAATAAATCTTCCCAACTATGAAGGATAATTCCCAATCCTAAGGAGATGTCTACTAAGATCTCTCCTGTGATCTAGTGAGACATGACGTCATGAATGATGAGTCCTTTTCTCCCTGGCCATAGAAGAAGAGTGCTCAAAGGGAAGTCGTTTCCACCGTCCCATACCAGTGAAAACTTCTTCCAATTCACGGTGTCATACCTACACTAAACCAAATATCTATTCCATATAATGGAATATATAGGTGGACTCCAATGAATCCCATATACTAAAATCATATCAGTGGACTGAAATGAGTCCCATGTCCTTGAACTAGTTAGTTTGGTTCTAGTCAACAATGTGACAATGGATATCCCTTTTGTTCCAAACCAACTTGTTCCTAGGTACCAAGACTAAGCCTAGGTACCTCTCTGTAGATCCCAAGATACATATGTATGTATTGGGTACCCCAACTATTCCTGACTAAGGGATCTATGCTCTATACCATGGAGCTAGTGCCATGCCTATGGCCTTCCTAACCATCACTCGAATCACATAAGCATCCGTCGATGCTATCTCATGAAACCCATCTTTATGATCCCATCCATTTGGTTTCCTTAGTAGTGTAGCAAAAAATGCTTCACTACTTGCTCAAGTGATGTATATGAGTGAAACTAATCACTTTTTGGGTATGCATCATGATACCCCATAGTCTCCTAATCATCATGTGAGACTCTTGTGAAGATAACTAAATCTTCACTAACTTGGAGATTATAAAAAAAAATGCATCTCCCGTGCTTGAATGCAACTTCCTGAACCTATAGGATTGCTTGTGCACATTACTAATGGTGAAGGTGTAGCTCCTTCCGTTAGCAATCCTATGGTCTAAATCCATAAGGATTATGTGTAGGGATCCTGTTACTACTGAAGTTGCCTTATATATAGTAGTCTGATGGTCCTAAGTCCATCAAATACATGCTTATAAGCATGCCTAAAACTTATTGATGTTTGCAGAAAGGCATGTTACCATGCCATAACCTTCTTGCCTAAAAGCAAGTGCGTATATAACGCCATGCGGTAAGAAAAATTTCGACAGCATTTCCCCAGGAAATGGAATCCCAAAAAAATTAAACCATAGCTCAGTGGCACGCAGGCCACCCAAAAACATAGGGCTTGACAGGCCCATGGCATGCACGCCATAAACTTATATATGGATTCCATGACCTGCAAAAACACAAAAGTATTTGCTAGCAACCATTCCTGGTGTTGCATCACCTTATGGTTTCTGTAATCTTCTTTCCTGCAAACAATCAAAGAAATATACTTCCTGCATGTTGATCCATACTTTTAAGAGCTTAAACAATGATCAACACTTGATGTATGCAATTCCCTTCATGCATGTAGATACAGAACATGCCATAACATAGATAAAATGCCAGAAAGCATAAAATATACGTCCCTGAGTAGTCTGATTTTGGAATTGCATGCATCCAATCGCTCTCGACAAGCTTCGAGACCTCTGCACCTTCCTCCTCAGGTCCTAACATACACTTTGAAGTGTCCAAAAATATCGGAGCACTCCTCAAAACATAAAGCATGGTCAGGTGATTACAAAAATAATGCAAATTTAGCTCAAAAATGCATTAGTAATCCTTCTTTAGACCTGCAAAAGCCACTTTAGGACCTGCAAATATTCATAAACTGAAATATAAAGCATGTGCAAATAGGTCGAAGTGAAATTACTCAAATCGCCTTCCCGGTTAGAAAGATATGGCTCCCGGAAGGTAGTCGCCAAAAACTGTTCAGATTTTGCAGAGCTGTTCAGACCTGCAAAAATTTTTACTTTACAAAATTTTTTCTCATAAACTAAAAGTAGACCTTGTGCTCTTCGAAACGAGCCATAGCACGTCCAATTTGGAGTTTCCTAGCCCAAGATATGGCCATTCCAAGTGGGACATGTAAAACTAGTGGACTGTTGGAGGGGCTGGAAAAAGTGTAAAAATGTGATTTTTGGGGTGCCTAAAAGCATTCTTCCATCAAGCAAATGCTAAAATTCTCTCCATAACCTCAGAGAGTGGTATATGAAGATTCTTGAGCCATTTTTTACCTTTCCAAATCCTCCCTTCATGCATGCTAATTTTCTCCCCAAAAGAGGCCTAAATCAAGATTTTGCTTTTATGCAAAAACTTAAATGGGAGCTCTTAGCAAGCTTCTAATCCACTCTAAATGTGGATTTCTCTTGGATTATATACAATAATCCATGGGAAGCCTCTAAATGATCTTTTTCTTACTCCAAGAAGTGGAGTTTGACAAAAGATTAATTTTCTGAAATTTTCCAAAAAGTGTGGGAAGGGGGTCTTTGAGGAACTAAAATTCCTCCTTAACTTATCATTTTTATAAATCTAATGATTCGTCTAATAAGTCCATGCACCATACTCTCAGTATATATACTTTTTCCCATCCATCCATATTTATCGCACCTCTTTTTCCCTCTTCAAAAATGGGAATTTCCCAAATTTAGGTGCTGAATTTTTTGTCAAACTGTGATGGAAGGGGGTTTTGTGGAGCTTCAAACTCCCATCAAACTGAGGTATCTTATGGATTTCTTGATTGTATATGGAAGTCAATACACTATACTATATGTGTGCATGATTATTTCCATAAATCTATTAAAAATACCTTCTCTTTTCCCTTTCCCAAAATGGCTATTTATCAAAATAGCTCCTGAAATTTATGTGAAAATCATAAAAGTAGAGTATTTTAGAGATACTCTAAACTTGGCCTTCTTGTATTTGGAGGGAATCTTTGATCCTAGATGAGAATATATATACCTCATACTCTCCGTACATGTGATTTCCCTCCCGGATCTTGGCCTCCTAACAGTTCATGGTGCTTCTCGAAAATGCAAACCTCTCAAAATTGAAATAATAATACCTGTGATTAACATGAAGCTCCATGCCTGTAAATTTGAAATCAAGACCTTGAACAAGTCCTTTGTTGAGAGCACATGCACCGTTCTATGCAAAAGAGAAGATCTCCATGGTAGAATATATTCATAACGGTGCTAGTATACTCGATAGGAAGAACATTGGGATTGATGACTCTGATGGAGAGAATCAGCTCTGCATCGATTATTGCAAGAAGCAAAGGAGAGTCCGTGCAGAAGCGAAACTTAACGCCCTTAAAGGTGATGAAAAGGACCTCGAAATTTGGATCCCGAGGGCGAATGCGGAAGAGAGTTACGCATTTCTATGCTCTATGCCTTTGAACTTGTTGGGGGAGCTCACTTCCCTTCTTAGTTAACCACCCGATGGCGTACGGGCCTGGACTGGCATTGTCCTAGCGGCCATGAACTGCTCTGTCATGCGTGTGTGACCCACAAGAAGGCACCCACGGAGATCCGTGAGTAGCACGCTCAGTTCCTCCCTTTGAACTTGTCGTCAGCCCATCTCTGCTATTGCCATAACTGTTTACTACAGTACAAATTTGCGGAGAATAAATTCATCAAATAAAGTTGGCGCCTTGGTTAGGATGGACGCCCGCCATAGCCATGGTACAAGTTCAAATCCCCTGCGGCGCAAGTCGCGTGGCTTCATCCTGAAGGACTCGTGAAGCACACAAAGAGCACAAGGAAGATGTAGTATATGCAAGCACCCTCTCCATCCACAATTTCCCTCTTGGAGTATGAGGACTCTTGATGCTTGGAGAACAACACAACAAGGTGTATTGAAAAGTGAACGTACAAAAGATAAGTGATCCATTATGGTTATAGGCATATAAACAAGTTGGGGAAAAAGTTCCCTTAAAAGGGAGAAGACTTCCTCGGTGGTCCTAAGTGTATTAACACACATCACTATCAACATATATCAACAAATGCCCACGAGCTTTCCAACAAACCCAAAATCACTACAAACGGATTTCGTATGAGAAAGTTATGCTAGTTCAGGGTTCTGGGGGTTAAAATAGTGAAACACGACCTCTGTGGGATTACTTCAAAACAGGCAACACACGACACTTAGTAGATATCCGTGATACTTGGAAGCAGACGATACACGATATTTGGCAGATATCGTGACACTTGATCCTTAGCACGACACTCGACACCCAAGGGATATCATGGTAATTGGCCCTACACGACACTCAACACTTGTCAGATGTCGCGATACTTCACCACACGACACTTGAGATCATGACACATGACACTTGACAGGTATCGCGACACTTGATCTCCACTACACTCGACACTTGTTAAATGTGTTGGGAGTGATGGATGGATGCACTCAGGAAATCAGTTGGTGCTGCAAAACCTGCTTCACACCTGCCCTCTTTTCTCTTCAGATATGCTTAGTACACTTGCTTAGCTTCCAAATGACACAAAGAAACCATATATGTACTTTGAAAATGGTTTGGGTAATGATCAAACCAAAACAGATAACTTGGTACTTCAAGAATCAAGAAAAACTTTCTATTCCTGTAGTGATACCTGCTCAGACTTTTGCTCAGTGTGACCAGCACACTTAAAATTGGAACAATTCCTTTTGGGAGTATTAAAGTACCTTAGTAAGCTACCAATCACAAGTGGAATCACTTCAATTGATAAACTATGCACTCAGAAATAAGTTTAGCAAACTTCTAGTTACCCCCGACTTTTTAGGAACTCTGCAGACACAGACCAATGTGCACTTCGAAGCAGATTTCTCCCAAATGGCTGAATGAAATCCTCTGAGATTTTGTATGCTTGTAGTAGACCTTGAGCTGGTTTTAATGAGCTATAGATCACTTGATTTGGTTCAGTAGATCCAGAGATATACTCCTTTGAAGTTGACAGACTTAGAGAAGTTAACACAGAGAATCAGAAATGAGAAATGTGTGTATATCTATTGATTGATAAGTTTGTACAAGCTCAATAGCATGACAAGCATAGCTAATTGAGGTGTAGTGGTGTAGGCTATGGAGTAGCACTAACACACACTTAGTTACAATGAAGAAATGCCTCGGGGAGTGAGCTGAAGTGACTGTACTAACCGCGAGTTTTTTCTTCTTCACTTTATATGAGTTGAGTGAACATTTGAATTTCAAATTCAGACTAAGGCTCCCTAGAATCTCTCCTCTAAAAGTAGGGAGATATTCTCTCTACTTAACTATTCTCTTTTCCACGACTAATGAGGTAGGTAAGTAATTACATGAGATGCCAAGTCATAAAGACTTTTACAAGGGGTAAAGAGGTAAGAATTTATAAGCATATGTTCATGTGAGTTTTGGTTCAAGTGAAGCCTTGATAAATCTTTGTCCATGCTAATCTTCCATGAGTCTAAGGTTCCAAGCCAATGTGTGTAGGCTTGTCTTGCACCAACAGCTCCCCCTCAAGCCAAACACTTTGGCTTAAGTCTTCTCTTTCATTCTTCAATCACTTCCTGCAATCCAATCATGGATTTGAATCTGCATAACTTGTTTCCATCCAATGCCTTTGTAAGTAAATCTGCACATTGCATATTAGTAGACACATATATCAATTGAATCTCTTTACTAAGTAACTTCTCTCTCACATAGTGGTAATGAACCTCTATGTGTTTGGTTCTGGCATGATAAATTGGATTTGCTGCAAGGTGAAGAGAGCTAGTGTTGTCTCCAAAGATAATAGGTGGTCTTGTGTGTAGACCTAACTCTGTATATAGAAGCCTCAACCAGATAGCTTCTTGAGTTGCATTGGCAAGCCCTCTATACTCTGCTTCAGTGGATGACAATGCCACTGTAGGTTGCTTCTTGGCTGACCAAGAAATAGGCTTATCTCCTGCAAAACAAATGTAACCTGAGGTGCTCCTCCTATCATCCTTGCATCCTGCCCAATCTGCATCTGAGTAAACTTTTATGTCAATATCTGATGTATAAGGAAAGTACAAACCATGACTTTGTGTTCCCTTCAAATACTTCAAGATCTTCTTTGCTGCCTCTAGGTGAGGTATCCTTGGTTTGTGCATGAATTGACTAAGCACACTAACTCCATATGCTATGTCAATTCTTGTCAAGGTAGCATAGTTCAAACTACCTACCATACTTTGGTATCCTGTAATGTCTTTGATTTCTTCTCCTTCATGAGCACTTAGCTTTTGGTTAACCTCCATTGGAGTAGTAGATACCTTAGCATCCTGCAAGCCAAACTTCTTGACCATATCCTGTACATACTTCTTTTGAGTGATGTAGATTCCTGAATTTGTATAGACCAATTCAAGACCTAAGAAATACTTTAATAATCCAAGATCACTGATCTTGAATTCTTTCATCATCTGTCCTTTGATGTGTCTAATCCCATTGACATCATTCCCTGTAATGATGATGTCATCAACATAAACACATAAGTAGATTACCTCTGTACTACTTCTCTTTATGAATAGAGAGGTGTCTGCTTTGCTCATCACAAATCCTTGGTCTTGGAGGTAGGTGGTCAATCTGTAATTCCATGCTCTAGGTGCCTGCTTTAAACCATACAGAGCCTTCTTCAATTTACAAACATAATGTACCTTTTTTGGATCTTCATAGCCAGGTGGTTGTGACATGTAGACTTCTTCAGATATCCATCCATTCAAGAATGCATTCTTCACATCCAATTGGTACATGTTCCAATTCTTGGATGCAGCTACACTCACCAATACTCTGATAGTTGGCATCTTGGCCACAGGAGAAAATGTCTCCTCATAATCAATGCCTTGGGTTTGTGCAAAACCTTTGGCTACCAACCTAGCTTTGTACCTGTTTATTGTTCCATCTGAATTCTTCTTTAGTTTGTAGATCCATCTGGATCCTATCACCTTCATAGAGTCTTTCTTGGGTACCAATTCCCAAGTGTCACTTTCCTTGAGAGCTTCTATCTCTTCATCCATGGCTTCTCTCCATTCTGGTTTAGTAATTGCTTCTTCATAGGTACCTGGTTCTTCATTCAACAAGTCTTTTGCAAGATATACAGAATGTTTAGTTACAAGTGATGTGTCATACCCAAATCTGATAGGCTTCTTCTTCTCTCTTTGAGATCTCCTCATTGCTTGAGTAGAAGTTTCTGGCTTATCCTCTAATTGCTTCATCTTCATCTTTCCTTTGGACTTCCAAGCCTTGAACTCTTCAAGGTTTATTGTATCATCATCTGAGCTTGAATCTTCTTGCTGAGTTGGCTCTTCTTTGGTAAGCTTTGGAAAATCTTCATCTATGTCATAGGGTAGACTCACTTTCCTGCATTCATTCTCATACCAAGAGTCATTTTCATCAAATATGACATCTCTGCTTACCTTGAACCCTTTGTTTGTGGGGTTGTAGAATCTGTATCCCTTTTGGTTCAAATCATAACCAATGAAGATACATTTTTCAGCCTTAGGGTCTAGCTTTCCTCTTACCTGTGAGGGAATATGCACATATGCTACACAACCAAAGATTTTGCAATGATCCAGAGAGGGTCTCTTACCATGCCATGCTTCATATGGTGTCATGCCATCAAGTGATTTGGATGGCAACCTATTGATGAGATAAGTGGCAGTGGATACACTCTCTGCCCATAGGTAATTTGGCAACTTTTTCTCATTAAGCATAGACCTAGCTGTTTCTACTATCAGTCTATTCCTTCTTTCTGCTACCCCATTTTGTTCAGGTGAGTACCTTGTAGTGATCTCCCTTTTGATGCCTCTTTCCTGCAAGAAATCTTCAAACTCATTGGAGAAGTACTCTCCTCCACCATCTGACCTTAGCCTCTTCAAGCTTCTACCTGTTTGATTTTCAACAAGTGCAAGATACCTCTTGAAACAATTAAACACTTCATCCTTATGCTTCATAAAGTATAAAATGGTCCACCTGCTATAGTCATCAATGAAGGACACATAATACCTTGAACCAGAAATGGAAGGGTCCTTGCTAGGTCCCCAAACATCTGTGTGTACCAAATCTAGGTAGTCTTCATGTATGAAACCTTTCCTTGAGTAAGGTAATCTGTGAGACTTACCAAATTGACATGATCCACATTTGTAAATCATGTGTTGCTTGGATACATTAGGTATCCCAAGCACACATTGATCCCTGCACATTTGCTTTAGAGTTCTTTCTCCTATGTGCCCTAATCTCTTGTGCCATATCTCTAATTCTGAAAGTGTCTGATTCTTATAATTATACAAAGCAATATTTTTGGTGTCTTCTAGCTCAAATGTAAACAATCTACCTGATTTCTCCCCTTTAGCTATCCTTCTGAATCCATGTTTTGGATCCTCCACATATGCTCCATGTTGTGTGAATCTGACCTGCAAACCTTTCTCCACAATCTGACCAACACTCATTAAATTCTTAGTTATTGTTGGTACATAGAGTACCCTGCTTAGTAGGTTCTGATTACCATCACATGTCTTCACATTTCCAATTTTGGTAACAGAGTGTTTAGTGTCATCACCTGTTTGTACCTGATGTTTGCCCTTGGGCTCTTCCAAATCAGAAAGTAGTGCCACATTGCCAGCTACATGGTTAGAACATCCTGAGTCAATGTAAAATAAATGATCATCATTTGTACCTATCTTGGAGGTCATATTCATGATCAATAAGGAGTCATCTTGCTCCTCTGTGTAGTTGTTGTAGTCTCTTCTATTTCTAAATCCACCTTGGTAGTTTCCATTGTGGTTGTTGTTGTAGTTGTTGTTGTATTGGTTGTTGTATCCATTGTAGCTTTGATGTTGGTTGAATCTGCCTCTCCCTTGAGAGTATCCACCTCTTGAGTAGCCTCTTCCTCTCTGATTTTTGTAGTTCTTGTAGCATTCATCTGTGGTATGATTGGACAATCCACAGATGTTGCATGGTGATGAGTTGTAGGGTCTCCCCCTACCTGACTTACCTCCTTTGCCTCTTCCTCTAGATGACCTACCTCTCCCTGCATAATTAGCTTGAGAGGTAGAGCCTTCTTCATCCTGTTTCTTCTTGCCTTTATCTTTATTCTTCTTATCAGTATAGAGAGCAGAGGGGTTATTACCTTTTGATTGATCTCCAGCCTTTGTAAACTTTGCTTCATGTGTAAATAGTTGGCCCATGAGTGTTGTGAGATCAGGGGTATGCATGTCCATATAGAGGTCCATTGCAGTGGTGAAACTTTCCCACTTATCATCTGCCTTGAGTCCATTTGTCACTTGTCTGACTATTTGCTCCTCTTCAATTTCCTCTCCAATGCTTGCTAGTTGGTCTGCCACATCTTTAATCTTTGTTACATACTCTGAGACTGATTGCTTGGGCTGCTTCCTAAGGGTTGTGAACTCTATCCATAATTGATTCTTCCTAGCCCTTGTGTTGGAAGAAAAATAATTTGACAAGGTTTCCCAAGTCTCTTGGGAAGTCTTACAGTTCCTTACATGAGGTAAAAGAAAGTCAGATATAGAGTTTAAGAGATAAGACCTTGCCAAAGCATCCTTTGCACACCATTGGTTGAGCCTTTCATGTTCATCCTTTGTAGGTAGTCCTCTAGTCTTGAATGAGGGCAGCTCCTCATCTCCTGATATGTATCCAAATAGACTTCTCCCTTGTAGATAGGTCTTCATTCTCAATGACCAAGCCTGGTAATTATTTCTATCCAATTTGTCAATGAATGAAGGGAAACCATCACCCATGATTACCTTATTTGCTCTGATACCACTGTTGGGAGTGATGGATGGATGCACTCAGGAAATCAGTTGGTGCTGCAAAACCTGCTTCACACCTGCCCTGTTTTCTCTTCAGATATGCTTAGTACACTTGCTTAGCTTCCAAATGACACAAAGAAACCATATATGTACTTTGAAAATGGTTTGGGTAATGATCAAACCAAAACAGATAACTTGGTACTTCAAGAATCAAGAAAAACTTTCTATTCTTGTAGTGATACCTGCTCAGACTTTTGCTCAGTGTGACCAGCACACTTAAAATTGGAACAATTCCTTTTGGGAGTATTAAAGTACCTTAGTAAGCTACCAATCACAAGTGGAATCACTTCAATTGATAAAATATGCACTGAGAAATAAGTTTAGCAAACTTCTAGTTACCCCCGACTTTTTAGGAACTCTCCAGACACAGAGCAGTGTGCACTTCAAAGCAGATTTCTCCCAAATGCCTGAATGAAATCCTTTGAGATTTTGTGTGCTTGTAGTAGACTTTGAGCTGGTTCTAATGAGCTATAGATCACTTGATTTGGTTTAGTAGATCCAGAGATATACTCCTTTGAAGTTGACAGACTTGGAGAAGTTAACACAGAGAATCAGAAATGAGAAATGTGTGTATATCTATTGATTGATAAGTTTGTACAAGCTCAATAGCATGAAAAGCATAGCTAATTGAGGTGTAGTGGTGTAGGCTATGGAGTAGCACTAACACACACTTAGTTACAATGAAGAAATGCCTCGGGGAGTGAGCTGAAGTGACTGTACTAACCGTGAGTTTTTTCTTCTTCACTTTATATGAGTTGAGTGAACATTTGAATTTCAAATTCAAACTAAGGCTCCCTAGAATCTCTCCTCTAAAAGTAGGGAGATATTCTCTCTACTTAACTATTCTCTTTTCCACGACTAATGAGGTAGGTAAGTAATTACATGAGATGCCAAGTCATAAAGACTTTTACAAGGGGTAAAGAGGTAAGAATTTATAAGCATATGTTCATGTGAGTTTTGGTTCAAGTGAAGCCTTGATAAATCTTTGTCCATGCTAATCTTCCATGAGTCTAAGGTTCCAAGCCAATGTGTGTAGGCTTGTCTTGCACCAACAAAATGTCCTGATACAATCACGATATCTGACACTTGTCGAATGTCGGGATCCAACCATGATATTTGACACTTGTTGAATGTCACCGGACTTTCACACGACACTCGACATCTACCACATATCGCGATAGCAGGTTCACGACATCTGACACTTGCTGAGCCACGACACACCATATATGTCAAATGTCAGGAGGAATCTCACGATACTCGACACCTGTCAGATTTCGCAAAAAAAATTCCACGATATCCGACACTCGTCAGGTGTCACAAAATAAATCACGACACTCGACACTTGTCAGGTGTCGCGAAGAAAATCCTAGGATACCCGATATCTGCCAGATGTTGCAAAAACTCTCACAATATCCGACGTGGCTAGATATCATGACACTCAACCAGAGGAGATCACGACATCTAGATGTCGCGACACTCAAGCGTCGGAGAACATGACACTTGGATTTTTTGGAGTCCAAATTCAAATTTTTTTGCAAATATGAATACCTTGTGCCCTTCTTGTCACTCCTCTGTGTCTGTAGATGCAAAATCTCTCCTCAAACCCGCGATATCACACGCACGACATTTGGTGCATGTCACATCATGTTCGGGATAGTTCACTCAATTTTTGGGTAGATTGAGGTGTATTTCTTCAGTGTTTCGGTTTTGCACCCTCTCTAAGGCTCTTTCTCACAACCACAAGTGACAACGAAGTGAATCAGACGAAAACTAAAAAAATCAGAGAAGATGAAGGTGGGAGGAGATGTGATGATGATGAAGATGAAGATGGAGAAAAAATCAGAAACTGAACTGAAAATGGTAACTTTTTTTTACCTTCCAACGTCGCTACTCTATGTCTTACCATCACACGCTCGTCCTCCAAGCTCTGTCTGCAACAATGGCACCAAATTTGGTGTCACTCTAGCAAAATGACAAGTACCAATGTGAGGAGCTTCACCTCATAAATGTCAATCCGTGGAGATGTGAGGACCGATATCAAGACCAAGAGCAAGTGAAGTGCACAAGTGCATGAGTGAAAGCACACAAGCATGCACACACATACATACACGCACGCACAAATTAAGAGCAAAGAGTGGAACAATGGAATGACTTTGATTGCAAAAGAAAATCTATTACAGAAGCTCAAATCTACAACAAGCTAACCTCAAAAATGAGTTCTCCAGCCCTTTTTAAAGTTTTTTGAGTAGTTTTGGCCCTGTCCAGACCTAGTGTCTGGCCTAGTTAAAACTAGGTTCCAAGGCTTATTTGGGGATTCAAACGGAATCTAAAAATTATGAAATATGGTAGGATGCTACTTCTAATAGTACTCAAGGTCGAGGACTCCTCGACTTGAACAAAATGGAGTTGTAAAAATGAAAAATGGTATTTACAATGGTCTTAAGTGACAAAAGTCACTATATTTATAGGGATTTCTTATGAAAATTTGACATGTGCCTCTTCCAGCTCCCTACATGCTCCTTCTTCTTGTGTGTCCACTTTATTGATGCGCTTCACAGCTTCTGTGTACCTTGACTGTCAACACCAAGCCTCTCTCTCCTCATAGGCGTGATTGCATGGCAACCATCTCTAGGGTCAAAACCGAAATAATTCCATAAAATATGAAGCCTCTTCTTGAAGCTCCCACTTTGGATTATGAAATTCTTGAAGTTATTGATTCTCTTCTTAATGGAAAAAGTCTGAGGCTGGATGGCCTCACAAATGATTTTTTCAAGACCTTCAAGCATGTGATGACTACTCCATTATGTCTGGTGTGGCAAGAGGCTATTTCTTTTGGTGCACTACTCAAATGTCTCAATGAAGGCATTATCAAGCTTATTCACAAAAAAAGGTTGAAAAAGAAAAATTGAAAATTGGCATCCAATTATGATGTTACAAACAAGTTACAAGAGCCTTGCTAGGGTTCTTGTTAGTTGAATTGCTTGCCACTTACAAAAGTGGATCAGTAAGGATAAAAAAAGGTTCATCAAGGAGAGCTCCATCCTCAAGGATACCATTGACGTTTGGGAAGGTTTGACTTTTGTTGAGGAGTCCGCTCAAGATGTCTTCTTCCTTAAGATCGACTTTCACTACAACATATCGACGGTCAGTATACCGACGGTCAGCTGTCGGCGTCGGTATGACCCTCAAGCAATTTGGGAAAGCCGCTTTGCCTCAGAAAGACAGCATCAGTATATGCGTCGGTATAAGCATCGGTAATGTACTGGAATTACCGACGCTTATATCGATGCTTATACCGACGCCCTCTTTTTAACCGGGCCCGAGACCAAAATTTGTCATTATGAGAGTTTTGAATCTAGATCTTCTCTTGTCGGGTTTGTGTGCGCCAACAACAGATCTCTGTTTGTCACCCTTTTTTTCTCTCTCTCTCTCTCTCTCCCTCCCTCACTCTCACTCTCTCCTCCCTCTCTCTCTCTCTCTCTCCCTCTCTCTCACTCTCTCTCCCTCTCTCTCCCTCCCTCTCTCTCCCTCCCTCTCTCTCTCTCTCTCTAAACAGACCTCTATCTTTATAGATCTGAAGTTTTGGTAAGTAGATCCCACATATTGTAGCACTCTTTTTTCTTTCTTTATGTTTTTGCTTTACTAATATGTTCTCTGTTTGGTTTTGCAAGAGATTTTGGGATCAAATCTTTGGAAATTCGATGAAGGAGAACTTCAAGTGGATTTTGACAACCTTGATTCAAACAATTCTCTCTCTCTCTCTCTCTCTCTCTCTCTCTCTCTCTCTCTCTCTCTCTCTCTCTCTCTCTCTCCCTCTCCTTCCCTCTCTCTCTCTCTAAGCACACCTCTATTTTTATAGATCTGACGCTTTGGTAAGTAGATCGCACATATTCTAGCACTCTTTTTTGTTTCTTTATGTTTTTGCTTTTCTAATATCGTCTCTTTTTAGTTTTGCACGAGATTTTTGGGATCAAATCTTTTGAAATTCGACAAAGGAGAACTCCAAGTGGATTTTGACAACCTTGACTCAAACGATTACATCGATGTAAGTGAGAGATATATCACTCTTTTTTCTTTCTTTATGTTTTTGCTTTTCTAATATCTTATCTCTTTATTTTTGTTTTCGATTGAGAGAGAGAGAGGGAGAGATATATACATATACATACACGCTCACATATGTATAAACACACACATGCATATGCATACAAGCATGCATATGCATACATGAATGCATATGCATACAAGCATGCATATGCATACAAACATGCATATGCATACATGCATGCATATGCATACATACATGCACATACATACAGGAATGCATATGCATACAAACATGCATATGCATACATGCATGCATATGCATACATGCATGCATATGCATACATGAATGCATATGCGTATACATGAATGCATATGCATATACATGAATGCATATGCATATACATGAATGCATATGCATATACATGAATGCATACATGCATGCATACATGAATGCACACATGAATGCATACATGAATGCATACATGAATGCATACATGAATGCATACAAGCATGCATATGCATACAAGCATACAAGCATGAATGCATATGCATATACATGAATGCATACAAGAATGCATACATGAATGCATATGCATACAAGCATGCATATGCATACATACAAGCATGCATATACATACAAGCATGCATATACATACAAGCATGCATATGCATACATGCATGCATATGCATACATGCATGCATATGCATACAAGCATGCATATGCATACATGACTGCATATGCATACATAAATGCATATGCATACATGAATGCATATGCATACATGAATGCATATTCATGCAAGCATGCATATGCATACATACAAGCATGCATACAGGAATGCATATGCATACATGAATGCATATGCATACATGCATGCATATGCATATACATGAATGCATATGCATATACATGAATGCATATGCATATACATGAATGCATATGCATATACATGAATGCATATGCATATACATGAATGCATATGCATACATGAATGCATATGCATACAATGCATATGCATACAATGCATATGCATACAATGCATATGCATACATACATGCATACATACAAGCATCCATATACATACATGCATGCATATGCATACATGAATGCATATGCATACATGCATGCATATGCCTACATGTATGCATATGCATACATACAAGCATGCATATGCATATACATGAATGCATATGCATACATGCATGCATATGCATACATGCATGCATATGCATACATACAAGCATGCATACATGAATGCATATGCATATACATGAATGGATATGCATATACATGAATGCATATGCATATACATGAATGCATATGCATATACATGAATGCATACATGCATGCATACATGAATGCATACATGCATGCATACATGAATGCATACATGCATGCATACATGAATGCATATGCATATACATGAATGTGTATGCATATACATGAATGCATACAAGAATGCATACATGAATGCATACATGCATGCATACATGAATGCATGCATACATGAATGCTTACATGCATGCATACATGAATGCATGCATACGTGAATGCATATGCATACATGAATGCATATGTATACAAGAATGCATATGTATATAAGAATGCATATGCATATACATGAATGCATATGTATACAAGCATGCATATGTATACAAGCATGCATATATATACATTGGATGAGATGAGATCTTCACATTGCATCAGATGGTATCTCCACGTACACCTTGGGGTGCCCATGATCTTGAGGACTCCAAGATATATTATATCCGTAATGGAGCTCTAGTTATCGATGCGGCCGAAAAGTCAATGCGTCAGCGCATTCGACAACTTTGCTCCATCGAATTCGGTCATTTAGTAATGTTAAAATGGACCGAACAGGATAGGGACTCTAAAAATCATATCACATAATGCATATATGAAGAGTACCGGCCAGCACCTGGGAATCGTATTGTGAGTTCCGAATGGATTCAACATACGGCACGCGAAGTGATGTCTCATCGACGATCAGAAGCTCGCGATGCTTTTAGAGCACGCTTACCAAAGTCTGTATGGCTAGATGTCAAAGAATGGGAATCGATTTAGGATGAGTAGCAACATACTCCTGATCGATATCGCCAACAGAGAGATGCGGCGGCCACATGTTTAGATACGGTTGGAACGTGGCATTTAGGTAGCGGCGGATACGATAGTATGCGCTACCAATTTGTAAGTATCATGTTAATTATTGAAGTTGTTTGTGTTAAGCACATTATGTATGTTCATCTAACATTTTGCATATTTATTATAGGAGTTGGCACTGGGTCGTCCTCCTTCGCGAACTGAAGAATCATATGGATATCGACATGGACTGAGTGCACTGTTACAAGACTTAGAAGGACGCGGTGCAATCGTCTCATGGGAGAATATTCTTGATTCGGTAAAGTTATATCTTGGTTTCGTGTTTTTAGTTGTTGTTTATAAATGTCATGTTAATTGGTCTTATTTTATACATATGTTTTGTTGCAGGATTGTAGGTGTAAATATTTTGATCAATGCCACAATTTTGTATCACACTCGCATACGGCAATGATGTAACATAATTTTGTATTCGATTCCTATATGGAAGTGTTTTGTCACATTTCCACAATTTTGTATTACACTCCTATGTGGCAATGATGTACCATAATTTTGTATTCGATTCCTATATGGAAGTGCTTTGTCACATTTTGTATTCGATTCCTATATAGAAGTGCTTTGCCACACTTTTTCACATTTTTCATTTATGGAATATACAACTTTCTGTACATCATTCATTGTTCATTTTTGCTCATATAAGTTTATGTTTTGGTTGCCATTAGAGTACATAACACATGTACTCAGTTGGGCAGAGTGTATTGTCTTTTGCTAAACAACATCATGTTGTAGCAAAAGACAACACACTCTGCCCAAAAAAATTTGTGCAGATAGGGTCGACGGTATACGCGTCGGTAGCTCTAGTATGGACGTCGGTATAAGCGCCGGTACACCCAGTGCAGGCGTCGGTATGGACGTTAGTATAAGCGTTGGTAATAACCGATGTAGATACCGATGCCTATACTGATGTATATACCGATGTATATACCTACGCTTATACCAGTCCCTATACCGATGCTTTCTTTCCGACACGTATACCGACTCTAACACCGACATCGCGAAGAAATCATGCCCATTCATTTGCCTCGGTAGCAGCCTCGGTATACCCTCAATATGTTGTAGTGTTTGATAAAGCTTATGATAGAATTGAGTGGGAGTTCATTCTTCAATCTTTGAAAGACCTAGGTTGCGACCAAAAGTTCATTAAGGTGATCTCAACGTTGCTACAAATGCATCAGTGTAGATAAACATCAATGGCAAGCTCTCTCAAGCTATTTGATTAAACAATGCCTTCATGGCAATAAGGACCTGGGACACCTCTTCTTTTCATGCTGCCAATCAATATCGATTTGGCAGACCCTTGGGAGATTCATGTTGTTGCATGGTCAAATCAATTGGAAGCAAGCATTATTGGGTGAAGCGATCAATTGTTCCTCAGCAGTGTGGAATGCTAAAAGAGGTGAGACCCTCTGGAAGATCTCGAAAGAGAGGTGTGCCACCAACTTTGGTCACCCTCCTAAAGAATGGTCTATCGAAAAGTCTCTTTTCCTTTTATGTAAAAAGAATTTCCAATTGTAAGAATCCCCCATCTTTTAGACATCATAGAGTGTTTTTCCTTGAGAGTAGTAAGATTAAAATAAAATTTCCTGCCTATGAGGGGAACAAAAGGGTTATCAACCTATTTTGTAATGTTTTCTAGATAGTTTTATGCAACCCCTGATTTGTGGGATTTCAAGGGTCCCATGGGTCCTTTTGAAGGAAAAATATACATGCATTAAACAAGAAAAGAAGTAATCCAAAGATAGGATAATACATTACAAAGGTAGAAAAGGCCTATGGCTATGAAATGAATGTGATACATTGCTATTTACAAGATGTAGTATATGCAAGCACCCACTCCATGCACAAGTGCCGTCTTGGACTTTGAGGACTCGAGAAGCCTACAAAGAGCACAAGGAAGATGTAGTATATGCAAGCACCCTCTCCATGCACAAGTGCCTTCTCGGAGTTTGAGGACTCCTGATACTTGGATAACAACAGAACAAGGTGTATTACAAAGTGCACGTACAAAAGATAAGTGATCCATTATGGTTATAGACATATAAAACAAGTTGGGGAAAAAATGCACTTAAAAGAGCGAAGACTTCCTCGGTGGTCGTAAGTGTATTAACACACATCACTATCAACATATATCAACAAATCCCCACGAGCTTTCCAACAAACCCAAAATCACTGCAAACGGATTTCGTATGAGAAAGTTATGCCAGTTCAGGGTTCTAGGGGTTAAAACAGGGAAAAAGGACCTCTCTGGGATTACTTCAAAACAGACGACACACGACACTTAGTAGATATCGGTAATACTTGGAAGCAGACGATACACGATATTTGGCAGATGTCTTGACACTTGGCCCTTAGCACGACACTCGACACATAAGGGATATCGCGATACTTGGCCCTACACGACACTCAACACTTGTCAGACGTCGCGATACTTCGCCACACGACACCTGAGATCACGACACACGACACTTGATAGGTATCGTGACACTTGATCTCCACTACACTCGACACTTGTCAAATGTCGCGAGACAATCATGATATATGACACTTGTCAAATGTCACGATGCAACCACGATATTCGACACTTGTTGAATGTCACCGGACTTTCACACGACACTCGACATCTACCACGTATCACGATAGCAGGTTCACAACATCTCACACTTGCTGAGTCATGACACACCATATCTGTCAAATGTGGTTAGGAATCTCACGATACCCGACACCTGTCAGATGTCACAAAAAAAATTCCACGATATCCAACACTGGTCAGGTGTCGCATAATAAATCACGACACTCGACACTTGTCAAGTGTCATGAAGATGAAGATGGAGAAAAAATCAGAAACTGAACTGAAAATGGTGATTTTTTTTTTACCTTCGAACATCACTACTCTACATCTTACCGTCACACACTCGTCCTGCAAGCTCTCTCCCCGGCAACGACGCCAAATTTGGTGTTCCTCTAGCACAATGGCAAGTACCATTGTGAGGAGCTTCACCTCATAAATGTCAATCCGTGGAGACGTGAGGACCGGTATGAAGACCAAGAGCAAGTGAAGTGCACAAGTGCGTGAGTGAAAGCACACAAGCATATTGATATTTGTTATATGCATAAACACACAATCCCTTGCACACATCAACACATACTAAAAATAATACTCAAAATTCTTTGATATAATCTTCGATATCATAAAATCATAAGGATCATTTGAAAACATTTCATTATTTCCATCATGGATGCCATCTTCTTTTTGTCAAATGAAATATGTATGCCAATTTTTTTCATTCTTATCATAATCACGATTGCGGATTACATATTATTTGACAAGATTAAGAATGAAACATGGCATGAAAGCATATTTTGGAAGGTTTAATACTTAGAATAGCATTTAAATAATTATTATTTTTCATCATAATTTTTTATTCCACTTTTGCAGCTATGTTCTTTTCAGGAACATAGAAATATATGCTTATCCAATTCAACATGAAATCAACACCAAATGCAATGGCTACTAGTTGAAAGCGGACGCCTTCTAACTTTGAATAAAAATATGCATTCAATTAGTATGAAGGTTATCCATTGATAACCTGCCAATTCTCTGCAATCTCACTTACACACAAATTATAGTGGGCCATTCTTTAAAAGGTGTGATAAATGGCAGTGATCTAGAGAAGACACATTTTTTAGTCCATGTTTATGAGTTATGGAAGTGTTCAAACTTCACCAGAGATCCTAGACACTTTCTTTACACCAAAGTCCATGAATAGCTTTACATCTCCTAAAACATATCCAATTTGTTAAAATGTTTGAATTGTGTTATTTTTTCAGTTAGTCCAAAAGTTGATTTTCTTCTTCATTTAATAACCCATGTGAAGCTGTAAAATGTTAAAGATTATATTTTTCTCTAAAAGTACATGATGTGGGCTATCTAATCCAAGTGATTATGCCATCAAAGCCTCAAGGGTTTCATTAAGAAAAATCAATCAATTTGGTGTAAAAGCAGGACACTTAAGTATCCCAGGACACTGAAGTGTCCTAGTATAGAACTAGTGTTAAGATCGACTTTGATAAAGCTTATGGTAGAATTGAAAGGAAGTTCATTCTTCAATCTTTGAAAGACCTAGGTTGCGACCAAAAATTCATTAAGGTGATCTCAACATTGCTACAAAATGCATGACTATAGATAAACATCAATGGCAAGCTCTCTCAAGCTATTTGATTAAAACATTCTATCAAGCAAGGATGCCCTTCGACCCCTCTTCTTTTTGTAATTATTGTCAATGGTCTCAACTACCTTGTTAAACATCAATCTAATTTAGGTCTTATTCAAGGCCTCTTGCTTCCCCTCAATAAACAAATGATCTTGAGACTCTTTGCCAATGACATGAATGCTTTTGTCCATAATGATTCATCTAGCATTGATACCATTCGATGTTTCCTAAACACATCCTATGAGGCATCATGTTGAAAAAACAAGCACTCTAAAATTGATTTCAGGGCCATTATTAAACATCCACTTCAGATTTTGGCTAACCATGGTTTTCAATTGATCCCCACAGGAATAACTGTTGGAGTTAGACATCTGCGGAAGCACGCGAACAACACAAGGAAGAAGAAGAAGCTTGGAGCACAACACAAAATACTGAATGTATTACTAGATAATGTACAAAGATAAGTAGCCCATTAGGGCAAAAGGCATATATACAAGCCGAGGAAGAAAACCTCCTAAAGAGGGAGAAAAGTGCCCCGACGGTCCTAGTGTGTTCACACATATGACTACCTAAATATATCAATAAATCCCCCCTGGGAGTGATGCTGTGAACAATGAGCTGGCACTCATGTATAAGGAAGTGCCAAGCTATGTGGAAATCACTCCACAAAAGGAAGTAAGCCCAAATCTTTGTGGAAAGCTTCAAACTTCTCCCTAGGCAGAGCCTTCGTGAAAAGGTCTGCAATGTTCTCCTACATGGGCACATATGCCAAGCTGATCTCCCCAGCAGAGAACCTCTCCTCGACATAGTGATAATGCACCTCAATGTGCTTTGTGCGAGCATGGAACACAGGGTTCCTCACAACTACCAATGCGCTCTGACTGTCAGTGAAGATGGTGGTGGCAGAAGACTGGCCAACACCCAAATCAGCCATAAGGCGTTTGAGCCACACACACTCAACAGGTGCTGTGAAAGCTGCCCTATACTCAGCCTCACAACTAGAAGTGGCCATAGTAGGCTGCTTCTTGCTCAACCAAGATATACATGAGCTACCAAGCATGAAGCAAAAACCACTGGTGGACACACGAGTGTCATAGCAACCAGCCCAATCTGAGTCAGAAAAAGCATGCAAATCTGGCGGTAGTGATCCCCCCTTGGGATAAAAGAACCCAAGTAACCGAGTACCACTCAAGTAGCGAAAGATGCGCTTAACCACCTTCCAATGCATGACTCCTGGGCAATGCATAAACCTGCTCATCTGTGAGATAAAAAACTGAATATCTGGCCGAGTAATGCATGAGTAAATCAAGCATCCAACAGCCTGCTGATAGAGAACAACATCAAATGAATCTCCAGCATCATGAAGACTCAATCGTAAACCTGTCTCCATAGGAGTGGCAATAGACTTACAGTCTTCAAGGTCAAAAGGCTGCAATAATGTGTCAATATATTTCGTTTGACACAAAGGCATTCCACCATCAACTTGCATAAATTGAATGCCCAAATAGTGATGCAAATGCCCCAAATCAGACATCTCAAATGAGGCATGCAAATCAGCCTTGAAATCAGCAATATGATTCTCAATTGGACCAATGAGCAGCATGTCATCAACATAGAAAACAATGATCAGAAGCACATCATCAGCACGCTTAACATATAAGGTGCTTTCAGTTAGACTGTTCACAAAACCATGTGCAATCAGATAGGCATGTATCTTCTCATACCAAGCACGTGGTGCTTGCTTTAAACCATATAATGCCTTCTTTAAACTGCACACCTGGTTTTCATGCCCTTTCCGCACAAAGCCACGGGGCTGAGAAACATACACTTCTTCATGCAAATCACCATTCATAAATGTTTTTTTAATGTCCAACTGATGTACATTCCAACCATGATGGGCTTCAAGTGCACAAATGCTCCGAACAGTAGTCATACGGCATGTGGGTGCAAAGGTCTCATCAAAGTCAATGCCTCTTTCCTACGCATAACCCTTTGCAACAAGCCTAGCCTTATACCTATCAACTGTACCATCAGGTTTACGCTTTAGCTTGTATACCCACTTAGTGCCAATGGCCTTCTTTCCAGGAGGCAAGTCACATAAAGACCATGTACCATTCTTCATTATAGCATCATATTCAGATTGCATAGCAGCCATCCAATTTTTTGAATTTGTGGTTCATCAAAAGAAACAGGCTCATTCTCATCACAGAGACTAGACGCAACCATAGCATAGCAATTTGATGCAAAGGAGGCACTATGAGAGCCTGAACGAGTACGATATGACAAAGGTGCATCTATTTTGCTGTCACGCAAAGTCTGCACCAACCATTTTGGCATAGTTTTTGCTTGCTCAATATCAGCTCTCTCATCAACAAGTGGATCATGTAAATCTGCATCAGAAACGGAATGATGTGCATCATCATATGAAACCTGCAAAGGTTGAGAAGTTGCCTCATTAGGATGAGCACTAGACTGTCCACCTGTAAAAAGAGGCATCAAAGTATCATACATGTCTTTGGAGCTAACAGATGTCTCCTTAGTACATGAAAGCAATGGCTAAATAGCATCTTTGTTGCTCTAGCACAATGGTGAGAACCACGTTAAGAAGCTCCACCTCCTTAATGTCAATCCGCGGAAGAGATAGGAGTGATATGAAGATCGTGAATGTGAGATGAAGTGAGAGTGAAGGTGAGAAGCATAGAAATGCACACACACATACACACACTACGAAGAGACAAGCAAGACACAATGGAAGGTGAGAGATCCACTCTATTACTCAAGAACACTATTACAAGCTCAAAATAGCTCTAAGCTCACACTAGCTGTGTACCTGAGCCATGAAGACTCAAGGACTTGTGCCAATGAGACTATACCTCAATTGCCACACAAGTGTATATAGTGGGATCCTTTTCACACATTTAAATGTCAATCCTAAGGAGTGACTCGCCAAGTGTATGAAGACGTGTGCACACGTGATAGAAAATGAAGTGGTTCAGCAATTCACACATGAGAAAAGACTACTACCACTCACACCTACTGAAATACTGGAAGTGTTGCCGCAAGCCTCTTTTCAGCAGTTTTGGTATTTTGAGGTTTTCTTCCAGCCCAGAACTCCGAACATAGGCAATAGGGTACTCGTTTCGAAGCTCTCGACGAGACGAATCCAACAGTGGTGGTTTCACTCAATTCTGACCACTCTGCTTCAAGTTATGGCAGAAACAGTGAATTACGAGAGTCACAAACACCCGCGCCACAGCTTCTCCTAACTTACGCACGCACTACAGCAGCTCAAAACAAGGGGGATGGGGTAGACAACAGTCCTACACTTGCATTTCAAGCTTCACACACACATTCAAGAGCAAAATGAAGATCAAAATCAGCAAGAAAGAGGCAAACTCGAAAATTCAGAAGTGCTCCCTCTTCACAATGACAAGAAGTTCTTTACAATGAGTCACTTTTGACTTATATACTAGTGCCCTAAGTTTGGTCCTTTCACACAAGAGACCGGCACTTTATTCACTAAGAGACTAATTTCCTACTATTGTACATGGGTAAATCACTAATCTTCTGTGGGGATGCATCTAGAGGACTCCTCTAGTGCATTTACAACGGAAATTATATACAAAAGTGGTTATGATACAAAAGTTGTGTGTCCAAATCGGAAAAATTTTGGGCCCCGTCTTTTTCTCTGCTTTGTGTGCTCTTTTATCTCTGCAACACTCTCCCCCTCTTCGTCTCTGTCGTCCCTTGACAGACTTTGCTTTGCGAACGCGTCCCGTGGGTAGTGTTGCCTGATTCTTGATCTTGCATAATGTTTTAGAGGCGCTAATGCGCCCCTGCGGGGCTTCCTGCAGAGATATATTCTTTTTCCTTTCTTAATGAATCGTTCTGGTCTTTGATTTTCTTCTTCTTTTCTTTTTGCTTGATTGTCCCTCTACACGTCCCTCCTCCTGAACTCTGTCGTCCTCGACAGGCTTTCTGTGGCGACGCGTGTATGTTTGAATGGCGGTTTGCTCTCGTTGGTTTAGCAGATTTGCATGACATAGCATGAATTCCTTCCATTGCTTTGACTTTACTCCGTCTTCGGGTGCCTGTCTATGATCAGCAAAGAAGCTTGTTTCATAGGCCACCAGCCTTGCATTTAAATTGGAAGTCATTTTTACAAAAATCTCTGAATCCATTTCAAAGAAGCCTGTAAAGAATGCTTCTTCGAAAGTTTGCATATATGTCCATGGCAAAAACATAAGGCGCGAATAATACGCCATAATGGTGAGTCGGCTCGGAATGGTTGATAAATAAAAAATGAGAGCTTCCGACCCTTGCGTAATGCCGATGAAATTCAAAAAAGTATATTTAGCATGTTGGAACACCTTCAACACTGTAATGAGCATGCTAAATATTTTGTTGGTCATCTTGACGGCTAGGTCCGGAACTGTAGCATACCTTGCAATCCAAAATTCCATTGTCTTCACCATATATTCCTCTGTAGGTAGGTAATTATGTGGTGGACTAGGTAGTAACGGATAGTTAAGCCACTGATTATTGATAGTGCCTTGACGCTGTCCTTCCCAAAATTGCGTCCAAGAGCGTCTGCGGGGTACAGGACAAAAAGATGGATTTACCTGAAGCGCATAGGGTGATGCTTCCCACTGTACCCGCAATGTCGGATTCTTCTCCAAAATTTTTCTTCGCCATATCGGATCCGCCTTCTCAAATTCCTCTTGAGTATACTTGAAAGTGTCATGCTGGAATTGAAGGTTGTGGTCCGGATCTTTGTTCGTTGTTGACTTTATATACATGCGTGTCTGTTCTTTAAGTAGACCATATGGTACATTGAACGGCCTCAAAATTTGATCTAATTGTTTGTTTTCTATTCGAGCTTCTTTCATTATCTGTATAATTTGGTCTTCAAAATGAGTAGTGAGCTGGGACACCAGTAGTGCCCTTTCTGGTCTGCTTAGTTCTGCAATTTCTCGTGTGTTAGGTTCTAATGGAACCTCCTTTTCCGCCCTTATTGGTGAATGATACAAGGGGGGAGAGAGAGGACGTACCTCTTCCTCCACAGTAGCCGTGGTCTCTGGTGGAACTACTGGTGTCCCCTGCGTTCCTGTTAGCTCTATCTGCTCCTGAAGCCTTTTAATGATTTCATCTTTATTCTTAAGTTCTTCTTCAGCTTTTGTAAGCTTTTCCTGATGTTTGATTAATTCCTGTGCGACTATGTGCATGTGATCTGTGTCTTCTTTGCACTGCCGGAAATAATCTTTCTCTGCTTTTTTCCATTTTTTGCGTAGAGCTGTAGTGTCATTCATATATCTTTGTTCCCATTCTGCAATTGTCTCTTGCTCCTGTTTGAGCTGATCTGCCATCTTGGTCAACTTTGCTTGCATGTCATTTATATCCTCATTTGATTTGTCAGTATCTTGCGGTGGTTGATCACTGAGGAGAGCTGTCATGAGCTCCTTGTTCCTGTCCCGTAAGTGGTCGGCTTCCTCCATGCTTACCTTGAGCTGTGATTCGAGTACCTTGCTACGAGTCTGGAGTCTTGTTTTCTCTTTTTCAGTCAGGTCTAGTTTCTTTGTGAGCTCCGAAACTTGCTCTTTTAGTTTTGCGTTTTCCGTTTCTAATATTCTATACTGGGTTTTGGTTGTCTTTATTTCGTCGTGTTTCTTCAAAACTTGAGCTTCTGCTTTAGATAATTTCTTAGCCAGATTCATACCTTCCATCCTGCTTATCGAGCATGGCTTGGTCGTAATCTTCATCAGCATCAAGCATCAACTGTTGAGTGTCTAGTGCAGTGCGAATCATATCCTGCACCACAGGCTTGAGCTGAGCTATATCCACATTCAGCCATGTCTTTGGTATGTCTGGGGTTCCTCCTGTTTGTACATCTTGTCCCTTTGCAACGTGGATTAGTTCCTTATGTGGTTGTCGGACCTGTAGTTGTACTTGCAATTCCGCGTCATCTTCCATTACCTTACGAACTTTCGTGGCACTCCCTTGAAATGTTACATCCATTGGGGACGGTTCTGCCACAACCCTTAGTGGGGTGAAAGGTTCTTCATCTTCTTTTTCTTCTTCCTGAGGCTTATCCTCTGATATCATTAAATTCTCCTCATTATCAGATTTGTCCTCCTTTGTGTGGGTGATGGAGACGTCTTTCGATTGAATAGGGTGTTGCTTCTCTTCTTCTGACTGCTTTTTGGCGGTACTTTGGTCTATCAGCGGTGATTGACTTTTTTCCTTGTGGCCTGCGTGGTCTTCGCCATAGTCTACTTCATTCAATTCGGTCCACTGGCCATCATCCTTCGATTCACTTTGAATGTCTACCTCCAATAATGATGTATTGGGCTTTTCTTGGCCGTCAGATCCAGAACTTGAGTTGTCTAGCCCAATCTCTCGATATCTATGTACCTTAGTGAGTTTGCCTTGTGGTTCCTGAGCTTTTGCAGACTGTCGATAGTGATGACCCTGCACTGGTAGATTGATTTGTCCTTCTGTATATTTGTGAGTCTCCTCCAGTGCTTGGGTTAATTCTTCTTCAGTGATCTTTCTGGTTCCTTGGGGGGTGGTTGTAGGCAATACATGTACTCTCTTTGTTTTTGGTACTTCCTCCTCTGCTTGTTGGACTTCTCGAGGTCGTTTTGTGCCTCTCATGGTGCCTCTCATTCGGGGTTGCGAACTCGTTTCTGCTTCTTCTACTTGTTTGCTTCCTTTCTTCTATTTCGGTACAGTAGCTGTCTTGACAAATTGAGCCAACTCCATTGAAGATGGCATTTCCCGTAAGAACTCTCGCATGCCCAATGCGTGGTAAATCATAATCATGAGGGCAGTGGTCCCATTGAGGAATTTCTTATTTTCCCATTTCTTTTTCACCTCGAACAATCTTTCTTGCACATAAGGTGTAAGGTTTACCTGGTTGCCGATCTGTTTTATGGCATGAGAAAATAATTGCACAATAATCTTTTGAGGGGCCGTGTATCTGTTCATACTAGGGAAGCAAAAATGTTGATGAATCAATCTAACTTCTTCTTCGATGTCCACCCTATTGATGTCGACGAAGGTTCTTGTTTTGGCACCACGGCTCTCTTCCTTGACCGTGTTGACACCATCCTTCTCCCATTCAAATGCTTCTTTGATTAAGTCGTGGGAGAACTGAATGACTACCCATTCTCCATTCTTATCCATCACATTGGCTTCTGGTACCAATGGATCATGTAGTGCCGGTCGTAGAGTGTTCATGATCTGAGTACAGCGTTGGAAATCCGGTTTGTAGATAGGTAGCTCAAAATATTTATGACTTCCTGCTTTCTTCATGATATCGATTGTAGATGGCATTCCATGTAAAACTTTGAAATCCTGGGACATGATCGGAAAGTGGTGCTCCGTGTCCATGATCTTTATGTTGGCCAAGAAAAGATATTCCTCCACTGGCTGCTCATCTCTGAACCAGTGGCCTTTTGCTTTCGTAAGGCATTGGGGAGGAAATTCTTGGACCTCCTCTTGGATTGTAGCTTCAGAGTCTTCAGAACGCATCTGCACTTACAAAGAAAAGTGCATTAGCTTGAAAGGCTTTCATGAGACCATACGGTGTATTGTTGTGATTATGGTGGCTCGTCACTCCGTTCCCCATTATTGCAAGAGTGGGATTTCTTACCGCCTCTTTTTAGAATTTTTTTCTGAAAGAAAACAATCATTAGAATAGCCGAAGCATAGTTTATGTACATAGTATGTCCATTCCTATCAGGGTAAAGCTAAGATCTAGTCTCACTGGGAGATCGTGCACCACTAGTTTGATATTGTACATCCTGTGCCGAATGCTTGGCCTTGTATTGCGGCCCTATCATGCTTACTTGAGGTGCATCAGACACTACATGAGTGCAATCGGGTGCTTTATCTCCTCGATCTTCCGCTCCTCGTGGTAGCTTTGGTTTCCAGATCCATTTTGAGAACACTGAGAGAGGTCGCTGGGTTTTCTCGATTCGTGCAGCTGCTCGTGTTCCATTTGCTTTATCCATGGTCTGAGTGATTTTGGCATTGCTCTACGATTTCCTCTGATGACTTTTATGTGTTGTTGACTTTTTCCTTGTCTGATGTGGTATTTTCTCCTTTGTCCCTACGTTCTGCTTAGCTGCTTGTATGACTTTTTTGGGAATCCATACCTGATGTCGCGATCTTTGAGCTTCAAGCAAGGGCTTGGGAATCCATACTTGCACTGATTCGGTTTGTCTGTAGTTCCTTGCTGCGGGTTTGGTTACGCCTATTTCCTTCTTCAGAGTACTTATGGACGTTTCTTGACTCTGTATTTGATCCTTGCGTACCCACATATATTTGGTTGGTTCTCGATTCGCGTATCTGCTTGTTGGTTTCCGATAGTGCGATCTTTGGATGCTTTGAGCTTGTTTAGGAGAGCACGTCTCCTTATTGGTTGGCTTTTCCACAATTGTATTGGATGGCTTCGACTCTATGGTGGATGTCGCTAAGTTAGAAGTTTCAACATCTATGCATTTGCTTCTTGAGGGGTGAGCATAGTCGATGCTTTGTTCTGTCGTTTTTTGAACTTCCTCCGATCTTGGTATTGACATGGTTTGGATACAGGGTTTCTCTTCCAGCAAGTTGAAAATCTCTTTATGCCCTATCGTAGCTGAAATATAACCTTGAGCTAGATGGATACATGCTTCTGTCTCAATGATCCAGTCTTGTCCTAGAATGAAGTCTTCTATCAAATCGTCATTCTCACACACTAGGACTCTTTGTTCCATGGAGGAATTTCCTAGGTGGAGGGATACATTCGTAGTTCCAAGACATTCTATGGTGTGACCTCCAATTCCTATTAATTGGGCTTTCGTGGGATTCAATTCTAATTGCAGCTCGTCTGCTATTCTCTTTCGCATGCAGCTAAGGCCTGCTCCTGAGTCTATCAATGCATCTATCAATTTATACTCTGTCTTGCCAATCCCTAGGTTTAGGTAAGGTTGTGTTTTACACATACTCGTTGATTCCTGATTTTTGACCTGATAGTTTGCCATAGGGATGGGCTCTTCTCCTTGGAGATAGCGTTCATCTCTTTGCCTGATCCACTCTTTCCGTTTCCTAATGCATTCTAGGGCTTCCTGTCGGGCTTCCTCTCGAATTCGTTCTTCTTCCTTTTTCCTATTTTGAGCTCCTAACAGTCGCGCTAGCATTTGATCAGTCAAAGGCTCCATGAATCTTCTCACTCTGCATCCACTGATGTAGTTGGGAAGAATGTCTCCGTCTAGTGTGGCAAGATTGACTGCACCACTAGTAGAGATTCGATGTATAATCAAAGGTCCATATCCGCGTTTCTGTAGTTTCTTTGCATGTTGTTTTAGGGTGTATACTAGGACTAAGTCGCCTTCTTTTAGTCCCTTATCTTTTATATGTGAGTCATAATATGCCTTCTGTCTTCGTTTAGCGGCATAAATGCCTGCTACAGCTTGCAATCTAGTCTCGTGCAATTTTTCAATTTGATCTAGTTGCTGAGACAATTCATGACCGTTCCACTCATATTGCTGGGCCACTTTTAATGTAGGTACTAAGAAGTCAATTGGCAAAATTGCATTCTGCCCATACACTAGGTTAAAAGGTGTAGTTCCAATGGCAGTTTTATATGCCACTCGGAAGGCCCAAATTGCGTGATGCAATTGTTTGTCCCAATCTGACCTTCCATTATTGACAATCTTTGTCAATACAGTACATAGTACCTTGTTGGAACTTTCAGCTTGTCCGTTAGCTTGAGGATGGTATGGGGCTGATTTTTTAAGAATCACAAGAAAGTCATTCATTAGCGACTCAATGACTTCATTTAGGAAATGCGTTCCTCGATCACTCACTATCTCGATCAGTAGTCCAAAGCGTGTGAAAATGTGCTCAAAGAGAAATTTTGCTGTGGTTTGAGCATCATTCTTTCTAGTGGCTTTTGCTTCTACCCACTTGGTTAAGTAGTCGGTGGCTACTATGATGTATTCCGCATGTGATCCTTTCGCCGGTGGATTGATAGGTCCTATGAAATCAATACCCCACTTGGTAAATGCTCTCGCACAAACCATGGGTCTTAAAGGCATGTCGTCTCTTCGAATGGGATATTTCGCTCTCTGGCATGTTTCGCAGCTTCTCACATATGTCTCCGCGTCCATATGTAGAGTTGGCCACCACAAGCCTGCAAAGAGAATCATCTTGACCGTTCTATCTACTGAGAAATGTCCTCCCGCAGCTCCTGCGTGTGCCATCTCTAATATGGGAAGATATTCTCCTTCATGCACGCATAATCTGAGTTGATTGTCTTTTCCTCTTCTAAACAATTGTTTTCCCATTATCACATAATCCTTGCTCATTTCTTCTAGGGATCGCTTTCTTGCTGAGCTAGCTCCTATTTCGTGTTCTTTCGTTTTGAGGAATTGAACTAATGTTTTACTCCAATTAGGCGCTATGGTCGAAAAAGGTAAGGACACGTGATCCTCTGGGTCAGTTTCTTGGCATTCCTCACAATTACTCACATAATCGTGAACGTCTTTTGACATGTCAGGCCAATAGACGCCTAACCTTTTTAACTCTCGAATTGTTCCGTGCATCCCTTGATGGGTTTTCCACTTGTTTACATGTGCCTGTTGAATTAGTTGCTTCTGTTCGTCCTCCTCGACACATCTCAATAAGACTCCGTTAGGTTCTTTATAATACATGCTTCCAGCAACAATGTGTAAATTTCTTGTTTGAAGAATCTCTTTTTTGCTATTCTTATTTATTGAGTGTTGAGGGCCATGAGTGAGTATGGGTATTAGTCGTTCCGCCCACTTCGGACATACTTCAAGATTAAACAAATACGTATCTGGTAAATCATCCGGTACTCCGCTAGGTGGTTCTTCATGCGTTAGCCTTGAAAGGTGATCCGCTCTTACATGTGTATTTCCTTTTTTGACTATTACCTCAAAGTCGAACTCCATTATTAATAAGAACCATCGTACCAATCTTCCCGTGTTGCAAGGCTTATTGACTAAATACAACAAAGCCTGATGGTCTATAAAGAACTTGAATTTGTTGGCTAAGAGGTAGTGTCTAAACTTCTTCACTGCATAAACCATTCCTAAGCCTTCTCTTTCAGTAGTCGTATAATTTCTTTCTGCCTGGTTTAATTGTCTACTCGCATAAGAGATTGGATGGTCAAGCTTCCCTTCATCAGCCGGTTGAGCTAGGATACATCCAATGGCGTAGTTCGAAGCATCAACATGAATATGAAAAGGCTTGCTCCAGTTGGGTGATTTTAGAATTGGGGCTGTACTCAGCCGCTTCTTAAGCTCGTTGAAGGCCTTCTCACACTCGTTTGTCCATGTGAACTGAGTCAATAGATCATACAAAGGCTTAGCTATTATGGCATACATGTGGATAAACCTACGGTAATATCCACAGTGTCCCATAAAGGCTTGTACTTCCTTCGCATTCTTGGGTCTGGGTAGCTCTAGGATAACTTTAATCTTTTCTTCGTCCGTGGATATTCCATTCTTTGAAACGATGTGTCCTAGGATTTTTCCTTGTCGCACCATGAAGACACATTTCTCAGGGTTCAAACAAACTCTATACTGTCTACATATATTGAATATTTTTCTCAGTTTCGGTATATGGTCTGGTCGTTGATTTGAGTATGTACACAGATCGTCTACATATACTTCCATACTTTTTCTCAGAAATTCTTTGAATACATGACACATCAGTCGTTGGAAGGTGGCTGGCGCATTAGTGAGCCCGAAAGGCATTACTCTAAATGCATAGATTCCCCATTCAGTTGCGAATGCGGTTTTATGCTGGTCCTCAGTTGCAATAGCTACTTGGTTGTAACCCGAGAATCCATCCAAGAAGCTATAGACCTCCTTGCCGGCAACTCTTTCCAAAAGATGGTCTGTGATAGGTAAAGGGAAACTATCACGTATGGTTGCTGCATTTACTTTTTTCAAGTTGATACACACCCTTAGTTTTCCGTTTTTCTTGGGCACTACTACTAGTGGCGATACCCATTCTGTGTGTTCAATCTCATAGATGAATCCTGCCGCTAGTAATTTGTCAATCTCTTCCTTTATTTTTGCAGCGTAAACTTCGTTATACGTGTAAGGGCGTTGTTTAGAAGGTTTTGCATCTGATGTCATAGGGATTCGATGAGCGCATATGCTGGGTTCTACACCCTTGAGGTCTTTGTACGTCCAAGCAAACACGTCTCGATACTCTCGGATGAGTCGTATGAGATCCTCTTCTTCTTCTTCCGATACATCTTTTCCAATATACGTGCACCTCTCTTCTCCGTCTTCTATCGTTACAACAACCTTCTTGGTTTGTTCCTTGTTATCATAGGCTTCTCCATCCCGGGCCTCTCGTTTAGGCATTTGAGTAGCTATCTTTCTTTCTTCCACTTCGTATCTTTTAAAATGTTCTGGAACTTCAAAATGGTCTGGTTCCGGTTCCACTTTACGCGTGTCCTCTCTAGGCTCGTGGATTATTGGGACGGTTTCGATTGCTAAGACTTTTGTTGGTCTTTCTTTTGATTCCTTCTGCATGGTTTCTAAATATTGTTCCTCAGAGTCAAATTCTGGTTCCATTTCTATGCTTTCGTATTCTTCTTTCCACTCTTCCTCTGCAATTTCCCCTGCTTCTACTTCTTGGAGGACAACCATGTAGAGGTTCACATCATATCCTTCCTCGTCTATACAGTCGTTCATCGTCAATACTTCCTCATTCACACAAACGTCTAATGTGGCTAGGATTTCCATCCAGCCATGTGGTTCGAAGAGTTCATCGGAAAAAATTTGAGGCATATAATCGGGGTCTTCTATCGATCGATAGTTAGGGTGCCCTATTGGCCACATTTGTTTTTTACACTCCTCCTTCTTTGCTTCTTTGCACATCCACAACTGGGCATCCTCGTGCATCCAAGATTGGTCACTTGATCCAGCACTGTGAATGGATAGGTCATCTTCATCTTTGTGGATTGGATTCCATTGTAATGGAGGGACATCCCGATAAGCGAATGTGTGCAAGTTTATCTTAGTAGTGTTCCCTTGATGTTGGAGATATAATGAATCTCTGCCCCAATCTTGTACGACTCGCATCTGTCTCATGAAGGGTCGTCCTAATATCATCTCATAATTGTTTGCCTTTTCGAACTTACATATGGCTAGTGTGTGTTCAAATTCCACTCCACATGTGGTTAACTTAATTCCTTCCAATATTCCTAGGGGTCTCTCCACATGACCGTCTGCTAACTGGAGCTTCATGCGAGTGGGTCGTAAGGCTGGTTTTCCCCACTTTTCCCAAATCTCCTTCGTTGCAATTCCTACCCCAGCTCCTGTGTCTAAGATAGCTTTGGTCATGTAACCATTGTAAATGACAGGTAAACAAGTATTCCCTTCATCCCCTTCACTGAACTCTCCTACTTTATCGACTAGAACCTGTATTGTGGACTTATTTTCAAGTTCCTTTTCTTTTGATCCTTCATTCTTTGACAGTGGTTTCAATTGATCTGCCATTTGCTTCCACAACTGGGGTTTGAGTCGAAGCAAATCTTCCATCGTTAATTGGCATTGTACTTTCGTTTTCTTTAACTCTGTTAGGTTATGCGAACTCTCCTTTCCTTCTCTTGTTCCTTTTCCATGCACCGTGGGTGCTCGTATTACCACTGACTCTCTTTCGTACTCCCCCATATAGTTAGGCAATGTTGAAATGCTTATGGTCTCCTCTCTACCTCTATCGAGTCTTGAAATCTCCTCGTAGGCCTCCTCGAGGTTAGGATGGGGTTGACAGTCTTCCACCTCTATTTCATCAAATGGTGGTGGATCGACACCATTCTTCTTCCATTGCTCTTCCCTGATTCTATCCCACAAGTCCTTGGGCCATTCTGCTTCTAAGTCTGGTATGGCTGATGCAGGGCCATCTTGTGTTGCCTCTTGTTCACCTTGGGAATCTTCTTTCCTTAATTCCTTATCCTTTGGTTTGAGGTATTCTTCATAAGGTTCCTGTGCAATCCTTGTCTCTGGTAGAGTTGGGATAGTCTCTTCTAGGGTTGTCTGTGCTACTTCTATGAGTTTTCTGCATAGGGCTAGTCTTTCCTTTTCTAATTCCCCTCTAGGGTAGATTTTTTCATGTTGCTCTATGTTCGGTCCCATTTTGATTCTAGCTTGGTACGCTTTTAGCCACATATCCAAGTCGTCTGGCTTTGGATCTGCTAGAATTGATCCGGGCTTCTCCCTATCTGAGCTTGGTTTGATTATCTCAAGAGTCTCCTTAGACTTCCCTTGTTCTTTGTGTTTACTTGATTTTTCAATTTGCTTTTTACTGTTTGTACTCTTGTTCTTTGCCCACTTATCCTTGAGTTTCTCTCGTCGTTCTTTCCATTTCTGAGCTTTTGTGTTGCGGGAATTTTCACATGGATCCTCGGAGTCTTCCACTATCTGAGTTGAAGGACTTATTTTCGTGTTGTTTTTTTGTTCCTCTTCTGATTGCTGTTCTTTTTGTTGTTTTGTCTGGGCTCTAGTGATGGCTTTTAGTGGCACTGTGTATTCCTTATCACTTCCAGATTCTTCTATGACCTCTATTACATTGATTGGTGCAGAGCCCTGGTTTTTTACCGGGTTCTTAGGGCAATCCCTAAAAAGGTGTTCCTTTCCGCAATCACTGCAATATCCTTCCCAGATTCTAGGTGGTAGAGGGTTGTATGGTCGAGGGCATTCTCTAATGAAATGGTCTCCTCCACATCTAAAGCATGGTCCTCTCTGTACTGGTGGTCTACTGGGTGGTCTCATGGGTTGTGGTGCTTTAGGAGCTGTATACATTAGAGTGGAAGTCTCTGCTCCATAAGTTTGATCATAGCCTTCATACCCATAGTATGTAGTCTCATAAGCCGGTTCGTATTCCATCGCGTAGGCTTCATACGGATAGTACTCACTTGGTAGGGCTTCGTATCCAAGGTTTGTTGATTCTATTTGGGTCATTGTCGTGGCTGGTACTATAGCTCTTTCTAGATTTTCTTCTGGTTGCGCATATTTTACTGGTACTACTTGTTGAGGCTGCGACGGTTGGGGTCCTAGCACAGGTTGTGGTGGTGGGTATGGTGTCTGTTCAAGTGGTCTAGGTACTCCCGTCTGTGTTGGGTAAGGGTTGTATCTTGGGATCTCTCTGTTTGGGTCTCTAGGTGGATATCCATAAGGTCGATACTGAGGTGGTTGGAAAGGGCGTGTTTGCCTATTAAATGGACAGTTCTCAGTAGTGTGATTAGTGTATTTCTGTTCTATGTGACAATACCAAGAAGTCCCTTGTTGTTGCTGCCTGTTGTATGGATAAGCTGGTTGTGCACCGCCCCCTCCTCGAACACACAAGTGAGTGGGGTGATCTCCTCCACATAAGCTACATCTCCGGAGTATAGGCAATCTTTGAACTGGGGGTTGATAAGTTCTTTGCCCCTGTGCCCCTAATTTCTTGGCTAATAGCTCTGCTAATTCTTCCACGTGACAGGAGTTGGAAGAAATGGCACTCCTTGAGTCGTCCGATTTAGCGTGGCTGGACTTGCTGTTGAGGTCCTCAGCCAAGTTATCTTCTAAATCAATACACTCCTGAAGACACTCACTCAAAGTTTGCAGTCTTTTCACGTACACTAGCGTTCTCAAGGTTCCGTTAGTGAGCCCGTCCAAAAATAGTGAAATCATTTTCTGTTGAGTCGGTCTCTCTGTTACTGGGCATCTATCCACGTACTGGTTGAACCTTCTGGCGGCATTCTTCACCGTTTCATTAGGATTTTGTTTAAAGCTGTGAATTAGCGAAGCTGAATTGTGTTTGATTCCCCTCTTAGTGAATTCTCCTATGAATTCTTGAAAAAATTGTTCCATGTTTCCAAACTGATTGGGATCTAAGGGTTGGAACCATGTCAGAGTTGTTCCTATGAGGGTGAGTCCAAACGCCTCATACTGTACAAAGAAGTTGTCCACTTGTTCCGCTCTTAGGACTTGTTTGAATTCAGCAATGTGATCATATGGTTCTCCTGATCCATCATAAGGGTTTCTGACACACTTAGCCACTTGAATCGGCCTCAACCTTCTAACTGGTTCAGGTGGTCTGGGCATTACAGGAGGAATAGGGACAGCTGGTCTTATGGGTGGCATTCCAGGCTGTCTTCCTATCGGGGGTTGTGGTCTTACTGGTGGTCTGCATTGGTTTCCTATCCCTGGTTGGGTCCGATAGTGTGCTTGTACTCCTGGTGTGGCAAATTGTACATGAGCATGATTAGGTACGCTCCTATGGCTGGTCTGTCCTGATGCAGTATTTTCTGTTTCTTCTTGATTTCCAAACGGATTTTGTGAGGTTGTTGCTTGCTCTCTCTGGGGAAACACAGGTGTACCCATATATCTTAATCGAGACCTGTCTAAGATACTCACAGGCCAATACCTTCTTTGATCTTTATCTAGGTATGTGAGTCTAGTCTCATCATCCGGGTCTTTCAATTCATAGAATGTCATGGGGTTCTCTTCTCTCCCTGGGACAGGTGAATCGGTTTGCACCAGTAAGTTTGATCCGTGAATCATATAGACTTCTAACAAATAGTCGTCTTGAGGTATCAAGTCACCTCTCAAGACACGTGACACTCGGGATCTGCCTCTAGGGGTGGTCACAAACTCTTCTGGTTGTGTCCTTCCTAGGTTTTCAGGGTCTGAGAGTTCCCCTCTTTCATTGATCCTTTCTGGGAATTCGGTTACAATGTAGATATGTCCGATCTTATCTACATAAGCACCTCCTTCGTATTTGACAGCAGGTCGGGGTACAATTGTGGCATTTTGGGAAGTTACCATCCTGGCTACGGACCTATTTAAGCCATCCAGGTAGATTGGAATCTCCTGGGCATTGGTGGACACATACTGCAAGGAAGTACGGTAGTCCCCTCCACAGTAGTCATGAAGCTTCTCGTTGGTGCGGGTCCTTGCATGTCTTTCGAAGCCATAGGTAATTCCTCTTCCGAGTCACTAGAAGTTTCTAAGTAAACTGAGTGATGACTAGCCTGGGCTGTACTTCCTACTGAGGATATGATACTCCTTCTACTACTTAGAACTCTTCCTGACCTCAAGTTCATTCACTCTCTGAAGCCTCTCTTTATGCTTCTTAGATTCCCTTTGGGTAGCTCTACCAATGATTCAGTTTGTTTGCCAAAAGAAGGGTTTACTCTGGGCGATACCACTTCCTGACGACACTACTCTCGGCGATACTGCACTGACCGCGATACGATACCAGACACCCAGACGATACGATATCAATCTGGTGTCGCAATACTATCCCAGAAAACAAACGATACGACACCTCAACTATGCACGATATGATACCTGAAAATCTCGGAGATACGACACCAATGACAGTGTCGCGATACTGTCCTACTGAACAGACGATACGATACCAGATATAGTGTCGCGATACTCCACTGGGGAACACCACGATACGATACCGGCAAAATAGACGATACGATACCAGAGCTCACAGGCGATACGATCTCACAGTGATGAGTGCGATCGCGATACCAATCTTGGCGACATGATACCACTATGGTGTCGCGATACCAAGATAAGCAACCGACGATACGACACTTGGGGAAGGCCCGATCGCGATACCAAAGGAGTGTCGTGATACCAAGGTAGTGTCACGATACCAAAGTATCAAGCGATACGATACCACCCGGTACAGTGAGGTCGCGATACTAGAAACTTAGGTGATACGACACCACAATGGTGTCGCGATACCAAGTGTTAGTACCGGACGATACGATACCAGGGGTCCGATGCGATCGCGATACCAACTCAGTGTCGCGATACCGAAATAGTGTCGCGATACCAAGGTAGGTATCCAACGATACGACACTTCTGGCGAGTGTCGCGATACTAGGGAATTTTGGTATCGCGATACCAAAACTCAACCGATCGCGATACTCAAGCCAAAAGGTCTCCAAACTTGAAAATTTTTATGCCCCCTTGCACCTCTCACCCTTCTCCTCACTCCTAAGCCTCTGTCTCTCACAAAACACACAATTAATCAAAAATTTTCCCCCCCGCGATACTGTGCATTCCTTTTGATCATTTGCTTGTGCAAGTTTAAAGAGTTTTTGGTATTGAATCTTGATGGGGACTCACCTTGGGTCTACCTAGCTAGCTTTGAGGCTCTATCCTGCACGATACCACTCAGACGATACCAGTCGCTGTCGCAGACGATACCAGTGAGCAGTGAAGTGTCAAATGAACAATTTTTTGGTTTTTATATTTTTTTTTGACAGAACTTGAAATTTTGGGATTTTTGGTGATTTTCTGGGAATTTTTGGTCTACTCCTACTCCTCTTCTCCTCACTTCTCCTCTCCTTCTAACCTAACCCTAACTCCTTCTTCTCTCCCCTCCTCTTAAACCTAAACCTAAAACTTATCACACACACCTCGAAGATGAGAAGTGACAAGTGCTGAAATGGTGGACTACTTGCCAATGGACAAATTTGCGTCTACAAGTACGATTCGATCACACTCACTCTATAACTATCACGAAGGCACCTTGGTAGAGTGACTCCCCGGCAACGGCGCCAAAAACGTGTGTACCTGAGCCACGAAGACTCAAGGACTTGTGCCAATGAGACTATACCTCAATTGCCACACAAGTGCATATAGTGGGATCCTTTTCACACATTTAAATGTCAATCCTAAGGAGTGACTCGCCAAGTGTATGAAGACGTGTGCACACGTGATAGAAAATGAAGTGGTTCAGCAATTCACACATGAGAAAAGACTACTACCACTCACACCTACTGAAATACTGGAAGTGTTGCCGCAAGCCTCTTTTCAGCAGTTTTGGTATTTTGAGGTTTTCTTCCAGCCCAGAACTCCGAACATAGGCAATAGGGTACTCGTTTCGAAGCTCTTGACGAGACGAATCCAACGGTGGTGATTTCACTCAATTCTGACCACTCTGCTTCAAGTTATGGCAGAAACAGTGAATTACGGGAGTCACAAACACCTGCGCCACAGCTTCTCCTAGCTTACGCACGCACTACAGCAGCTCAAAACAAGGGGGATGGGGTAGACAACAGTCCTACACTTGCATTTCAAGCTTCACACACACATTCAAGAGCAAAATGAAGATCAAAATCAGCAAGAAAGAGGCAAACTCGAAAATTCAGAAGTGCTCCCTCTTCACAATGACAAGAAGTTCTTTACAATGAGTCACTTTTGACTTATATACTAGTGCCCTAAGTTTGGTCCTTTCACACAAGAGACCGGCACTTTATTCACTAAGAGACTAATTTCCTACTATTGTACATGGGTAAATCACTAATCTTCTGTGGGGATGCATCTAGAGGACTCCTCTAGTGCATTTACAACGGAAATTATATACAAAAGTGGTTATGATACAAAAGTTGTGTATCCAAATCGGAAAAATTTTGGGCCCCGTCTTTTTCTCTGCTTTGTGCGCTCTTTTATCTCTGCAACACTAGCCAACCTCAAAAATGAGCTCTCTAGCTCTTTTTATAGTTTCTAGACTAGTTTTGACCGGTTTCACATCTAGTGACCGGCATAGTTAAAATTTAGGTCTTAGATGCTATTTGGAAGGGTAAACGGTATCTAAAAATAACGAAATTTGGTACGCGCATTCTACCTAAGCTCCTCAAGCTCGAGGACTCCTCGGCTTGCACAAAATGGAGCTATGGATTACAAAATGGGGTTTTCTATGTTACATATGTTACAATAGTGATAAAAATCACTGTTGGAGGTTTTTGGAAAGTATTTGAAAACATAATTATTTGAGAAACGATTCGACTGGCTCCCTGCTTTGTCGTTACATGCTTCCGTGTCGTCTGTGCCTCTGGCTGCTTCCAACACCCCCCTCCCTCTCGCTTTTGTCGTGCCTGACAGAACCTTGCTGTGAGGTCTGCCGGATATAGTTCTGTAGGAGGTCTTGAGCGAGGGTGTGCTCGGAGATACGAATGCCTCGGGCCAGGTCTGCCTCGAGTTTCTCCCAATTAACTGGTTGTGGTTCATCTGATGGTGGGAGTCTGTAATACGTGGAATACACCAACTGTTCACAGGCAAATAATTGCAATAGGTGGGTCGGCCTGCTGATGAACACTTCAGACTGGTATTCCCAGAAACCGGTGGTGAACATGTCTTCGAATGTTTGCTTGTAGCACGCCGGTAGGTACTTGACTCTGCAATGCCAGGCATAACACACCCGGAGCGATGGCGTCGTACTCATGTCATATGCGAGATCCAAGTTGCCATGCTCAAAGCCCGGGGTATTAACATGTGGTGCTTTGACTCGCCGGAAGACTTTAAATATCATTTGCATCATGTCAAATATCTTGACAGTCATATGTGCTGCTATATCATCCATATATCTCAAGCGAGGGAGCCAGTGACGAATCGTTGCCATCATGTAGCCAATTGTCGGTGGTCCTGTAGGTGGCCTGAAATATGGGTAGTTCAGCCAGTCCTGGCACTGCTTATTGTTTTGTACTTTGATAGCGAAGGTAGTCCAGGAGCGGCGACGTGGCACGGGTCCCCAACATGGGTTGTATTTTAAATGTAAAGGTGCCTTAACCCATGTGCTCATCATTTCAGGGTACTCCTGTAAAAGACGTGTACGTCAATCTGGTTGATAAATAGTGCCTTGTTGCGCATCCAGTGGCAAGTCTTCAGGCTCGAATTGAGTTGCATGTGATGGCTTCTTGCCAGTTCGCTTCTCTATGGCCAGCTGGTATTCGGCCATTAGCATGAAGTAAGGTTTGTATTGAAGCTCATGCCCGGATATGTACCTGCGTGGGGCCAATTGAGCAAAGTAGGGAGATTGCAAAATTCTTTCTTCGATCATGGCCATAGCATGTAGCTGGGCCTCGACTCTAGCTGGGTGCGTTGTTCCAATTTCCTCAATAGTCTTCATCCACGCGGGGGTCGGAAGTTCATACGTCATTTGGCCTTCAGCCGTGACACGTCCGCCTGGGATGGGTTGTGGCTCGTACGCTTCTTCAAATGTTTCCTCCACCGGGATGGTGACCGTTTCTTCTTCAGCTGGAAGCTCAGGTGGGGAATCTGGCCTTGGTGGCGCGTCATATACTGCAATCCTTGATTCAAGGGTCGATACCTGGGCCCGTAATGAGTTGAGTTCCTCTAGGAGGTCAGGAGAGGGGTCCACAGGTTCTGGTAATTCTGCTGCTACTTGTACTTGTTGTGTTGCCGGTTCTCTGAGCTGTAGTAGCTTGTGATCTTCCTTTAACTTCTGATGCTCTTCGTTCATCCGATCATAGTCTTCGAGCAGTCTAACATGGTCTTCTAGCAACATCTTCATTGCTTCGGATGGGATTGCCCGCTAGGACTTAAGGGTTGTTCTGGATGGTCCAATTCCGCTTCCAAATTCTCTCTATTCTTCTCTTGGAGTCTCTGGTTCTCCTCTTTTGCTGCGGCTAGGTGTCTTCTTAGTAAGCCCATGTTTTGTGTTAGCGTTGCATTGCGGACTGTCTGGGCTCTTAATAAATTATCCAAGTCAGCAGTGGCTTCCTTGGTCTTTTCTTCGCTTTCTAGCTCCAATTTGTGATATGCCTCGCGTAATTCCTGGTATCGGCTGTTCAGTGAGGCATTCTCAATAGACAATAAATTAAGCTGCGACTGTAAGTCATTGGTTGTCCTCTGCAGCTGCTGGTAATTATCGCCAAGAGATGTGAACTCATCTCTTACTTGCGTCATACACATGAACATCTGTCGGAATGCATTATCTACAGTGGGTGATAGTATTAACGGGATGCTAAATGAAGATGCAGTTGGTGTAGATGCAACGGGAATGGGGAATGGGGATGGGAAGGTGGATGATGTAGTGATTGTTGAAAATTGTGATGTGCCTAAAAAAGTTTGTGCCGTGAGTGAAGTGAGTGATGGTGCAGTGGGTGGTGAGATGTCCATGTCAGTGGACGTGTCTAGTGCGGTGACAGTGAATATGGGTGTGATCGTGGGTGCTCGTGCTGGTGTAAATACGGGATTTACAAAGGTTGAGGGGTAATTTACAGGGGGGCTGGCTGGAGCAGCTTGGTGGAAAGGGGAAAGAGGGGTTACAGTGGGTCGGGGAGGTGAAACGGGGGAGAGGGTTAATGGCAGTGGGAATGGGAAAAGGGGTCTTGGAGTTGTGGGGAAAGATGGAAAAGATTGATGAAGGAATGGGTTGGATAGAAAGGTGGGTGTGGGAAGGGGTAGATTAGGGCTAATGGGCGCGGGAATTGTGGGGTGAGTGGTCGTAAAGACGATATCTGCTACGCCACCGGCGAATGAAGATGTGGGTCTGGGGGAAGGAGGGTGAAGAGGGGAGGCTGGATGGACGGGTGGTGAGGTCGGTACTTCAGTGACTACTGAGGTTTGTACAGCTGGAGCGCGGGGTGGGGAATCTACAAAGATGGTTTCTACGGCCAACGAACTTTCGGGGACGAGGCGTGCATCCCTGGCTTGTTCTGGAGATTGTGCTCCGGTTGGTACACGAATGTATTCGCCGGGCTTTGAAAGTAGTCGTACTCTGCGGGGGTCAAACTGTGGCAGTGGCTTTCGTTGCAAGTACCTGAGTGCCTCGTTGGAGCCTACTGATTGGACTAATTCTTTGAATCCTTTGATATATGCGTCTTTGAATCCGCCTGTGACAAGTTCTTGTTCTATTATTTTTTGGCTCTCTTCCTCTGTCAGCTTCTTGCGTGCCCAAACTTTTTCCATAGTTCTATACAGCTTCTTGATAGCTAGAGTGTAAGCTGCTGCCTCGTAAGTTTCATCTTCATGGGTACTTGTATCGCCATGTGTGTCGGTTTGTTGGCCTTAGCCATCTGTCTGTTCCTGCTCTTGGGATTCATGTGTTCCCTGGCTAGCTTCGTCGTCACCTTCGTCGTCATCGGTTGCTGTCCTTTCGTCATCAGAGCTGGACACGACCTGTCCTTGTGGTTGATCCCTGGGTGTGGTAGGGTAGCTAGGCCTTTCAAATTCTTGAGAAAACAAGTGCCCTTCTGAATACTGGAACTGATTGGAGAATGCATCGGGCATCTCAAAATCAAAGGTTTGGTCCAGTGGCTCTGCTTGTCCTGGTTCTAAATGCGGTATTGGAAAAGAGAAAGCTTCCGCACCAATAGTGGTGGGAAGTTCAGCTGCTGTGGTGATAGGTTTTGTGGTTGTGGCTGCTTGGGGTGCGACAGTACTGGTGGTGCCCTCCGTTACCACTGGTCTAGATAACCTTATGCGAATAGGTTGTACTGTGGGAGTGGCTGCTGTTGGTGACTGCTCTCGAGATGGTTGTGGCGAGGGTGATTCTGGGACTTGTAGGCACGGGATAGTACCTCTCATCCGCTTTTCGGCTCTGCCTTTGCTAGACTTTCTAGCCTTCCTAGTGGTTCCTTTGAATGCTTTCAGTTCCTCACTGTTCATGGCACGTTCTATGGGTAAATCATATGCCAAGCACATATATATGATCCTGGTGAGGGCGCAGCACCCATTGATTACCTTCTTTCGCTCCCACCTATGTTGTGCCAAATAGAGCTGATCAATTATCCAGCTAGCTAGATCAACCGTTTGAGGTCCAGTACATGCTAAGTACAATCCAAACCAGATTAGATTCTCTTGTGGGGCATGGTAAAACGATCCTGAGCTGGGAAAGCAAAGTGCTGCATGCATATCCGTAATGGCTTAGAGAGTTCAGGTGTTATAGCAGAAATATTCTCCCACTTAGTTACGTCACCACGCTTCATCTGTTCTGGGACTAGCCGTTCTTTCTCCGTTGGAGTGTGTGTTCCATGTATTTTTAGAGCTGCGCAAATCAAATCTTTAGACAAATAGAACCTTCTAAATGGAGGATCATTTACCAAGGATGGTAACATGAATGTTCCAGGTAGATCCTTGTTTTCTGAAGCTGTTAAGGTGGTTACCAAGTAAAAACATCTGTAAAAATCGGGTTTAGGCAGAGGGTCGCTAAAATACTCTGTAAATCCCGCTCGTGCCCAAACGTGTGTTAGATCTTGTGTATTCTGCAGTCCTTCAAATTCTCGTGAAAAGAACTGGTACTTGGTCCATGTGCGAAGATCAAATGCCAAATTGGCCTCAAATATGAAATCAGCGTCTGCTAATGGTCCTGCTAGGCCTTGAAACCAATGAGAGTTATGATGAATCTTCTCGGTATATCCTCTAGGAGGATCATCGATTGGCATGGGTCTTGGAAAACCTTGAAACTCTGGTGGTTGCATCGTAGGATAAGATTCCGCTAGTAATTCTCCAATAGTGGCCATCGGTGCACTGGGGCCAGCCTCTGATGGGCCTGCTTCGGTTTGCATGATGACTGATGAGCTAATAGAAAAGATCTGCTACAAAAGATTAACACATTAGTATGGAAATTAATTATGATCCCATTAAGGTGAGACCGCAATCCCTTTCCATAACCGATGTGTAACCCGTGTAGCCAAGTGTCGTGAAGTGATTGATGCAATGATTTTTTTGCAGAGCTAATGCAGGTCTCTAGACACCTACATGGTTCAGATTATGCATACATTTCTTGATGAGCTTTTATTATGCATGATGTGGGGTTTGGGTGTATGAATTTATACAAGGTTTGGTTGAAGGTGAATTAGTACAAGGGTGGAGTTTAAACGGGGTGGGAGAATTGTTAGATAAGGGGGTACAAGAAGACGTCTGGATACGTTTCGGTATCCATTTCCTAAGAGTCTTGGAGTGGGTGGTATGTTTCTGCTGAGGGACGAAAAGTGGTATCGGGTTTGGTGGTATTGAAGGATGGCAAGATTTCTGAGGGGTATATTTTACATGGCTTGAGGGTTGGGCTATAATACATTGCTTGGGTACCCAAATCTGCATGGGTGTGGGTCGATTGATAAGATACTTCTTGGCGATCCAAATCTGTCGAGTATTGGTACTTGTAAAAGAAGATCGAGGGGACTTTGGATACTGACTCTGCTTCTGTTGAAACTTTGTCCTGTTCTCGTCTGCAGTGTTGCCAATAGCCTGTGGTTGCTGTCCTTTTGGCACCCATATTTGTCTCGTGCCACTTGTTCCGTGATGTTGATACTTCTGCTTTCTTTGCCTTGTCTGGTGATGTTGTCGGTCTGGGTTCCTCTGTTGTGGTTGACTCGTTCGTGGTTGGGTTTGAGAGGTCCATTGGACGCTCTGCTTTGGGAAAGAAGGGAGATCCAACACTTGTGTGACCTGCCCATTAGGAAGTGATTCGTTCTTTATCTTTAATCTAGGCCAGTCCGTAGCAAGTTTGGAAGGATGAGCACCGCAGGGTGTTGTGCTCATTTGGCCGCTTATGCAACCCACCTGACCGCTGATTGTGTTCAACTGCCCTAGCGGTTGGGTAGCTGCCCCTTCTAGTTTGCAGGAAGCCCCCGGGAAGATCTTTTGTCGTCCTTCTGATTGACAATTGTCCCTAGCCAAGCCCGAGTGGGTTGGTGTAGACGTAACGTGACTGGTCTGACCCAAGATCTTCCGGTCTTCCGTCGCATGCATTTCATAGGGTCTAGGGTTACAAACCTCAATCGGAATGCCGTTAGGGAAGTCAAGCGGTATCACTCGCTTCTGTTCTAAGGTTCCAATATGTAAGGAGCCTTGTCTAAGATTTAGGTCCACTGAGTGATCGTATAGCCAATCTTGGCCAAGGATTAGGGGTTCTATCAGGTCGTCATCATGGCACACTAGAAGCTTCGCTGTCATGGTCACATCCTTAATGAGGATAGGAAGGTCCACCTCACCCATGCAAGGGGTTTCCATGCCTCCTAGGCCTATGAGGTATGCCTCAATTGGCCGCATTTCTATTCCTGAATCCTTACAGTGGGACCATCTAATCGCACTAGTCGCAGCACCTGAGTCAATTAAAGCCCTGAGCTCTTGGCAAGGGTTGCCGTGCTCTAGCCTGACTGTAACGAATGGTCTCCTGTCCACTATGCTAGGATGAGTGGTTGACTTTACTTGACACATGGCCATGGGGTATCTGGGTGTAGTTTCCAGATGGTTATAATGTTCTCTCCCTAGTCCTTGTCTTCTTAACTTCATGCGTTTAATGCGTTCTATTGCTTCTGCCTGAGCTTCCGCTCGTATTCTATTTTCTTCCTCCTTACGCTTCTTTGCCAACGTGAGTCGTCTAAGCATATCCTCAGTAAGAGGTTCCTGATATAACTTGACTCTACAGCCACTAATATAATTAGGCATTATATCTCCTTCTAAAGTGGCTAACTATACTGCTCCACTTGTTGAGAGTCTGTTAATGATCATAGGTCCATAACCTCGCTTTTCTAACTTACGTGCGTGTTGCTTTAGCGTATATACTAGAACTAAATCTCCTTCTTTTAGGCCTTTATCTTTCACATGTGCATCAAAATATGCTTTCTGTCGATTCTTCGCTGCATATATTCCTGCTGCTGCCTTTAGCCTGGTTTCTCCTAATCGTTCCAAGTCCATTATTCTCGCTGATAATTCATGGCCGGTTGTCACATGATATATATATGGGGGACTTGGAGAGCAAGCCACATGGCATTCTTATGTGTGTCTCTTGAGAGAGTAGAAGAGAGCAGCTCGGGCGATGGCTGGGAGTCCAAGAGGGCACTTGTGCATGGAGTGGGTGCTTGCATATACTACATCTTGTAAATAGCAATGTATCACATTCATTTCATAGCCATAGGCCTTTTCTACCTTTGTAATGTGTTATTCTATCTTTGGATTACTTCTGTTCTTATGTAATGCATGTATATTTTTCCTTCAAAAGGACCCATCGGACCCCTCAAATCCCACAAATCAGTGGTTGCATAAAACTATCTAGAAGACATTACAAAATAGGTTGATAACCCTTTTGTTCCCGTCATATGTGGGAAATTTTCTTTTAATCTTACTACTCTCAAGGAAAAACACTCTATGATGTCTAAAAGGTGCGGGATTCTTACAATCGGAAATTCTTTTGCATAAAAGGAAAAGAGACTTTTCGATCTACCATTCTTTAGGAGGGTGACCAAAGTTAAAGCATTCAATCTACTCCACAACATGCACCATTTTGCATAGTGCATTCTCCTAGGTGAGTCAATGTCCTCAAAACTAATCCATTGACATGCTTCTTGATTTGAGAGGTGTTTCCATAAACAGAAATCTTTGTTCCAGAGCTTCTTAGATTTTTGGAGGTTCCAAGACTCAACGCCTCTAATGCCCTTGATAGATAACCATATCAAATCAATTTTTCTAACATCGGCTACCATTTCCAATCTTCATTGATCTCGACAAACTTTTTTACCATGTTCCAACTCTTCCATAGGGAGCAAATTAAGCTCATACCTATGGGAGTCACCTGATAGGGGGAGAACAAAAGAGTGAGAAGATCAAGTCCCTTCCACCCACGAAGGCCCACAATCCTAATAGCACTCTTATTTCTAAAAATTAGTTTGACCAAAGAGGCATCCCGATCGCTTCATGCTTTAATTAACCATTTGGCTACAAGCTTATTGGCCATTCCTTAAATTTCTAGAATTCCCAAACCACCTTGATCTTTTTGTCTTATGCAAGTAGCCTATTTAAGTTTTGGGACATCCTTTTATTAGGCTCCACCGTCTAATGAAAGTTTTTGCACATCCTTTCTAATTTGACAATCTCTTGGTCCTTTGGTGTCCAACAAAAGAGAAAGTAGATAATCGAAGAAAGAAGAAACATGTTAACCACCATAGCTCACCTCGCTAGGTTGGTTTGCATACCTTCCTAGTATACCAACTTGTTATTCCTATGGGGATCAATTGAAAACCATGGTTAGCCAAAATCTGAAGTGGATGTTTAATAATGGCCCTGAAATCGATTTTAGAGTGGTTTATTTTTTGAGCATGATGCCTCATAGGATGTGTTTAGGAAACATCAAAAGGTATCAATGCTACCTGAATCATTATAGACAAAAGCATTCATGTCATAAGCAAAGAGTCTCAAGATCATTTGTTCATTGAGGGGAAGCAAGAGGCCCTGAATAAGACCTAAATCAGATTGATGTTTAACAAGGTAGTTGAGACCATTGACAATAATTACGAAAAGAAGAGGGGCCGAAGTCCATCCTTGCTTGATACAATGTTTTAATCAAATAGCTTGAGAGAGCTTGCCATTGAGTTTTATCTACACTAATGCATTTTGTAGCAAGGTTGAGATCACCTTAATGAACTTTTGGTCGCAACCTAGGTCTTTCAAAGATTGAAGAATGAGCTCCCACTCAATTCTATCATAAGCTTTATCAAAGTCGATCTTAAGGAAGAAGACATCTTGAGCTGACTCCTCAACAAAAGTCAAACCTTCCCAAACATCAATGGTATGCTTGAGGATGGACCTCCCTTTGATGAACCTTTTTTTATCCTTACTGATCTACTTTTGTAAGTGGCAAGCAATTCAACTAACAAGAACCCTAGCAAGGCTCTTGTAACTTGTTTGTAACATCATAATTGGATGCCAATTTTCAATTTTTTGTTTTCAACCTTTTTTGTGAATAAGCTTGATAATGCCTTCATTGAGACATTTGAGTAGTGCACCAAAAGAAATAGCCTTTTGCCACACCAGACATAATGGAGTAGTCATCACATGCTTGAACGTCATGAAAAACTCATTAGTGAGGCCATCCATCCTCAAAATTTTTCCATTAGGAAGAGAATCAATAACTTCAAGAATTTCATAATCCAAAATGGGAGCTTCAGGAAGAGGCTTCATATTTTATGGACTTATTTTGGTTTTGACCCTAGGGATGGTTGCCATGCAATCACTCCTATGAGGGGAGAGAGGCTTGGCGTTGACAGTAAAGGTCACACACAAGCAGCGAAGCTCATCAATGAAGTGGACACACAAGAAGAAGGAGCATGTAGGGAGCTCCAAGAGGCACATGTCCAATCTTCATAAGAAATCCCTATAAATATAGTGTCTTTTGTCACTACAATCCATTGTAAATAACATTTTCCATTTTTACAACTCCATTTTGTTCAAGCCAAGGATTCCTCGAGCTTGAGGAGTATTAGAAGTAGCATCCTATCAATTTTCATAATGTTTAGATTCCGTTTGAGTCCCCAAAGAAGCCTTGGAACCTAGTTTCTAACTAGGTTGGACACTAGGTCTGGATAGGGCCAAAACTACTCAAAAAACTATAGAAAGGGCTAGAGAGCTCATTTTTGAGGTTACCTTGTTGTAGACTTGAGCTTCTGTAATAGATTTTCTTTTGCAATCGAAGTCCTTCCATTGTTCCACTCTTTGCTCTTACCATGTGCACGCATGTGTGTATGTGTGTGCATGCTTGTGTGCTTTCACTCACGCACTTGTGCACTTCACTTGCTCTTGGTCTTCATACCGGTCCTCACGTCTCCACGGATTGACATTTATGAGGTGAAGCTCCTCACACTGGTACTTGCCATTGTGCTAGAGTGACACCAAATTTGGTGTCGTTGCCGGAGAGAGAGCTTGGAGGATGAGCGTGTGACGGTAAGATGTAGAGTAGAGATGTTGGAAGGTTAAAAGAAAAAAATCACAATTTTCAGTTCAGTTTCTAGTTTTTTCTCCATCTTCATATTCATCATCATCACCATCTCCTCCCACCATCATCTTCTTTAATTTTTTCAGTTTTCACCCATACATTCACTTCGTTTTCACTTGTGGTTGTGAGAAAGAACCTTAGAGAGGGTGCAAAACCGAAACACTGAAGAAATACACCTCAATCTACCCAAAAATTGAGTGAACTATCCCGAACGTGACGTGACCTGTGCCAAATATCGTGAGTGTGATATCGCGGGTTTCAGGAGAGATTTTGCATCTTCGCACACATAGGAGTGACAAGGAGGGCACAAGGTACTCATTTTTGCAAAAATTTTTGAATTTGGACTTCAAAAAATCTAGGTGTCGTGTTCCCCCGCAGTTGAGTGTCGCAACATCTAGATGTCGTGATCTCATGCGGTTGAGTGTCGTGATATCTAGCCACGTCAGATATCGTGAGAATTTTTGCGACATCTGGCAGATATCGGGTATCCTGGGATTTTCTTCACGACACCTGACGAGTGTCGAGTGTTGTGATTTATTCTGTGATACCTAACGAGTGTCGAATATCGTGCAATTTTTTTCACGACATCTAACAGGTGTCGGGTATCGTGAGATTCCTCACGACATTTGACAGATATGGTGTGTCGTGACTCAGCAAGTGTCAGATGTCGTGAACCTGCTATCGCGATATGTGATAGATGTCGAGTGTCGTGTGAAAGTCCGGCGACATTCAACAAGTGTCGAATATCGTGGTTGTATCGTGAAATTTGACAAGTGTCGGATATCGTGATTGTCTCGCGACATTTGACAAGTGTTAAGTGTAGTGGAGATCAAGTTTCACGATACCTGTCAAGTGTGGTGTGTCGTGATCTCAGGTGGTGTCGTGTGGCGAAGTATCGCGACATCTGACAAGTGTTTAGTGTCGTGTAGGGCCAAGTATCACGATATCCCTTCGGTGTCGAGTGTCGTGCTAAGGGCCAAGTGTCACGACATCTGCCAAATATCGTGTATCATCTGTTTCCAAGTATCACTGATATCTACTAAGTGTCATGTGTTGCGTGTTTTGAAGTAATCCTAGAGAGCTCCTGTTTCCTTCTTTTAACCCCCGGAACCCTGAACTGGCATAACTTTCTCATACGAAATCCGTTTGTAGTGATTTTGGGTTTGTTGGAAAGCTCGTGGGGATTTGTTGATATATGTTGATAGTGATGTGTGTTAATACACTTAGGACCACCAAGGAAGTCTTCTCCCTTTTAAGGGCATTTTTCACCAACTTGTTTATATGCCTATAACCATAATGGATCACTGTCTTTTGTACGTTCACTTTGTAATACACTTTGTTGTGTTGTTCTCCAAGCATCAGGAGTCCTCAAACTCCAAGAGGGCATCCGTTTGCAGTGATTTTGGGTTTGTTGGAAAGCTCATGGGGAGTACTACCAAAACATCCACTCATTATGGTAAAACTAATACATGAATTATTAGATATAGTATTTCGAATTATATCCTCAGGTGGACTTGGAAACCAAGGAGTTCCAAAGGATTTTGAGCAATACAAAGGACAATTTTGGACTTGTAGACAAGGCGTATGAACCTAAGACCAAGTAGACACTTAGGAATACTTAGATAAAGTACAAAATCATCTGAGGCTAGTGTCAACCATACAACCAAGTCGGGGGCTCACAACTCAGTGGTTAACACTACAAGCTCAGTTCACAGACGAGTGAGTTAGAAATGTCATTTAACTGGAAGAGACACTTAGCTTCTGAAGACATGCATAGTTCAGTACCTAGGGAAGATTTTATGTCTAGAGTGGAAGGGGAATATCGGATGTCTCTTCAATACATATCCACCAACTTGCAAGGAATACCCATCTACCTCGATGGTCTACACAAGTTTGTAACAAGAATGATAAACACTACAGAATTTGAAATAGTTCCAGGTCCAGCTATCAAGTATGAAGGTGGAGTTTACATGGACAAGATGGGCCAGATCTATGTAGTAATCGAAAACCCTGATCAAATTAATGAAAGAGGAGAATTAGAGGGACAAGGAACTTCCGGAAAATCTAACCAAGAAGAACTGGTGACTACCCCAAGGGGCAAGTCTGTGGTGACTCAAGTCTTGAGAGGGAATTTGATACCTCAAGATGATTACCTATTAGACATATAGCTGATCCATGGGTCTGACCTAGTCCTCCAGACTGATTCATTGACACAAGGAGAAAGCATCAGCCCAACAACTATATACGAGTTAAGGGATCCGAAAAATCCATCTAGAGTTATATAACTAGACCAAAGTCAAAGGAGATATTGGCCTGTAGATGAAGTGAATGGATTGAGATTAAAGTACATGGGGTTGCCTATATTCCCTCCTCGAGATCAAGCAACCACCTCAAAAACCCATTTGATACCCAAGAAAGAACGAAAAATGAGATGTTAGGACAAATGAGCCAAGATAGTATACCCAAAAGACCAGAGGTACAATTCACCATGCGAGGAATTAACTCCCACAACCAAACTAGACAGAGAATAGGAAATATGAATAGAACCACTAGGGCAGAACCACCCCAAGGCGTAGGAGCTGGAATACCATTAGGGGAAAAAATGGATCCTGCATGGGCCTTGTAAGGATTCCTAATTTTAAGGGATTAAGCCTAATCTTGTTCTTGCTTGAGGGAACAAAGTGCATTTAATAGAGCACTTTTTAGTAGGCAAGACTAGGCGTTTTTTTAGGCCCAAGTAGGGTCATCTCTCTCTTCTGTAAAAGAAAGAGAGAGAGATTCCACTTTACACATCATCAAATCCATCCATCTTTGTGAATAGAAAAATGACTTTTTTTTGAAAAGCCACACAGTTAGTTATTGCTTACTAAAAAGGGCCCATTTCTTAATATACATGTCAGAAGTTACTTTTTTTTATGGATTTTTTAATAAAATCACTCAAAATAGTTCTTTTTTCAAATTGCTCCAAAAGTAAAGTGCCACATCATCAAATTCGTAACTTCCCCTACCGCAAAAAAATGAGTTTTTCAAATTTTTATCATTTTCACTCACATAGAATGGAAAACCTCACCCTGACCCATACACATATCAAAAAAGTAATTTTCTCTATGTACACATACTTCTTAGACCATTATACATGTTATTTTGATTCTCTTCTATCTTTCTCTCTCTTACCTCTTGAACTCTAGTAGCCATGAGGTACTCGAACAATTTCCTCCAAGGAGAAGATGTAACAATAATAGAATCACTCACAAAGAAATTTTTCTCCCATGAGATGACAATATTCATGTCCAAGTAGGTGGTTCATTCTTTCTTTGTGATCAAAGATGTACTATTCATTTTACTTTCCAGGATTCATCTACTACTTTTCATGAGGAAAATCACACAATACCATCATTGGAAGCTCTTTCATGTGGAGTGGGAGGACATAGACACCATATTTTTCTAATGAGGTATATATTTTTCTTGATTCCCATATTTGCAAAAGAATTAAACCAATATTTCCTTTGGATAGGTAATTCATCTAAGAAATAAGTGCTTCATCAACACCAAAGAAGCACTTTAAATTGTTAATAGTTTCTCTTACTTCTCCTTCTTTTCAAAAGAATGACACCAATATTACACAGTATGGATAAGAAAATGTGTGTGGAAGCACTTCTCCATGATTATAGAAGTTATTCATTAGGAACATGAATTATAAAGAGGACATGATTGATATTGCCACATAGTACTTACACATAAAAGAAAATATGCCTAGGTATGCTTAGCATGCAACCATGACTAAGGAGTCAATGAAGTAATCGTATCCTTAGTTTATGAAGAACTCATATACATATGCTTTTGTTTGTACAAAACAATAAATAAATACATTTTTAATCTATAGAGGCTTTAAAAATCAATGTTCTTCTTCTAGAATCAAATCTACCTCTACTAATTTTCTTTTCATATCCCTTTTGAATTTGATTTTATATATGTTTATCTTTTTTCTACATGTTGTGGTGATAGGCTCAAATTCATATTAAAGATATTAATCATCAATGGCTTGGAATAGTGAAAGGTAAGGTACATTCTACATTCAGATGTTGTTTGTTTCTTTAAATTGTGCTCATTTTATTCATTGAAATATTACATGTATCGTCATATGGAGAATTTTGATGTATCGATTTTTATCAGTCAAGATTCTAGTACAGTGGTGATGGGAAATTCCCACTATAGATCTAATAGTAATTTCTTAAAAAGTACATGTCATATTAGTGGTTCTATGCATGTTGACTAGTTGGAATAATACACACTTGCTTTTCTTCAAACAACTTTTGCAAGAGTTTGACTATTAGAAATGTTTTCATGAAATTACAACACAACATTGCAAGTGAAAATTGGAGGTTATCAGCAAGTCCTTTGCATCATGATCAATGTCATGCACAAAAAGTGTTTTTGGGTTCAACTTGGAACTCAAGTTACATAAGAGGCATCATTGACTATTTTATACTAACAAGTTTTTGTGGTATATCCTATCCATGCTCAAGGTACATAATGACCACCTTGGATGAAGCTCCATCACAGAGGATGAAGTGGTCTACATGCAACAGAGGTCACCATACAATCATAGAGTGGCTCAATATGACAGAGTGAAGTCGATTAATAATATCAAAATAGTTCTTACCCTCATCCATAGAATCATTCTTGTGAGCATGATGAAGATCAACTGCCACAGATGTGACCATTCATAAAAAGATTCTAAGGACATGCACAAAGGGGAATAATAGATCCACTAATCATTGATGATGAACCATTTGAACTCATTCTACCTCCAAATGGAACATGGCTGATGAAACATGCATGAAGTAACCATTCCAAGTCATCCAAAAAGGAGAGCTTCAAGGAATCATCATGAAACATATGCATATTCCAACATCATATCAAGTAGAGGCTATAAAGTCACTACTATAAGGTCAAAGAACACTACCCACATATGAGAAAAGAAACATATGCCATAAATTGTCTCACAATGTCAATCAAGGCATAGATGTAAAATGAATAAGAACTACCAACCACATCATAGATCATATGTAGCACAACCTAAAGTTTCTCCTAATGCAAAAGCAACAAAAAAGTGAGCAAACGTTATCGATCCTTAGTGATTCAAAGTTAATGCACTAGACTTTGGATATAATCAATAGCACTTCAAGCCATCCAAGAGGAAGGAGATGTGTTCCTTACTTCTATTTTGAAAGATATTGACTTGTGTGTAGCTCATGTGAAGATGATGACCATACAAACAAAGAAACTAGATGGGACCATACATGATTATGTAATCATTCTTGTTGAAGAGATACATTTTGTAAAATCAAATTTCCATTATGCTAATCTACTTTTCATCATCTTTCTTACACATGCTCAAGTCCACCTTGATCTATATCATATGTTCATAATTGTATCCGCTTGCGTAAAGATTGTATGTGTGCAAAACAAATTCCTTAGAATCAAAACTAGTATTTGCATTGTTCAACTAGGTTGTGCATATAATAAGGTCCATGAACCTAAAATTTGAAATAAAGGAGTTGTATTGTCACTAACCACATCATATTCAAATGTCCTCGGAAGAAGATACAAGCTCGGTTTAAGACTTCCACGATCACCATTCCACATCAAAAGATCATCATCTGAGTCAGAAAAGGAGTACTATCCATCATGAGAATCATGCCCTTGATTCTTCAGCTAGATATACTACAAACCCTTTCTAGTACCATCATGGATATCCATAATCATCATGTTCCAGTACAACATATAAAGAACTCTAAAAAGACCAATAACTATGAAGATTCAATTTCCAAAAAATCTCATAGTTACATAGCTACTTCCAGTGGAACTTATCACTTTGAGAGGGAGGTGATGTCATAAACACAAAGGAAACCATTGTAAAACCATAAATTCTATGAAAATGTTTATATCGCATGAATGGTTCAGATTTTGGAGAAATGGATGCTACCATCACGTCCGGAACATGCAAAAACCCTAAGATTGACTGTTTATTTGTCTAATTCTGACATCTAGAGCCTTGGTAACCTCAAAAAGCACCAGAAAAGGGGCAGCCACAGAAACGCAGGATAGGGCTTTTCTATGGCTGCGTTTCTGTAGCTGCCCCTTTTCTGGTGCTTTTTGAGGTTACCAAGGCTCTAGATGTTAGAATTAGACAAATAAACAGTCAATCTTAGGGTTTTTGCATGTTCCGGACGTGATGGTAGCATACATTTCTCCAAAATCTGAACCATTCATGCGATATAAACCTTTTTTAGTGCTTTGAGGTCATGCAAGGTCATCAAATGGTGGAAATAAGTATGAATTCTTGCAAAATTTAGGGAAATTATGCAACCCAAGAACTAGATAGGGGCATATATGACTATGTGATCATTCTTCTTGAAGAGATGTTTTGTAATGTGAATTATCTCATTGGTAATATACTTTTTTCATAACATTTCTTACACATGCTCAACTCCACATTGATCTATATCATATGTTCATAATCATATGCACTCAAGGCAACATGCTATGTGTGCAGAGAAAATCATTTATGGTTATAAACTCATTTTTCCATTGGTAAATTGAGTTGAGCACATAATGAGTTTCCTGGACCTTCAATTTGTAATAATAAAGTTTCATATCCACTAGAAATAAACTTGCATGGCCTCAAAAGCACAAAAAAAGTTCATCCATAGAAACACACAATAGGCATCTACAAAACTTTTGCAAAGACATATCCCATGTTTCTATGGCTCCTCTTTTTTGATACTTTTGAGGCCATGAAAGGTTATTTTTAGTGGATATGAAACTTTATTATTTAGATTTTTAGAGCCATGGAACTTATTTCTAACAAGTCACTTACTCTATAGTGATCCATGCATATACAACTTCTACAATGGGAGCCAGTATATACAAACATAGTCACATGAGATAAAATAGTTTGTTAAATATAATTTAGGATAATATCCTCATGTCTAGCATTCTTGTTGTGCCACTATACCCCACATAAGGCAGAAATCCCCCTTTGAACTCCTCCCATTAAGGTTCTATGGGGAAATTCCATGGCACCAGAGGGCCTTTATTTTCAGCTTGAATGGGATTCAAATTGGCAAAACTTTTATGCCCCACTTACTGTTGGTGCAGACCAATCACCAATTGAAGGCTTGGGAGATCAAATGATGAAGGAAGAATCAATTCCTAAAGTGTGGAAGAAGATTACATTCAGAGGACAAGAGAAGTGTACATATATGTACATTAGCATAGTCATAGATGACTTAGATCTTTTGTTCAGTAAGAATCATGTACAAATTATCTATAAATACTTTGAGAAAAGTCGGGGCATGTATGAGAGCATATGTAGAAACCAAGATTGAGGAAGTTAGGAGTCAAGAGATAGAGAAAAGTTAGTTGAGTTAGCTCTCATCACTCAGTTGTAATTTTCTGAGTTAATGAAGAAATATTGCGCCCGATCTTTTCGTGTCTGCTCCTTCTGTGTTTGATCAATTGTGAAATCCTTTTGAGGATATCTAAGTTGTTAGTTAATGAGCCTGTGACCTGAATTTCAGAGTCCAATTGTAAACAGGCTAGGAGAATTGTGAGTAGGAACATTCATATGTGTTGAGTGTCTACAGTTCTCTGAAACAGGCGCAAATTTCGAGTTTAATCTTTTGGTCAGTGCTCACTCCATAGTTTAAAGTTTTGTGCAAGCAAGCACTTAATCTTTAAGTTGGAAGGTGATCTACTCGTGGCTAAAAGCATTTGGCAAAACGGGTTAGATATTGTGAGAACCAAAGTTAAGAAGTTAGGGGTGTCTAAATCGACTTCTCAGAAGTGCAGATTCAGACATAGGTAACTTGTGAAGACAATTTCTCAAGTTATACTAAAGCTTATGAAGTAATTCAACTTGGAGGTGATGCGCAATCTCTAGGAGATGATTTGTACAAAGTTTCATCAAAAACTTTACACATTTGATAAGTCAATGTGAAGAAATTCTGCAGCAGACTTTTCTCTGTTTCATCTTCTTCACATATTTTCTCAGATTTAATAATTTGGAGATTGGACCTCTAATTAAGTGAAGGTTTTGACTTACTCTTGATATAGAGGTGTTCTAAATTCAAGAGTAGGTTGTTCTTTTGGAGATTAACACTCTCCATCAGTGGTATCAGAGCAGGAGACATCAATTTGAAGAAAGAAGGATCCCGACTGCTGCAGATTCAAGAAATTCAACACTTGAAGGACTAAGAAGTGAAAGCTTGGAGTCAAAGCTTGAGGAGAAGACTATTTGACATCAAGAAAGACAAAAGGAGTCCAATTCGAAGTAAAGGTACATACATTGTTTGTAAAGCTTGAAGTTTTCAATACACAGGTGGATACAAGATGGGAGAAAGCTTGCAGATTGATAAGCTAGATAGGGAGAACTATCCAGCATGGTCCATGAGGATGGAAGCACACCTCATGAGCAAAGATCTTATATCATTTATTACAGGAAATGAAGAAAAACCTGAGTTTGCAGATCCAAGTATTCCTACTAGGGAAGAACTTGCAATGTTGAAGACTTGGATGAGAAAGGATGCTCAAGCAAGGAGTATCATCTACATGGCTGTAAATGATTACCTTTTACCTCACATCAGAGGTTTGGAAAGTGCCACAGATGTTTGGAATGCCTTGGAAGAGCATTTCCAAAATACAACTAAGTCAAGGAAGTCCTCACTATGGGCTGAGTTCACAACCTTCAAGAAGAAGAGCTCACAATCAATTTCAGATTATGTGGCAAGGATGAAAGATATTGCAGATAGTTTGGGAGCAGTGGATGAAGACATTGAAGAGGAAAAGTTGGTAAGACAAATACTTACAGGTTTGAGAGGAGATGAGAAGTGGAAGCCTTTTATATTGTCCATAGAGTTGTCACTTGATCACTTTACTCCTGACCTTAATCAATTGCTAGGACATATGCTAACCTTTGAGCAGGATCTTAAAGGAGACAATGATAGAAGTACAAGTCAAGCTATGTACTCCAAGGACAAGAAAAAGAATGGCAAGGGAAAGCAATCAAATGATGATGAAGGGAATTCAAATCAAGCTAACTTCACAAAAGGGAAGACAAATTTCAGAGGTAAAGGAAGAGGAGGTAAGAACAAAGATAATGCTAAAGCTTGTTGGATTTGTGGCAGAACAAATCATTTGGCAAATGATTGTTGGTATAACAATCAAAATGGAGGATACAACAATCAGAATTATAGTCAAAGAGGTAGAGGAGGCAGAAACCAAAGAGGCAACTTCAGAGGAAGAGGTGGTAGGACATCATATGGTAGAGGAGGTGGAAGAAACTTCCAATCTCAGTCCTACAACAATAATTATTACAATTATGCATCAGATCAGAAGGATGACATGACTCTTATCTTGAATGCAACTCATGAATCAATGGGAGAAGATCAAAGAGTGTTTTATATTGACTCAGGGTGCAGTAACCATCTGAGTGGGAATCTATCTTTGATGACTGATATGGAAGCTAGGGTGAATGGACATACAGTTCAAACAGGTGACAATACCAAACATAAAGTGGAGAGCATTGGATCAGTGAAGACAAAGAGTGGAAGTACACTTCTGAGCAAGGTACTTTATGTTCCTACTATTCCTAAAAATTTGATAAGTGTAGGGCAAATTGTGGAGAAAGGATATGAAGTAAGATTCACAAATGATGGTGTCTATGTACAAGATCCAAATCAGGGATATAGAACCATAATTGCAGGTAAAAAGGAAGGAAGATTGTTCACTCTCAAAGTCCAAGGTAATGTGGGACATGCATTGTTTACCTATGGAGGTCAAAAGGTGTCTGAATTAGACCTATGGCATAAAAGGCTAGGTCATTTCAATGAGAGAGCTATAAAGGAGATGTCAAAGAATCAGGTGGTGCTTGGACTGCCAAATATTGAAGGGCAACATATGGTGTACAAGTATGAAGCTTGTCAATTAGGTAAAGCACATAAGAGTTCTTATAACAAATCAGGGTACAAGTATTCAAATATGCTTGAATTGGTTCATACAGATGTATGGGGTCCCTCAAGGGACTATAGCATAAATGGATCCAGATATTATGTGTTGTTTGTTGATGATGCAACCAGGTGGATTACTTTGTATGTAATCAAGGATAAATCAGAAGTTTTCAAGACATTCAAACATTTTCATGCTTATGCAGAAAGGATCACAGGGCAAAAGCTCAAGAGGTTAAGATCAGATGGAGGGGGAGAGTATTTCTCAAAAGAGTTTGATGATTATTTGTGGAATGCAGGTATCAAAAGAGAAGTAACTTGCAGGTACTCCCCTCAACAGAATGGAGTAGCAGAAAGGAGGAATAGGACTCTTGTAGAGTTTGCAAGAGCCATGATGAAGGAAAAGAATTGTCCAAATTACTTATGGGCAGAAGCCATTAACACTGCAACATACCTTGTGAATAGGTTGCCTTGCAAAGCTTTGGATGGAGGAACCCCTTATGAAGCATGGTGGGGTAAGAAGCCTAGTCTTGATCATTGTAAAGTATTTGGATGTATTGCATATGCTTATGTTCCTTCACAATTAAGACATAAGCTAGAACCAAAAGCAGAGAAGTATGTGTTTATTGGATATGATGATAGACAGATGGGTTATAGGTTGTGGAGTCCATCCACAAAGCAATTTCTTGTTACTAAAGATGTGACATTTGATGAGCAAAATATGTGGTATACAGGATCACCAAATGAGTATACAGGTGTTGAAGAAATTCAAAGGAAAGGAAAGGCAAAGGTAAAAGTTTGTGAAGAAATTGTTGATGAAGTTGACTCTAGATGTAGAGTGCAGGATCATGTAGAAGAAGGGCCAAGATTTGATCCAGAATCAAATGAGGCTGAAACTTCAAGAAGTGGAGAAATCAGAAGATCTACAAGGGAAAGGAAAGAACCTATAAGGTATAGTTATGATACATCTTTCCTAACAACAAAAGATTATGCCTACATTGTGAAAACAGAAGAAGATCCAACCACTTATGAAGAAGCCAAAGGTAAACAGAATTGGGAGAAGGCAATGCAGGAAGAGTATGATGCTCTACTTGAAAATGAAACTTGGGAACTAGTACCAAGACCAAAGAATCAGAAGGTCATTGGATGTAAGTGGGTATATAAAACAAAAAGGTTTGCAGATGGTAAGGTGTCTAGATATAAGGCTAGACTTGTGGTCAAAGGTTATGCCCAAACTTATGGGGTAGATTATGATGAAACCTTTAGTCCTGTTGCTAAGATGTCTACAATTAGGACATTGATTGCTATTGCTGCTTGCAAGGGATGGAAATTATCACAATTGGATGTGAAAAATGCATTTCTAAATGGATACATTGCAGATGAAGTATATATGGAGCAACCAGAAGGTTTCATGGAATCAATTGGATCAGATTATGTGTGTAAGCTCAAGAGAGCTTTATATGGGTTAAAGCAAGCCCCAAGAGCTTGGAATTACAGATTGGTCAAGTTCTTGAATGAATGTGGATTTCAAGCATCAAAGGCAGATAGTAGCTTGCTAGTGAAGGCAAGTGAAAATGGATATATTTACATGTGCATTTATGTTGATGATATTATTGTTACAGGAACAGATGCTCAAGGAATCAATGAACTCAAGAAGCAAATAGAGAAGGAGTTTAAGATAAGTGACTTGGGAAACTTATCTTATTTTCTAGGAATGCAGATTGTGTATACTCAACATGGAGTATATGTTTCACAAGAGAGATACTTGAAGAATCTTCTAGTCAAGTTTAACATGGAAGATTGCAAGACCTCAACTACACCATTGGAGGTAAATCATAAATTAAGCAGGTATGGAGGTGAAGAGTTCAATGACATGAAGAAATATCAGAGTTTGGTAGGTAGTCTAATCTATGCTACCTTGACAAGGCCAGATCTATCATATGCAGTAGGTGTGTTGTCACAATTTATGCATTGTCCAAAGAAGACTCATTGGATTGCAGCCCAAAGGGTACTCAGATATATCAAAGGAACCCTAAGTGAAGGTCTGTATTATGGTTTCACTTCTGACACAAGAATCAAAGTGTTTAGTGATGCAGATTGGGCAGGTGACTCAGATGATAGAAGGTCTACTCATGGATATCTATGTTATGTTGGAGACAAGTTAGTGTCTTGGTGTTCAAAGAAGCAACATACAGTTGCTTTATCATCCACAGAAGCTGAGTATAAGGGAATGGTAGAAGCTGCAAAGGAAGTGATATGGTTGAAGACCTTGATGAAAAGTTTTGAGATTGATCATAGTACTCCAATAATTTTTGGAGACAATATGAGTTCTTTGTATTTGGCAGCTAACCCTGTTTTTCATGCCAGGACTAAGCATATAGAGATTCAGTATCATTTCTTGAGGGAAAAGGTACTAGATAAAGAGATTGAAGTGATGTATACTCCAACAAAAGAACAAGTGGCAGATATGATGACAAAGAGTCTGGATGGACCTAAGTTACAAAGGTTCAAAGACATGGCAAGTATAAAGAAGACAGAGAAAACCTCAATTGATGATTGAGGGGGAGCTGTTGGTGCAGACCAATCACCAATTGAAGGCTTGGGAGATCAAATGATGAAGGAAGAATCAATTCCTAAAGTGTGGAAGAAGATTACATTCAGAGGACAAGAGAAGTGTACATATATGTACATTAGCATAGTCATAGATGACTTAGATCTTTTGTTCAGTAAGAATCATGTACAAATTATCTATAAATACTTTGAGAAAAGTCGGGGCATGTATGAGAGCATATGTAGAAACCAAGATTGAGGAAGTTAGGAGTCAAGAGATAGAGAAAAGTTAGTTGAGTTAGCTCTCATCACTCAGTTGTAATTTTCTGAGTTAATGAAGAAATATTGCGCCCGATCTTTTCGTGTCTGCTCCTTCTGTGTTTGATCAATTGTGAAATCCTTTTGAGGATATCTAAGTTGTTAGTTAATGAGCCTGTGACCTGAATTTCAGAGTCCAATTGTAAACAGGCTAGGAGAATTGTGAGTAGGAACATTCATATGTGTTGAGTGTCTACAGTTCTCTGAAACAGGCGCAAATTTCGAGTTTAATCTTTTGGTCAGTGCTCACTCCATAGTTTAAAGTTTTGTGCAAGCAAGCACTTAATCTTTAAGTTGGAAGGTGATCTACTCGTGGCTAAAAGCATTTGGCAAAACGGGTTAGATATTGTGAGAACCAAAGTTAAGAAGTTAGGGGTGTCTAAATCGACTTCTCAGAAGTGCAGATTCAGACATAGGTAACTTGTGAAGACAATTTCTCAAGTTATACTAAAGCTTATGAAGTAATTCAACTTGGAGGTGATGCGCAATCTCTAGGAGATGATTCGTACAAAGTTTCATAAAAAACTTTACACATTTGATAAGTCAATGTGAAGAAATTCTGCAGCAGACTTTTCTCTGTTTCATCTTCTTCACATATTTTCTCAGATTTAATAATTTGGAGATTGGACCTCTAATTAAGTGAAGGTTTTGACTTACTCTTGATATAGAGGTGTTCTAAATTCAAGAGTAGGTTGTTCTTTTGGAGATTAACACTCTCCATCACTTACCTCATGGCATCAATCACAAAGACCATTTATTACCATAAATTTTGACATATAAAACTCATCTAGCTTAGAAGTTAAGGTTCCATGGATGTTTGTACTCTCAAAGTGGTTTCTCCTCATAATGTGGGCCTTATAACTTAGAGCACCATAGATCATTTGTGGTACTTGAGGAGTAAGTATTGAGTATATCTAACATGAATGTCCTTTTTTAGTTATATCCTTTGTAATTTCAAACTTCATAAATGATCATCTATTGAGAAATTTAACCAATAATATGTCACTTATTGTGAACTAAAACATACTCTATTTTAAAGCAAAAATTGAATAATCACCAAGAGAAATTATAAATGCACAGTTGTAGACTACAAAAATGTGAGAGTAGACATGTTTTCATTACAAATATCAAATCTTAAAAAATTTACAAATTATTGGTATCAATGATTGTACAACTTGAAGTTCTTGCAAATGCAAGAACGCATCACAAAATTTGCAATGCTCATCCATGATGTAAAGTATTTCTAGACCGATTCTAGATCAAGAGGATTTTTAGATATCTTAGTAGGAGAGAAGGGATCAGAGAAGAGGGTATATACAATATCTAACATGAATCGATTGTCCTACTTTTTACAAGGTTCTTGAAAGTGCACAAACCATGAGATACAATGACTAGGGCCCAAGAAGTGACATTATCAGGTTGCAAAAGAACTATGTCAATGAGAGTTCTGATCCATCTTTGCTCCAATCTATAGGGACTTTCATTTTGTATTCCATTCTTCTACCCACCTGTAATCAATTTGCAAGAAATTGAAGTCATTGAAGTAAAATAAACAATAATGAAAAGATTACTTTAACAAAAGCACGAAACATTTCTCACCTTATGTCCTTGAATTTTGAATTTGGATTGAGTTAGTCCTTCAAACCCCATAATCATCAAGTGTTCTCTCAGATTAGCCAAGGTCCAATGATTATTCACTAAAATAGTTTCTGTTTCATTATTGGGAAATCTAAGCTTTATGTCAAATGAATGTAAAGATCCCTCTGAACTTTGAAATGGTATCCATTTGCCAAGTTTGCACATCCAACGATCATAGTAGAATCTGATGTATAATGAAGTATATTGTTTCAAATATCGAAATCCTATACATGTTCCACCTATTTTACAAAGATATTTATCACCTTTTGCAATTCCTTCTATCAAACCCCAATCTTCACCAAGAAGACTTTCGACTTGCTCATATGTGATATCTTTACACATGAACATGGTGGAAGTCTCTTGGAATGAGAATCCTTGGAATAAATATACAAAACAATGAATGGGAAAAGAAACCAGTGCAAACCTACAGACCTAGACACTTTTGTGAATTTCAAAGAGTTATGTATATCCATTACCATCTTTTGCTTCAAAGATGATATGGTCCATATATCAGGTTTTGGCCACTCCAAGCTAAGAAGAGAATGTACTTCAATTCTCTCTAACCTTCCAAAACCATTCATTGTAGAGGGTACAACATATCTATGTGTGTAAAAGAAAACTCTATCATGGTAAAGTTGAGCAGGAGATATTCCTGGAAAGACTAGTGCACCAACATCTGCCTGCAATGCCTAGAAAGTACCTGTAAGACTATGAAGTGGTTGCTCTTCCACCAAAGTAGAAGGAAATATATCTGAAACAAACAAAAACATATCTAAATAGTTCAGAAATATATCCGACACAAGAAAACATAAAATATTGTAGAGTAATACTTACAATTCACAGGATATCTCATTCTACTAGAGTTTTCAAGTTTCATAGTTGCCATTGTAAAAACATGTTGTATAATAGCAACCATTCCATTGTCTTTGTGCTTCTTGAAGCCAAGTAACTTTCCCTTCCAATGAAGATCTAAGTTTCCACGATCTCTAACTCGATGAGGCCCAACTCTAGAGGGTTGCATGTACACCCATGCACCTTTGGAGTACTCATGTGACAGCCACTGTCCATTTGTGGCTTTGATATTGTGACATCTTAATGTGAGGATTTCATCTTTTGGTCGCCTAGAAGCTTTAGTTGTTGCCATTGAAGCTAAAGGTCCTCAAGCTACAACAGTAATTTGAGATAGGAGATGCAGGTAGGTTGGAGTGTAGAAACAGGAGCTTCAATGGTGTGCTAGAGAGTGAAAATAATGGGAAAAGATGACTTTTTGGGACCTGGGTATGAAAATGTGAGGTTTAGGAGGGAAATAACTTGTTTTTGAGTATTTTTGAAAAAAACCATTTTTTTGAGCTCAAAACATGCATGGATTTTGAATTTGGGGTCAAAAGGAGTACTTTTGACCCTAAAAAGTAATGGGGGGTCCATTTTCAGGTGTTATGATGAGTTTTTTAACTTTTTAGAAATTTTGAATTTTTGGGCCCAACTGAGAAACGAGATTCCTCCTCTCTCTAGAGGCAGCTCATTAAATAAGAGAGAAATATGTCCCCTCTTCCCCCTTCAGCCTAGTATTTTATAGGGCATAGACTGTGGCCACCACCCTCTTCTGATTGGTCCATCACTAATCACTCCTTAATCTAAAAGGCCCATTCAGGGTTCATATTTTTCCCTAATGCACCCATTGAAACCCACTTTTCCCATCATAATTCAACCCCCAAAACCTGGCAGAATATTGAGACCAATCCAATTGGCCAAATGTATCCAAAATCGTTATGATGGCATAGGAGAGCCATATGACCACATTGCAGAGTTCAAGCACGTGTTGCGAGCGGAGCAAGTGGATGACTTTTTCATGCAATATGAATCCTTTGGGCTAACCCTCACGGGAATAGCCTTAACTTGGTTTCAATCCTTGGATCCAAATTGCTTTGGCAATATCGAACAATTCTTCCAAGAACTTATTTGGGAATTCACTAAGTGAGGGATCAAGCACAATTCGTCATCCTTAATACATAGTTTCAAACAAGCCCCTGATGAGACAGTAAAAAATGCAGCACGAAGATTTAATCAATACGTAGCCCGATGCCCTATGGCAAAAAGACCTTCTTAGTATAAAATGATATCCGTATGTTTAGAAGGTCTAACGAATGGAACATTGAGAATCTTAGTATATGTAAAACCACTACAAACCCTAAGTGAGTGTCTTCAGGAGTGCATAGATTTGGAAGACAACTTAGCTGAGAATTTCAAAACCACATAAGGTCCTACCAAGTCAGAGGATACAAGGAGCAATGAAACTTCTAGTTCGAGTTATGTGGAGGAAGTGGCAGAGTTAGTGGCCAAGAAATTAGGGGTACAAGGACAAAGGAACTACCAGAACTCTTCCTTGAGAGTGCCAATGTTAGGAAGTTGCACACGTTGAGGTGGAGATCATCCATCTCATGACTGCACTAGAGAAGGATTAGGGTTATCACAACCTTACCCCTACGATAGACAACCAACTCAAGAGCCTAACATGTACTCTTATAGTGAGCAGAAGTACAACAACTACAACACCATAAATTATCCAATGAATAGATAGCCACTAGCGTTTATACCACCCCAATATAGACCATACGGGTACCCTCCTAGAGAACAAGGCAAAGAAGTTCCTAGGTATAACCCATGTCCAAGATCACGAGGAGCAACTAGACCATATGAACATGGAGGATATAGCCAACCTCAACCTATACCAAGAGAACAACCACCCCACATACTAGCTCCGATACAAGGGCAGAACATCACAATACAAGTCGTTTGTCTTGAGTGTGGCAAAGAATAGCTCCTGAGAGATTGCCCCGGACATCCCTCTAGTGCACCAAAGGTTACACCCATTAATGTAGTAGGCCTAGTAGGGGATTCAAGTTCGAGTAGCAATAATGTGGCTCCTATACATGCAGTTACTAGGGCACAAGCCTTACAAAAAGCTAAACTAGTTGAGCAATTAGAGCCAAGTGAGTCACGAGAGCCTAGTAAGAGAAAAACAAGAACATGGAAGGATACTAGAGAGAAAGCCAATCGTAAGTGGACCAAAAAGTTATCCGAACTAGAAGAAAGCCTAAGAGATGCAAAAACAAAAATAGAAGATATTGCCTCTCAAGGCTCCTCGCATGTCAAAACTCCATCCACACCACCTCATCCCCACCCACCAACCATTGTAAATAGACCACTACAATGAGGGTTTGTTCTTGCAGATCCAACCCTAGAAGACTTGGACATGATGTTCAAGGCATACTAGGCTCGACTTCAAGAAGGGCCAACACCTGCAAACCTAAAGAGATACCCTAGAGTAGATTTAGAGATTGAATGTACAAAAATGTGCATAAAAATGGTGGAAGTAGCTCTAGCTATGTTCGAGGCCAATCAATCACTCAATCAAATGAATGCTATCACACCGGGTTTGCACTTCTAGGGTTTACTAGATAGATTAGAGCAGTTGGTAAATGAACCACACGTCTCTTTACCTCCACAGGCTCAACCAACTATTGAAAGAGAAAGCTCATCACCAAAGAAAGAATATGTTCCTGACTCCATAGATGATGGAGAACCTCTTTAAATTCCACAGCACACTCAAAAGTTCTTGGGGGAAATACAAGAAGAGAAAGGGGCCAAGGAGAAGGATGTTCCCCCTCCTATTCTTGAGATTGACGACCTTCATGATCAATTTCTACAAGACATTCCATCTATTTATGGAGACCAAACAGAGCAACAAGAAGATAAACGATAAGATTTTGAATCTAATTCTTTACAAGAGTTTCCACAGTTCAAAGGCCCATGGGAATCTGAATCTCTCCAGATTAGAGCTCCCACAATATTGATCAGAAATGAAGACTCGATGGTTCCAAGAAACACTGAATTCATGAAAAACACTAAGGTTCAGTGTCACCTCACTTTAGAAGAGCTGCTCAAAGTAAAACCTGAGTTATGGAAACATGTGGCAAATCAGGTCCCAGAACTTGATTCCCATATGCCAAAAGCTGGCTCTAAGCAAAAAGTCCAAGAGATACCTCTAGACGAAATAGGGGACATGTGTGAGGGTGAAGAAGGTAATACTTATCTTCCAATCACCTACCAAGGTTACACAACCAAAGCAATCATAGATTCAGGTGCTGGTGTTGCTATTGCAACCACCTCCTTGTGGAAGCAATGGGGCAAGCCCACATTAAGGCCAACTAGAATGAAGCTTCAAATGGCAGACGGTCATTTTGAAAGACCTCTAGGATTGCTCGAAGGGATAAATCTAACCACCTGTGGTGTAGAGTTGAAAACACCTTTGCTATATGTGACTTTGAAAAAAATAATGTCTATGAGATGATCCTAGGAAGACCCTTCCTACGACAACTACAAATAGTACAGGATTGCGGAACCAATTCCTTGTACTTGTAGCGCTTAGGGGTCACAACCAAGGTCAATTTGAAGGATTACACCTTCAGAGATGTACCGCCCCTACAGTGGAATCCTATCCATAAGGAGCAAGAAGATTCAATCTCTGTGCATTCTAAAAGTTCATCTGAAACATCCTGGATGCATGAAGATACTCATTCGTGGATGTGCAAGGTCGCGAAGGAAGAGGAAAAACGCTTAAAGGCAAGAGAAAAAGGAACTTCTCAAGGAGATAGACCAGTTAGAGACCCTGCCTATACACTGATGATCTTTCCAGCTGAGGAATTTGAGCCTCATGGTTGGGCAGAAATCTTAGCCACCATGGACATTGCTGTCAATGAAGAATGGTGGACACCTCATTGTGATGAGGAGGGTTATGATATGAGTCCATTGTAATGGATAGTTGCTTTAAGTTAGAAGAGCACTATCTAGAAGATGTAGGAGTATTTAACCAACAAGAAGAAGAACCTCTCACAAGCATCAAAACGGTAAATTCAAAGGAAGGAAGTGAAGGTGGTCAAAAGAAAAAGAAAAGAACATTAGTGAAACAAGAAGAGGAGCAATCGATGAAGGTCGACCATAATAACATTCAAATTTTGGTGCCAAAGAAATTAGCTATAGCTCAACAAGGGCGATTGCAAATGTGGGTACCCAAGGCACTATTACATGCACAAAACAACATGGTTTCCTCCACGAGAAAAATCTCAGCAAAGAAATCACGGAGAAGCAAGAGCCGAAACCATGGACTGAGACCAAAAGAAGATAAATTCATCTCTTCACTGGTAATAAAAAGCCAAAACTACCAGTAGCTTCCACAGAGCCAAAGAGCCAACCATGCTGGATACCAAAATTTAGAAACCACCCAAAGATAAAGAGGATAGAGCCTATGTCTATAGGGCCAAGTACTATCCTGAAATGGATCCCTATAAGAAGGATTACATCATTTCAAGATCCACAGGCTACCTCCAACAAAGACTACATCACCATCCACCAACAACAGTGAAAGCCTCGACGTGCAACAACCATGTGCCTTTGGCATAACCTTGTCTTTTGCACCATTCAGGTCATGCATTTCCAAAGTATGCATTAATATAGGGCCACATTACACGGCCATGCATAGACACAATTGATAATCCCAAGCACATGAGGCACACTTGACACATGTAAAATATTGTATTAATACTAACATCTTTCTTTTTGTTTTGTGACACTATTCCACAAAAAAAAAAGAGCGAAACAAAGCAAAAGGATAGGACTGTGTGCTTAAGGCATCTCCGACATAAACCATCAACAAGGACATCCATCAACAATAGAAGATAAGTCGATGGTCAATTACCATGCTAGAGCACACCACGAAGAGATGAATATCGATGAACACTTGACCATGGTATGAACCGCCTACTTTGACAACATGATAACCATGATAGAGTAGGAAACCTCTTCATTAACATACCCTTGAGCACTTCGCTAAAGACCCAAATTCTTGCACCATACTTCTTCCAATGCATTCCCAACGTATGCATGCATAGGGCCACATTACAAGGCCATGCACAAGGCACATATCTTGTTCAACCCATGCACTTATGCATTTACCCATTATCCATTATGGGTTACAAGTACTTGGCATGAAAACGAGGAAAACCATCCTTGGAAGAACCAGAGGACATCACGGTGACAATAACAAGAGCAAGGAAGCAATCCACCACGAGAGTGCTCATACCCAACATTGACAACCTCTTTTGAGTAGCTCACAATTTTGAAAGCTCACAAAGACACCATCAAGCGAGAATACAAGGAAAAAGTACATACGAAGGTAGCAGAGACAAAATGCAGAACTAGATAACTGCCCAAGCTACAATTGGAAGATGGAATTTTCTTGTGGATACATGATGAACACTATCTCTCCAAGTACCATGGAACAACCACTACAACAAGGGTCTGTCAAGGATGACAGACTCAAGAGTGGGGGGGGGAGTGTTGACAGTCCAGGTCACACACAAGCAACGAAGTGCATCAATGAAGTGGATACACAAGAAGAAGGAGCATGTAGGGTTCAAGTTGAGGAGTCCTCGAGCTTGAGGGGTATTAGAAGTAGCATCCTACCGATTTTCATATTTTTTAGATTCCGTTTGAGTCCCCAAATAAGCCTTGGAACCTAATTCTCAACTAGGCCAGACACTAGGTCTGGATAGGGCCAAAACTACTCAAAAAACTATAAAAAGGGCTGGAGAGCTCATTTTTGAGGTTAGCTTGTTGTAGATTTGAGCTTCTGTAATAGATTTTCTTTTGCAATTGAAGTCCTTCCATTGTTCCGCTCTTTGCTCTTACCTTGTGCGCGTGTGTGTATGTGTGTGCATGCTTGTGTGCTTTCACTCACGCACTTGTGCACTTCACTTGCTCTTGGTCTTCATACCGGTCCTCACATCTCCATGGATTGACATTTATGAGGTGAAGCTCCTCACGTTGGTACTTGCCATTGTGCTAGAGTGACACTTGGGAACCCCCAAAAGCTAAAAAGTGATTGATAATCAATGCACTATTTTCTTCATCCGTCTTGCACTCAAACCCATCGATATCCATCATGGTGATCATTTCCTTGGATTGATTCTTCTTTAGGAGACTACACATCTCTTTAGTAGGTCTATCTGCCTTTCCCATCCACCAATCTTTACAGTCTATTTTTGCAGGCCTCTAATTTTTTGGAGCCATGTCTAGTATTGAGATTGGCCCACATTCACTTCGTCCTCAAGATGTCTAACCCTTTGATAAAGATTCTCTCTTCTAGCTCGATGAATGTTTTGAAGATTCTTTTGAGCCTTGACCAAGATGTGTTGTGTCTTCAAGATCACCATCCTCTAGCACTGGTCTAGCGAGGAGTATATTGGATTGAGGGGAAGAATAAGGTTGTCGGATTGGCATGAAAATCAAGGGGCTTTCTTGAGATTGATGACTTGATTGAAGCTAAACACCATTGGGTAGTGATCAGAGATAACAATGTCCACACATTAGCAGAGGGTAGGGGAGCCCCACTTATTGATGATATTCTGCACACTATAGATCCTGTGAATCATAGCTTCCTCATGTCATCTCTAGATTGGAGGTTTGACCCAAGAGAAACCAACCTTGTCTTTGATCTCCACCAGATCTAGGTGGAGCTTGAATTGGTCCAATATGTCCTTTTCATGACCATCGATCACACATCCTCTATTTCCCCATCTATTAGAAATAGCCTCGACCATATTGAAGTCCCTATAAGGGAAAATCTTTAGGGATAGAGCATCCAATGATTGCCAAGTGGTAATTCCTATTAGGAGCATACACAAAGACTATGGTGAACTATAGAGCACCCCTAAATGAAGCACCAATCCATCGATGGTTAAGATCTTCTTGGGTATCCGCAAGTCTAGCATACCAACTACAATTAATACCAATAGCCAAGATTCCATTTCACCTGGGGTGCTCGGCGGAGAGCCAAACATGGGATGATAAAATACATTTCAATCTCTTTTGAAGGTCCTCCCCATCAACTTTGATCTCTTGAAGAAATATGAATTTTGGGTTTATGCTTTTATCATGGATCCACTAGCCAATAAAGTCTGCTCTTGAGGGGTGAGACGACCCTCTAACATTGAAAGAAATGATTATCATTATCGAGGATTAAGTCCTTTGTAGTGAGGGCCTTGTCCCTCTTTTTCTTGTTTTTCTCATCATCTTTTTTCTTTGAGGTGGAGGGGTCCTAACATAGGAGTTTACTCTTAAGGGGGATTTTCCATGGTATCTTAGCCAATTGTTTTCCTTTGTGAGAAGTCTTTCTTTGGCAATGAGTCTGCTATCCTTTTGAGAATTGTGGATCCAATGAGTGAGCTCTCACTATCCTGATTTTCTTCATTGATGGTTGTGAATCCATCCTCTTTGCTAGTGGTGTATCCTTCTTGGTGTGCAAGTGGAATCCTTTGGAGTTTTCCCATCATTGCGATAATCGTAGTGATTCATTCCCCTAGGTAATCCAAGCCATTGACCTCCTTCTCCAAGTTGCAAGAAATATTTGTTTTTGAAGTTGTGCAAGAGGGAATCCTCTCAATAATACCCTTATGGCTTCTTCTTCTTGTTTGTCTCACTTGGATGAAGCCTTCTGGGTTCACCTCCATGACTAGTGTTTCCTTCTTTTTCTCAGCATCCAAAGAATGACCCTTTGACATGATCTGGGTCACTGAAGCTTCTTTATTCTCTGTTTCATTAGCTTTTCCATGATTTTTCTTGTTCTTAATGGATTTCTATCGCAAAGGATAATCTTTTATTCCATGGCCTTGCAATCCACAATCAAAGCAAGAATTTGGAAAGTTCTTGTATATAATATCTTGCTCTATGGTTTTCTATGTAAATTTTGGAGGGGATATCTTTGTTGAGATCTGCTTCGACACAAATATGGGGGTGCCATCTTCCATTGAAACAATGTTTAGCACCTTCATAGATGGAACCCTCGATGTCTTCTCTCAAGGAAAGAGACCGATAGATGGGTGATACAATTTCTCTTATGAATCCATATAGGAAAAAGGGTGGGTTTGGGAGCTTAATCCAAAGCGGATAGCGTAAAGGGTTTGAGCTATTTGAAACAAAATTAGGAAACCATTTAAAAAGGCACAATGTAGTTCTTCATACCTATTGGGTGCCAATTTGCAAAGCTTGGTAGGCCATATCATTTTAAAAAACCAAGAAGACATGATTAACTAGAAAGAATTGACACTTGCTAACTATCAAGCTGCAAGGGAACCACTCCTTACATAACCGTTGTTGCAAGGATTCAAGAGGGGGCTTATGACCAAACAACTCAGTGATGAGAAATATTCTCTTTAGCTCGTCTTGCTTTGCCAAAATATCTCCCCTTTGAAGTGAGACAACTAGGGGCTTAACACCAAAAAGCTCTAGAAAAGCACTAGAGGTTTTGTCCTCCAACAATGTGCCGACATTACTCATCACCAACGAGTGGGAGATCTCGGCCATGAAAATAACCTGGATAAGTGAGCCCGAGAAATCTTATACCACTGCACATCTAAGACAACTTAAAAAGTCGATTTTGCTCCTTCAAGTTACTCACATAATTGATTGGAAGATGCCTCTCACAAAAAATCACCGATGCGGAAGTGCACAAGGGGATCGCGTCGGAGGCGACACACTGAAGTCCTTACCGCGTCTGTCGCGGATTACCATCACTTGGAAGTGCTTCAGGAGTCCCGAGTGGAAGTCAATCATTTTGTCTGTTCGTTCCTCTGCCATTAAAGAGAAAAAAGACTCATCCGACAGTCATAGGAGCTGAAGAGATAGTCTGCACTAAACGATGATGAAACTGATTCAAGGGAAAATGACGTAGGCGGTCCGTCTGTGTTTCTGTGGATCAGTAGACGTGGGCATGTCTGCATATGCATATCCTTCAAGAGATCGACAATTGACGATTGACGATTGACGATTGACGGAGGTGAGGCAGAACCCGCGTCCGTCTGTGTTTCTGTGGATCAGTAGACGTGGGCATGTCTGCATATGCATATCCTTCAAGAGATCGACAAGACGATGAATCAACAAAACACGCTCCGGATTGAAGGAAGCTCTGAGCAAGAGTAGAAAATTCTGCACACGAACTCAAAATCAGTGCAAGGAGGTCTGCGAGATCTACAAGAAACGAGAGTCGGGGGGGCCGCAGTGGACTGCTGCTCTGTGAATCGCCAACACAGCAACTCACGAAACGACGGACTGAACCCACGATGGACCTTCACGACGGACAGAACTCGCGATCTTCACGATGGCTCTTCACGAGGGACAGAACCCACGATTGATGGTTTTGTTTGCCCAGCGATTGATGGTTTCTGGAAACCGCAATTGACGGTTTTGCTAGCCAACCACGATTGATGGTTTTGTTTGCCCAGCGATTGATGGTTTCTGGGAACCGCGATTGACAGTTTTGCTTACCCAGTGATTGTTGGTTTTGAGAACCACGATTGGTGGTTTTGTTTGCCGTTTTTTCGATTTCATTGGTTTTCTCTGGTGTGGCGCCCTTTTCCCTCCTTCAGATGGTCTTTGCGGCTCGTCACTTTTTATCACACTTAAAAGTAAACCTGACAGCGTCTGTGGAGGTCGTCACTTTTTATCACACTTAAAAGTAAACCTGACAGCGTCTGTGGAGGTTTAAAAGCCATTCTTTTATAAAAAAGAGAATACAAAAAAAGGAAAAAGTAAAAAAATAAAAGATAAAAAGGTCAGTGGAGAGGGGAAGGTTAATTTTCGATATTGCCTTTAGTTAGTGAAAGTGTGTAGCTTTTAAGAGGGTTTTCAAAAGGCCATAGAAAATCGTTCTAAGCTAGTTTATTGCATGGTTTATGATATCTAGAAGAAAAAAGTAAAGAAAAAAGGAAGAAGAAAAAAAAAAAGGGGGTAGAAAAAGAAAAAAAAAGAAGAAAAGAGTCAAAACATTCGAAGAAAAAGAAGGGTAGAGCTACCCTTTAAGTTGGGATGACCGCGGGCTAGCAAGAGATCTTGCCATAAAAAGTAAAAGTGGTGCAAGTTCCTTTTGGCCATGGATGTGGCTGCTGCCTCTCTCGTGAAAAGTAATCGGGCCCCTCCCCCTAGGGAGACCGATTTCCTGGCCGCTCTGCTGGAGGGGGGGTCGTGTGCCGCCCCTGAGGCATCCGAAAGTGTTGTATCCCCCGTCGTGTCCCTCAGTAGACCCGCAGTTCTGTCTGCTCAGGAGGAGCTCAAGAAAGTTTGCCTAGTCGGCCAAGTATTTGGCCCTAGGCCCCCGCTCGAAATTGTGCGACAATGGCTTCGAAAAGAGTGGTTCCCTCGAGGACTAATTGTCAGCAAATGTCAGTTCTTACCAGCAAACCACATGCTGCTAGTCTTTGAGAATGAAGAGATGGCGTTCCAAGCCCTAAGCGTTGGCACCTGGCAGTTTGGTCGGGCGACCCTGTGCCTATTCAGATGGTCTCCGGACTTTACTCCTGACAAATCGAAATCACTGCGGTACCCGCTGTGGGTTGAGCTCCCTAACCTCCCTTACTTCTTGTACAACTTCGTGTGGGACATTGTCTCTCCTATCGGCAAGCCGTTGGCTTCACGCGAAGACATTGGTGGTCTCATCTATGAAGGTGCAAGACACTCGTTCAATGCTAGGTGGCACCCACAAATCTGCGTCGAGGCCGACCTCTCTTTGCCGCTTCCATCAATGATCAAAGTGGACATGGGCGAAGGTGATGTTTGGGAGCAGGTTATCACCTACAAAAACCTCCCCAACGCGTGCTTTCGTTGTGGCCAACAAGGTCACAGGATTAAAGACTGCCCTATCAGGCAAAAAAACAAGCGTTCGCAAGAAGCCTCCAAAACTGCTCAAGACAACAACGGCGATTTGACCCACTCGACCAAGGAAGGGGAAGGCAAGGGCTTCCTCAATCCTCAAGCTGATGCTGATGGCTTTACTGAAGTTAGAAGAAGAAGGAAAAGAAGTCCGAGGGCCGACGGTGAGAGAAACAACCTGCCACTTACCCCCAACAGCAATTTGTACTGCAATCTAGGAAAGGAGATCAACGAGCTTGACTATCCAAGCGGGAAGCCACTCGAGGTAGATACCTACGACAATGCCCTAGAGATCCCTGACAACAAAGAAACCCCCCAGGAGGGCTATACCACAAGCAAAGAAGATGGATTCACCACTAGTAATGAAGACAACATGGATAGTGAAAGTTCCATCATTGGATCGACGATCCCGGAAACGGTGCCGAGCACGGGGCCCTACTCTCCCCAGCATGGTGTTTCCCGCAAAGGAAAACAGCCTATGGAGCTACCCTGGAAAAGCCCCTACAAGAACCGATTTCTAAGTCGGGAACAGATCCCAGCGAAAAAGAAAGATGAAGCCAAGAGAAGAAAGGACAAGGCTCCCTCCCGCAAAGAGGGATCAATACAAAAATGATTGTCATCTCGCTTAATGCTAGGGGGCTAACCGACCCCTCAAGAGCGGCCATCATTGGCCAATGGCTCCGTGACACCAGCTTAAAACCAGACATTATATGCATTCAAGAGATTAAAATTGACGGAGAAGACCTTCTGAAACGGCTCAGACAGGTTTCCTCGGCCCATGTGTGGATCCCAACAAAGCACCAGCGGGGGTCCGGTGGAACGGCCATCGGTGTTAAACAACCCTGGCTTGAAAAGCTCGAGAACTCCATTGAAGATGTAAATCACCGCTGGATTGCGGTTTCTTTTGGTGCTCCCCTCTGTGTTACTATGGTTTCTTTATACGCCCCTAACGGGGATTTGGAGAGGCTGAACACTTGGACTTCTCTTGACTCGCTTCCTCACAACGTGATTATATGTGGAGACTTCAACATGGTGGAGGACCCTATGGACAGATGGATGGGCAAGGGCAGGGTCATTGACAGTCGGGAGAAAGAAACGTGGGACATGACCAAACTCCACCTGGATCTGGTCGAATTCAAAGACTCGAATGGCTTTTCCTGGTCGAATCTCCAAGCAGGCGAGGATCTGAGGAAAGCTAGACTTGATAGATGCTACATCTCTCAGAGCTTTACTCATCAGTGGGGCCACCCTTCAATCACGCAACGTACTGACCTCACCATCTCCGATCACTACCCGATCGTTATCACTTTTCAACCCTCCAACAGGACCCACAAGGCTCCGTGGTTCCATGCCAACGCTTCCACCTTCTCTCTCCCCTCTGTCCATCAAGAGATTGCCGATGTGTGGAAGGTGGCGTTCGCCTCTGGCTTGGCCCCAGCCAAGTGCTGGAGAAGTGCGGTCGACAAGTCTCGCAAGATCATGATCAGAACTAAGAAGATGCTCGAGACAGTGCGGCGGGCTCGTAGGGAAGCGCTTTACCACAGACTATGGCGACTCGAGGAGGAAGTGAACAAAGGAAAACACCAAGCCCAGAAAGGTCTCCGAAGAATCAGAGCAGCGTTGAGATACGAGGAAGAAATACAAAGGAAAAACTTGCAAATATTCTTCAAGGAGTGGTGGGCTGGAAAGGCCGACAAACCCACCAAAGAGATGTGCAGTATCCTTAAAAGGAAACACAACAGAGAAACGATCCCCCTACTGCTAGACCCACATGGTAATGTTTGCAACTCGGAAGAAGATAATTTTGGCATCATCGAAGGGCACTTCACGAGCCTCCTGGGAACCTCGAACCCCCTCTCCCACCATAGAAGGGATTGCATGGCTGCCATTTCTAGGGTTTCCCCCCGGAGAATACCACCCAACCTCCACTCCCTGCTCCATGCCCCGATCTCTGAATCAGAAATCATTGAGGTCATTGATGCCCTCCCTCTCGGCAAAAGCCCGGGACCCGACGGACTCACTAACGAGTTCTTTAAATCCTTCAAGCTGGTGGTCGCCACCCCTCTTCGGATGGTTTGGCAAGAAGCGCTAAAATTTGGTGCTCTTCCTTCTTGTATAAATAATGGAATTATCAAGCTGATTCACAAGAAGGGGGAAAAAAACAGAATCGAGAACTGGCGGCCTATTACGATGCTCCAAACAGGGTACAAGATTGTCGCCAAAGTCATTGCCAACAGACTTGCGTGCCACCTGAGATCTTGGCTTAGCGAGGACCAAAAAGGTTTCATCAAAGGCAGGTCCATCCTGGAAACCATTATGGATATTTGGGAAGGTATTCAATTTGCAAATGAGTCTAATCAAGATGTGGTCTTCCTCAAGATCGACTTTGACAAAGCCTACGATAGGCTAGAATGGGACTATATTCTGCAGTCGCTCCAAGACCTCGGATGTAGTCAGAAATTCACCAAGATGATCGCGACCCTTCTCGGCAACGCAACGACCCAAATTAACGTTAACGGCAAACTGTCGAAGGCGATCCATCTTAAAAGGTCTATTAGACAAGGGTGCCCTCTTGCCCCCCTTCTCTTTGCCATCGCCACTGAGGGGCTGAGCAGACTTGTGGCTCATCATGTGGAGGCTGGCGATATCAAAGGCCTCCAACTACCTCACGACCACAATCAAATCATCATGAGACTTTTTGCTGACGACATGAACGCGTTCGTTCACAATGATAATACCAGCCTGGAGACTTTCTGGAGGTGCCTTGATACCTTTTGTGTGGCCTCTGGATCCAAGATCAACCACAATAAGACCGCCTTTAGGGCCATCGTGGGACACCAACCTGGCCTTCTCATTGTTCATGGCTGCCAAATCATTCCGCAGGGCCAAATCTTTCGGCTTCTTGGAATCCCCTTGGGATTTGGCGTCTCTATGGAGCAGCGTTGGAACTGGGTGCTGGCCAAACTTGAAAACAAGCTCAACTACTGGAGAGGCATGCAAATCAATCTCGCTGGACGGGCGATGGTTATCAACACGTTCCTCCTCTCGTCTACCATCTATTTCCTCTCTTGCTGGAGACCGAATGAACAAGGCCTGTCCAAACTGAATAGCATCTGCAGAAACTTTCTTTGGACGGGTGATCATAACAGAAGGGGGGTGCCTAAAATCAAATGGGCCATCTGCACCAGCCCTAGAGATAGCGGGGGGCTAGGCATCCTGGACATTGGGTGTATGGCCAACAAACTGGCAGCCAAATGGATGATTAAAGCTTGGTGCAATAGGGAGGCCTCATGGGCCAAGCTGATCTTCAGAAACAAAAATGAGTTGGCCCTCACGGGGTCCCCGAACTGGAAGAACCTTGACATCATGACCCTGCTATTCTCCTCGATTCCTGTCTTCCCGAAAGGCTCCAGTCTCGTATGCTCTCTTTGGAAGGGCTGGAATAAAGTCAAAAGCTTCACAAGAATTAGTGAGGACTGGAAGTGGGCGGCCGGAATCAGACAAAACGACTCTATCTGGTTTCCGATACATGGCATCCGGAGTGTGGAGTCGTGGAACATTCAAAATGCCAAGAAGTTATGGAACAAAGGATTCAAAAAATGGAAACACCTCTGGAAACATGACACCAACAGTTGGATCAATTTCGAGGATATCGACCCTCGCATAAACATCTCCTACGAAGAATGGAACACCTTGCAAAGCAGATGCCTCGCTTGGGAGCGCCACAAAACTCGCCTTCTCATGGGACATGATGCTCCGAACGCGCGTGGTCTCAAATGGCACAATGGAAATAGCCTACTCAAAATCCCGAACATCAAAGAAACGACTGACCTCCAGATCAGCCTCAACAAGAAGTGGTGCCTGTCTTGGACGCGGCTTCGGTGGGACATGAAATTCATGGGTATCTGGCACCCACTTATAGAGATTAAGAAGTCTGTCCTCTTATGGCAAATTCTTCATCGAGGAATTTGGACTAACCAAAAGGCTAGCAAAATTTGTGGGATCCCTCCGTGGTGCAAACGCTGCCACCGTGCAATCGAAGATGTCCCACACATCTTCCTTACTTGCCCCAACTCCTACAGAATCTGGCAGACGGTTGGACTGAAAATCAGAGTTCAGAAACAGCTTAGCTGGAAACAAGTCCTTTTGGGAGAAGCGATTGGATGCTCTGCGGCTCTCTGGAACGCAATCAGAGGGGAAGTCCTGTGGAAAATTTGGCGGGAGCGGTGTGCTCTCAACTTCGGCGACCCTCCCAAGGAGTGGACGATTGAGAAATCTCTTTTCCTCCTTGGCAAGAGGATTGTCAACAGTAAGAAATCCCCCCCCTTCAGGCACCATCAAGTCCTCCTTTTGATCAACAACAAGCTCAAACCCAAGTGGGTCCCGCATGAGGGCGACGAGAGGGTGATCAACCTTCTTTGTAATGCAACCTAGGAATCAACCAAGCCTCCCCTGCTTTGTGGGATTTGGGGGGTCCCGTGGGCACTAGTCCCCTTCTTTTGTACCCTTGTTTCTTAATTTAATTCAAGTCCGGGAGAGTAGGCTATTGCCGAACTTCCTTTATATAAAAAAAAAAAAATCACCGATGCAAACTTGAAATGAGCTGATGTAAAATAAGAAAGGAAGCAAGTTTGAAGTCAAGCTTAAAAAATGAGAGGATATATGTTAACTTCTTTTCTCACATTTTTCTTTTCTTTTTTTTCCTCTCTCGTTTTTTTTATTTTATTTAAAGCTTAGCTTTCCATGTTTGCGTGATAGATGGGGGGGGGGGGGGGTGTGAAAAAATGGGGGGGACTCAGATTAGATGACTCCACTTCAATCAATTTTTAAAAGAGCAAAGGAAAAAACTTTCAAACTTAAAAAAATGAAAAAAACACCCCACGTGCAGCCGCTCTGTCACCTAACCTTCAAGAACCTTTCATGTGAAACAACTTGCACTCATGCCCTGATGAGAGAGAACCAATGGATCGTAGAACCTGTGGGGATGCGACAAAGTAGGGAGCTTGAGGGACATGGGCGGGACACACAGGGGGGCCAAAAAAAGGGGGCTATGTGATAAACATGGGGGGCCTATATGCGAGATACACGGAGGGGCGCTACGTGATAGACAAGGGGGTTAGGCCACAGAGATGCAGCTCCATCAGTACACTTATCTGCTTGTTTTCGTGACAAACACAATGCGGATTATGCAACATACCCCGATGCATGATCTTGCAATAGACATGATGGGGCTTATTTTCCAAAAATGACATAGAAAATGCGACACATACGACTCTATCTCATCTTGCAACAGACATGGGGTAGTCACCTTTCTCGTGACAAACATAGGGGAGTGTCAATTGATCTTCTCCAATTTCATTTTATATTATCTCTTGATGTCATGAACTTGCGAGAAATTAATCAATTCGTGGTAGAAACACTCTTGTTCTCCATTCAAGCTTAAATTTTTAATATACATCCTTGAAACTTTCTCCAGTTGGGCTTTTTTTGTAATTATTAAACACATGTGCCTTGGCATTTATCTAATAATATCACACCTTTCTTGAATGATCATTAATAAATGTCATAAAATATCCATTACTTGTAAGAGCAGTGTAAGAAAAGGTTGTCTGATTGTCCCCATATATTTGTGTATAAAATCAAGTCTATGGGGAATAATTTTGCATCTTTCTAATCCTTTCTACATCAACATGTCCAACTCTTTTGTAGCATGAATCCAATGGAGCAATTCATCTATCTTCATAGGTCACAAACATTGGGGCTACTTGATGTCCATGGTGGATATCCTTTCTTCTTTCCCACCTCTAGAAATTAGTTCAAAACTATTCCTTGGGTCTTCAACAAAGCATATTTGTGATTGAAGCTGATTTGATATCCCATATCTACCATTTGACTTGGTAAAGTAATATTCTTAGTGAAAGTAGGGACATGAATCCCCTTGATAAGCACTTAGTCTTTTAATAATCTTCAAGATTGATGTGTACAACATGTTGGATACCATATCAATTCTAGACCTCTATTTCAATATGGTTTTGCCTATTGGGAACCTACAAATTGGTAAACAAATCCTCCCTACATGGTATATGGTTGCTATAATCAAATTCTATATACAAAAACCCTTGCAAGATTGCATCATATCTAAAAACTAATCATTTTGGTCAATGAAGAGGTATTTTCAAAGTAATCATGCCCTCTATTTGTTTCTATACCCTTATGATTGGCTTTTATGGTGACGGTCACTTACATAGTGGCTTGGCGTACTAGATACCTAACATTTTGGGCTCGCCAAACCTCTTCCTCTAAGTTTGCCTCCTCTTTCTCTACTTCTAGCTCATTCTCCTCTTTGATATTGTGCTTCTTTTTGGTAACATTGCTTGGTTGATTTTGTTGGTCTCGAATCTTTATGTTCCTCTTGTTGGAGATGTGCAGTATCCTTAAAAGGAAACACAACAGAGAAACGATCCCCCTACTGCTAGACCCACATGGTAATGTTTGCAACTCGGAAGAAGATAATTTTGGCATCATCGAAGGGCACTTCACGAGCCTCCTGGGAACCTCGAACCCCCTCTCCCACCATAGAAGGGATTGCATGGCTGCCATTTCTAGGGTTTCCCCCCGGAGAATACCACCCAACCTCCACTCCCTGCTCCATGCCCCGATCTCTGAATCAGAAATCATTGAGGTCATTGATGCCCTCCCTCTCGGCAAAAGCCCGGGACCCGACGGACTCACTAACGAGTTCTTTAAATCCTTCAAGCTGGTGGTCGCCACCCCTCTTCGGATGGTTTGGCAAGAAGCGCTAAAATTTGGTGCTCTTCCTTCTTGTATAAATAATGGAATTATCAAGCTGATTCACAAGAAGGGGGAAAAAAACAGAATCGAGAACTGGCGGCCTATTACGATGCTCCAAACAGGGTACAAGATTGTCGCCAAAGTCATTGCCAACAGACTTGCGTGCCACCTGAGATCTTGGCTTAGCGAGGACCAAAAAGGTTTCATCAAAGGCAGGTCCATCCTGGAAACCATTATGGATATTTGGGAAGGTATTCAATTTGCAAATGAGTCTAATCAAGATGTGGTCTTCCTCAAGATCGACTTTGACAAAGCCTACGATAGGCTAGAATGGGACTATATTCTGCAGTCGCTCCAAGACCTCGGATGTAGTCAGAAATTCACCAAGATGATCGCGACCCTTCTCGGCAACGCAACGACCCAAATTAACGTTAACGGCAAACTGTCGAAGGCGATCCATCTTAAAAGGTCTATTAGACAAGGGTGCCCTCTTGCCCCCCTTCTCTTTGCCATCGCCACTGAGGGGCTGAGCAGACTTGTGGCTCATCATGTGGAGGCTGGCGATATCAAAGGCCTCCAACTACCTCACGACCACAATCAAATCATCATGAGACTTTTTGCTGACGACATGAACGCGTTCGTTCACAATGATAATACCAGCCTGGAGACTTTCTGGAGGTGCCTTGATACCTTTTGTGTGGCCTCTGGATCCAAGATCAACCACAATAAGACCGCCTTTAGGGCCATCGTGGGACACCAACCTGGCCTTCTCATTGTTCATGGCTGCCAAATCATTTCGCAGGGCCAAATCTTTCGGCTTCTTGGAATCCCCTTGGGATTTGGCGTCTCTATGGAGCAGCGTTGGAACTGGGTGCTGGCCAAACTTGAAAACAAGCTCAACTACTGGAGAGGCATGCAAATCAATCTCGCTGGACGGGCGATGGTTATCAACACGTTCCTCCTCTCGTCTACCATCTATTTCCTCTCTTGCTGGAGACCGAATGAACAAGGCCTGTCCAAACTGAATAGCATCTGCAGAAACTTTCTTTGGACGGGTGATCATAACAGAAGGGGGGTGCCTAAAATCAAATGGGCCATCTGCACCAGCCCTAGAGATAGCGGGGGGCTAGGCATCCTGGACATTGGGTGTATGGCCAACAAACTGGCAGCCAAATGGATGATTAAAGCTTGGTGCAATAGGGAGGCCTCATGGGCCAAGCTGATCTTCAGAAACAAAAATGAGTTGGCCCTCACGGGGTCCCCGAACTGGAAGAACCTTGACATCATGACCCTGCTATTCTCCCCGATTCCTGTCTTCCCGAAAGGCTCCAGTCTCGTATGCTCTCTTTGGAAGGGCTGGAATAAAGTCAAAAGCTTCACAAGAATTAGTGAGGACTGGAAGTGGGCGGCCGGAATCAGACAAAACGACTCTATCTGGTTTCCGATACATGGCATCCGGAGTGTGGAGTCGTGGAACATTCAAAATGCCAAGAAGTTATGGAACAAAGGATTCAAAAAATGGAAACACCTCTGGAAACATGACACCAACAGTTGGATCAATTTCGAGGATATCGACCCTCGCATAAACATCTCCTACGAAGAATGGAACACCTTGCAAAGCAGATGCCTCGCTTGGGAGCGCCACAAAACTCGCCTTCTCATGGGACATGATGCTCCGAACGCGCGTGGTCTCAAATGGCACAATGGAAATAGCCTACTCAAAATCCCGAACATCAAAGAAACGACTGACCTCCAGATCAGCCTCAACAAGAAGTGGTGCCTGTCTTGGACGCGGCTTCGGTGGGACATGAAATTCATGGGTATCTGGCACCCACTTATAGAGATTAAGAAGTCTGTCCTCTTATGGCAAATTCTTCATCGAGGAATTTGGACTAACCAAAAGGCTAGCAAAATTTGTGGGATCCCTCCGTGGTGCAAACGCTGCCACCGTGCAATCGAAGATGTCCCACACATCTTCCTTACTTGCCCCAACTCCTACAGAATCTGGCAGACGGTTGGACTGAAAATCAGAGTTCAGAAACAGCTTAGCTGGAAACAAGTCCTTTTGGGAGAAGCGATTGGATGCTCTGCGGCTCTCTGGAACGCAATCAGAGGGGAAGTCCTGTGGAAAATTTGGCGGGAGCGGTGTGCTCTCAACTTCGGCGACCCTCCCAAGGAGTGGACGATTGAGAAATCTCTTTTCCTCCTTGGCAAGAGGATTGTCAACAGTAAGAAATCCCCCCCCTTCAGGCACCATCAAGTCCTCCTTTTGATCAACAACAAGCTCAAACCCAAGTGGGTCCCGCATGAGGGCGACGAGAGGGTGATCAACCTTCTTTGTAATGCAACCTAGGAATCAACCAAGCCTCCCCTGCTTTGTGGGATTTGGGGGGTCCCGTGGGCACTAGTCCCCTTCTTTTGTACCCTTGTTTCTTAATTTAATTCAAGTCCGGGAGAGTAGGCTATTGCCGAACTTCCTTTATATAAAAAAAAAAAAATCACCGATGCAAACTTGAAATGAGCTGATGTAAAATAAGAAAGGAAGCAAGTTTGAAGTCAAGCTTAAAAAATGAGAGGATATATGTTAACTTCTTTTCTCACATTTTTCTTTTCTTTTTTTTCCTCTCTCGTTTTTTTTATTTTATTTAAAGCTTAGCTTTCCATGTTTGCGTGATAGATGGGGGGGGGGGGGGGTGTGAAAAAATGGGGGGGACTCAGATTAGATGACTCCACTTCAATCAATTTTTAAAAGAGCAAAGGAAAAAACTTTCAAACTTAAAAAAATGAAAAAAACACCCCACGTGCAGCCGCTCTGTCACCTAACCTTCAAGAACCTTTCATGTGAAACAACTTGCACTCATGCCCTGATGAGAGAGAACCAATGGATCGTAGAACCTGTGGGGATGCGACAAAGTAGGGAGCTTGAGGGACATGGGCGGGACACACAGGGGGGCCAAAAAAAGGGGGCTATGTGATAAACATGGGGGGCCTATATGCGAGATACACGGAGGGGCGCTACGTGATAGACAAGGGGGTTAGGCCACAGAGATGCAGCTCCATCAGTACACTTATCTGCTTGTTTTCGTGACAAACACAATGCGGATTATGCAACATACCCCGATGCATGATCTTGCAATAGACATGATGGGGCTTATTTTCCAAAAATGACATAGAAAATGCGACACATACGACTCTATCTCATCTTGCAACAGACATGGGGTAGTCACCTTTCTCGTGACAAACATAGGGGAGTGTCAATTGATCTTCTCCAATTTCATTTTATATTATCTCTTGATGTCATGAACTTGCGAGAAATTAATCAATTCGTGGTAGAAACACTCTTGTTCTCCATTCAAGCTTAAATTTTTAATATACATCCTTTCTCCAGTTGGGCTTTTTTTGTAATTATTAAACACATGTGCCTTGGCATTTATCTAATAATATCACACCTTTCTTGAATGATCATTAATAAATGTCATAAAATATCCATTACTTGTAAGAGCAGTGTAAGAAAAGGTTGTCTGATTGTCCCCATATATTTGTGTATAAAATCAAGTCTATGGGGAATAATTTTGCATCTTTCTAATCCTTTCTACATCAACATGTCCAACTCTTTTGTAGCATGAATCCAATGGAGCAATTCATCTATCTTCATAGGTCACAAACATTGGGGCTACTTGATGTCCATGGTGGATATCCTTTCTTCTTTCCCACCTCTAGAAATTAGTTCAAAACTATTCCTTGGGTCTTCAACAAAGCATATTTGTGATTGAAGCTGATTTGATATCCCATATCTACCATTTGACTTGGTAAAGTAATATTCTTAGTGAAAGTAGGGACATGAATCCCCTTGATAAGCACTTAGTCTTTTAATAATCTTCAAGATTGATGTGTACAACATGTTGGATACCATATCAATTCTAGACCTCTATTTCAATATGGTTTTGCCTATTGGGAACCTACAAATTGGTAAACAAATCCTCCCTACATGGTATATGGTTGCTATAATCAAATTCTATATACAAAAACCCTTGCAAGATTGCATCATATCTAAAAACTAATCATTTTGGTCAATGAAGAGGTATTTTCAAAGTAATCATGCCCTCTATTTGTTTCTATACCCTTATGATTGGCTTTTATGGTGACGGTCACTTACATAGTGGCTTGGCGTACTAGATACCTAACATTTTGGGCTCGCCAAACCTCTTCCTCTAAGTTTGCCTCCTCTTTCTCTACTTCTAGCTCATTCTCCTCTTTGATATTGTGCTTCTTTTTGGTAACATTGCTTGGTTGATTTTGTTGGTCTCGAATCTTTATGTTCCTCTTGTTGGAGATGTGCAGTATCCTTAAAAGGAAACACAACAGAGAAACGATCCCCCTACTGCTAGACCCACATGGTAATGTTTGCAACTCGGAAGAAGATAATTTTGGCATCATCGAAGGGCACTTCACGAGCCTCCTGGGAACCTCGAACCCCCTCTCCCACCATAGAAGGGATTGCATGGCTGCCATTTCTAGGGTTTCCCCCCGGAGAATACCACCCAACCTCCACTCCCTGCTCCATGCCCCGATCTCTGAATCAGAAATCATTGAGGTCATTGATGCCCTCCCTCTCGGCAAAAGCCCGGGACCCGACGGACTCACTAACGAGTTCTTTAAATCCTTCAAGCTGGTGGTCGCCACCCCTCTTCGGATGGTTTGGCAAGAAGCGCTAAAATTTGGTGCTCTTCCTTCTTGTATAAATAATGGAATTATCAAGCTGATTCACAAGAAGGGGGAAAAAAACAGAATCGAGAACTGGCGGCCTATTACGATGCTCCAAACAGGGTACAAGATTGTCGCCAAAGTCATTGCCAACAGACTTGCGTGCCACCTGAGATCTTGGCTTAGCGAGGACCAAAAAGGTTTCATCAAAGGCAGGTCCATCCTGGAAACCATTATGGATATTTGGGAAGGTATTCAATTTGCAAATGAGTCTAATCAAGATGTGGTCTTCCTCAAGATCGACTTTGACAAAGCCTACGATAGGCTAGAATGGGACTATATTCTGCAGTCGCTCCAAGACCTCGGATGTAGTCAGAAATTCACCAAGATGATCGCGACCCTTCTCGGCAACGCAACGACCCAAATTAACGTTAACGGCAAACTGTCGAAGGCGATCCATCTTAAAAGGTCTATTAGACAAGGGTGCCCTCTTGCCCCCCTTCTCTTTGCCATCGCCACTGAGGGGCTGAGCAGACTTGTGGCTCATCATGTGGAGGCTGGCGATATCAAAGGCCTCCAACTACCTCACGACCACAATCAAATCATCATGAGACTTTTTGCTGACGACATGAACGCGTTCGTTCACAATGATAATACCAGCCTGGAGACTTTCTGGAGGTGCCTTGATACCTTTTGTGTGGCCTCTGGATCCAAGATCAACCACAATAAGACCGCCTTTAGGGCCATCGTGGGACACCAACCTGGCCTTCTCATTGTTCATGGCTGCCAAATCATTCCGCAGGGCCAAATCTTTCGGCTTCTTGGAATCCCCTTGGGATTTGGCGTCTCTATGGAGCAGCGTTGGAACTGGGTGCTGGCCAAACTTGAAAACAAGCTCAACTACTGGAGAGGCATGCAAATCAATCTCGCTGGACGGGCGATGGTTATCAACACGTTCCTCCTCTCGTCTACCATCTATTTCCTCTCTTGCTGGAGACCGAATGAACAAGGCCTGTCCAAACTGAATAGCATCTGCAGAAACTTTCTTTGGACGGGTGATCATAACAGAAGGGGGGTGCCTAAAATCAAATGGGCCATCTGCACCAGCCCTAGAGATAGCGGGGGGCTAGGCATCCTGGACATTGGGTGTATGGCCAACAAACTGGCAGCCAAATGGATGATTAAAGCTTGGTGCAATAGGGAGGCCTCATGGGCCAAGCTGATCTTCAGAAACAAAAATGAGTTGGCCCTCACGGGGTCCCCGAACTGGAAGAACCTTGACATCATGACCCTGCTATTCTCCCCGATTCCTGTCTTCCCGAAAGGCTCCAGTCTCGTATGCTCTCTTTGGAAGGGCTGGAATAAAGTCAAAAGCTTCACAAGAATTAGTGAGGACTGGAAGTGGGCGGCCGGAATCAGACAAAACGACTCTATCTGGTTTCCGATACATGGCATCCGGAGTGTGGAGTCGTGGAACATTCAAAATGCCAAGAAGTTATGGAACAAAGGATTCAAAAAATGGAAACACCTCTGGAAACATGACACCAACAGTTGGATCAATTTCGAGGATATCGACCCTCGCATAAACATCTCCTACGAAGAATGGAACACCTTGCAAAGCAGATGCCTCGCTTGGGAGCGCCACAAAACTCGCCTTCTCATGGGACATGATGCTCCGAACGCGCGTGGTCTCAAATGGCACAATGGAAATAGCCTACTCAAAATCCCGAACATCAAAGAAACGACTGACCTCCAGATCAGCCTCAACAAGAAGTGGTGCCTGTCTTGGACGCGGCTTCGGTGGGACATGAAATTCATGGGTATCTGGCACCCACTTATAGAGATTAAGAAGTCTGTCCTCTTATGGCAAATTCTTCATCGAGGAATTTGGACTAACCAAAAGGCTAGCAAAATTTGTGGGATCCCTCCGTGGTGCAAACGCTGCCACCGTGCAATCGAAGATGTCCCACACATCTTCCTTACTTGCCCCAACTCCTACAGAATCTGGCAGACGGTTGGACTGAAAATCAGAGTTCAGAAACAGCTTAGCTGGAAACAAGTCCTTTTGGGAGAAGCGATTGGATGCTCTGCGGCTCTCTGGAACGCAATCAGAGGGGAAGTCCTGTGGAAAATTTGGCGGGAGCGGTGTGCTCTCAACTTCGGCGACCCTCCCAAGGAGTGGACGATTGAGAAATCTCTTTTCCTCCTTGGCAAGAGGATTGTCAACAGTAAGAAATCCCCCCCCTTCAGGCACCATCAAGTCCTCCTTTTGATCAACAACAAGCTCAAACCCAAGTGGGTCCCGCATGAGGGCGACGAGAGGGTGATCAACCTTCTTTGTAATGCAACCTAGGAATCAACCAAGCCTCCCCTGCTTTGTGGGATTTGGGGGGTCCCGTGGGCACTAGTCCCCTTCTTTTGTACCCTTGTTTCTTAATTTAATTCAAGTCCGGGAGAGTAGGCTATTGCCGAACTTCCTTTATATAAAAAAAAAAAATCACCGATGCAAACTTGAAATGAGCTGATGTAAAATAAGAAAGGAAGCAAGTTTGAAGTCAAGCTTAAAAAATGAGAGGATATATGTTAACTTCTTTTCTCACATTTTTCTTTTCTTTTTTTTCCTCTCTCGTTTTTTTTATTTTATTTAAAGCTTAGCTTTCCATGTTTGCGTGATAGATGGGGGGGGGGGGGTGTGAAAAAATGGGGGGGACTCAGATTAGATGACTCCACTTCAATCAATTTTTAAAAGAGCAAAGGAAAAAACTTTCAAACTTAAAAAAATGAAAAAAACACCCCACGTGCAGCCGCTCTGTCACCTAACCTTCAAGAACCTTTCATGTGAAACAACTTGCACTCATGCCCTGATGAGAGAGAACCAATGGATCGTAGAACCTGTGGGGATGCGACAAAGTAGGGAGCTTGAGGGACATGGGCGGGACACACAGGGGGGCCAAAAAAAGGGGGCTATGTGATAAACATGGGGGGCCTATATGCGAGATACACGGAGGGGCGCTACGTGATAGACAAGGGGGTTAGGCCACAGAGATGCAGCTCCATCAGTACACTTATCTGCTTGTTTTCGTGACAAACACAATGCGGATTATGCAACATACCCCGATGCATGATCTTGCAATAGACATGATGGGGCTTATTTTCCAAAAATGACATAGAAAATGCGACACATACGACTCTATCTCATCTTGCAACAGACATGGGGTAGTCACCTTTCTCGTGACAAACATAGGGGAGTGTCAATTGATCTTCTCCAATTTCATTTTATATTATCTCTTGATGTCATGAACTTGCGAGAAATTAATCAATTCGTGGTAGAAACACTCTTGTTCTCCATTCAAGCTTAAATTTTTAATATACATCCTTTCTCCAGTTGGGCTTTTTTTGTAATTATTAAACACATGTGCCTTGGCATTTATCTAATAATATCACACCTTTCTTGAATGATCATTAATAAATGTCATAAAATATCCATTACTTGTAAGAGCAGTGTAAGAAAAGGTTGTCTGATTGTCCCCATATATTTGTGTATAAAATCAAGTCTATGGGGAATAATTTTGCATCTTTCTAATCCTTTCTACATCAACATGTCCAACTCTTTTGTAGCATGAATCCAATGGAGCAATTCATCTATCTTCATAGGTCACAAACATTGGGGCTACTTGATGTCCATGGTGGATATCCTTTCTTCTTTCCCACCTCTAGAAATTAGTTCAAAACTATTCCTTGGGTCTTCAACAAAGCATATTTGTGATTGAAGCTGATTTGATATCCCATATCTACCATTTGACTTGGTAAAGTAATATTCTTAGTGAAAGTAGGGACATGAATCCCCTTGATAAGCACTTAGTCTTTTAATAATCTTCAAGATTGATGTGTACAACATGTTGGATACCATATCAATTCTAGACCTCTATTTCAATATGGTTTTGCCTATTGGGAACCTACAAATTGGTAAACAAATCCTCCCTACATGGTATATGGTTGCTATAATCAAATTCTATATACAAAAACCCTTGCAAGATTGCATCATATCTAAAAACTAATCATTTTGGTCAATGAAGAGGTATTTTCAAAGTAATCATGCCCTCTATTTGTTTCTATACCCTTATGATTGGCTTTTATGGTGACGGTCACTTACATAGTGGCTTGGCGTACTAGATACCTAACATTTTGGGCTCGCCAAACCTCTTCCTCTAAGTTTGCCTCCTCTTTCTCTACTTCTAGCTCATTCTCCTCTTTGATATTGTGCTTCTTTTTGGTAACATTGCTTGGTTGATTTTGTTGGTCTCGAATCTTTATGTTCCTCTTGTTGCACCTTAGCCTTGAATTTATCTATCTATTTGTATATGGATCACTTTCCTTTGGTCACCTTTAAGATGCCTTCCACGAAGATTCATCCTCTTTGTGATGATTAGGATTATAAGGATCTCAAGATTTGGTATTGATCCTTATATTTGTATGTGTGGTGAATGGGCTCTATTTTTTATCATCTTTCAAGACATTCAATGTTTGTAAAATTAGACCATCATCATCTAGTGTAGAGCCAATAGAAGCTAGGACATCTTTAGCTCCAAATTCAAGTTGGAACTTGCTTTCCTTAATTGAGGTTAAATATAATTTTTCTAAATGTCCTCATATTTCTAGATTTATCTAGGGCTTGACTATGACCAATCATGGATTTATTATGTCTGTTGGTATAAAATAGAAATGAACCTCCTATATCTCCTCTTCGTTTGGTTCTATCTTTCATTTCATCATATGTAGGAGTGATGTAATCTATATATGGTTTTCATTGTGATCCAATCACTATACCCCACAATCCTCTACTCATTAAGAATTTCCTAATCCCAAACTTTAATGGTTGATAGTTACCCTTCTTGAATTACTAAAAATGCGCATTAAGACTAGCCATTTCCTTTTTCGCTTAGTCCTATGATGTTTAATCTCCTCATTGATGAAATGAGAGTGATTGTAATTGGTAATTAGTTCTTTATTCAAGTTTCTCACTTGCATAAGTTTGTTTTTGTCTTTTGAAGCCTTGATTCTTCCTCTTTGTCAAATACTTTTTTCTATGTTGATTTTCTACAAAGATTCATTAGAGTCCTCTAGACACTATAACTGTATCCTTTTATATATTCAATTGCTCAAAGGATTGATCTCGTACCATTGATGGATAACGAACACCTAGATGCACAATGAAGTATGCTTGACCCTTTTTAAGATCACACTAAAGGAAAGTATGAACTCAATAAATTAAGTGCTTATGAAAGCTAAAAAAGACCTTATTTCAAAGCTTGAAATAACTCTTAGTAGACTCACACTTTAAAATATGAAAAATGACTCAAAGTGGATTCTTCATGCTCTCACTAACACCTTATGCCAAAAAAACTACCTGATATCTTCACAAAGTATCGTGTGAGTGTATACGTAGAGATGTTCAAGAAATATAAGTTTATAGAAGAAAATGAGATCATATTTAAAATATCTACACCAAAATTAGATATATTTTTCATGTCATTACAATATTCATATATATATAATTAATAAACCTAGAATTTGTGGTCAACTAGATAGATATCTAGAAGATGATAGTTATGTGCCTATGTGTAGAGAATAAATTGGAAGAGGTACCTTAGCTAGGGCAAAATTTCTATTTTTTTTACTAACTCACACACTATCTACTCTCACAATTAGACTCACACTATCATCTCTCCAATCATCTCACATACAAATTATGTGATAGATTGATGTTAATTCACCAATAAGACTCCCTCATTTTCTCTAGCTCCTCATTAGCCAACTTAAATTTCTCTAGTTGGCCAATGGTCAATGATAGATACATCACAATAGATAAAACTCATGGAATAATTCTCAAATAACTTGAAATGTTGTGGCATGGATAGTTGGGGTTGTTTGCTTCTGCTTGCACTTGCATGTTTACACTATGTCCTCTAACAACATACATCACACACACATTGAGATACTCATATACATAATCATACATCTACACATACATAGACACATATAAAATAAATGAAAATATAAACATAGATGTACAAAATTTGACATGGCATAAATTTCATGTGGTTCTGATTCTATTTGAATGAACTTAGATAATTTAGTGTCTCCTTACGCAAATCCTCACCAGATGTAGAAACCTATTCCTTTGAACTTTACTTCAATGCTAACAATACCTTGAAGAAGGTTCATATCAACATAGATTTCATGCATTATCCAAGGTGTCTAGTTTCTTTTTCCTATCATCTTCAACTTCTTCTTTATATTCCTTTACATTATTAACTTCAATGCAAACAATACCTTGAAGAAGGTTCATATCAACATAGATTTCATGCATTATCCAAGGTGTCTAGTTTCTTTTTCCTATCATCTTCAGAAATATGAATGCTTATTTCAATAACCAATGATGTGACTCATCATGTGCCCAAGCACAATATGCAAGCAAATATTATGAAATAATTTGAATATTTTATCCACATGCTGTCATGAGGAAGGAGATAAGAAAAATAGAGCTCACACACACTCTCACTCTCAAGGAGCAGCACACACACAGATTGAGGCAAGGAAGAATGATCTTCTTCTTCTTCTATTACATAAAAAGGAATGTACTAGAATGACCTAAAAACAAGAATACAACAAGTGCAATATATAAAGATCAGTACATAAGGAAAAAACCTAATGTCCGCGAATGAGTGAGCTGGCAAGGAACAAATGTGCCATCACTCTCGATAGATAATCTCAATGAAGTATCCTTGACATATACCGGCGTGACCACTATATATGTCAGAGAAACCAAAAACTGGTATGTGTCATCCTAGATCATCACATGTTGAGCTTGATATCTCAACACATGCCACAACTATAAATGAAAGCATTTAAATTACCGATGGTTCTTAACTCAAATTCGCATATAACCCCTATTGGCAGCAACTAGGGAAGTCAGGATATTACAAGATAGGGGATCCACTGCAAAGAATCAGAGCAGAGCGAGATTCAAGTGGGATCAAGTAGGCAGAGTAGCCAAAGAAGATCTAGCAATTAGGCCTATCTAATTTTTTAAAAGACAAATCCTTTTCAAAAGTGATTTTCATCACTACAACAACATTCTAAATTACATTTTTGGTAGATTAGAATCCATTTTATTGAAGCCAAGGAGTCCTCAAGCTTGAGTAGTATTAGAAGTACCTATGTATCAATTTTCATAATTTTTAGACTATGTTTGAGCCCTCAAATAAGCGCTAGAACCTAACTTTTAACTAAGCCAAACACTAGGTTTGGACAGGGCCAAAGCTAGTAAAAACTATAAAAAGAGCTAGAGAGCGCATTTTTGGGGTTAGCTTGTTAGAGATTTGAGCTTTTGTAAGAGACTTCTTGAATAATACAAAGCACTCCATTGTTCCTCTCTTTGTTCTTGCCTTGTGTGTGCTTGTGTGTGTGTGTGTGCATGTTAGTGTGCTTCTCACTCACACACTTGTGTTATCACTTGCTCTTGGTCATTATATTTGGCACCGTTGCCAGAGAGAGAGCTTCGAGGACAAGCATGTGATGGTAAGAAGTAGAATTGTGACATTGGAGTCATAGGTATTTTCCGTACTTTTCACCATTTTCTTTTACTTTCTTCACCATCATCATCACCATCATCATCCTCCCCATCTCCCACCTCCATCTCCCTCTTCATGGAATTTTCAGTTTTTTTGTCATATCACCTTTCCCATCTCATTCCCCTCATTTCATTTGTGACAGAGGGCAAGAGAGAGCTTGTGTGCTTTCTGTTTTGAGTGTGTTTTTAGCATTTCTTTCAGGTTCTAGCCATATCGTCATCCCCAACAGCTCCAGTAGGTATCCAAAAAGCTCTACACAAGTCTCGGGGCATTGAGCTCTGTCAATCATGATTGATAGAAATTTGTCTTTTGGTAAAACTAAGTACACCACCATAGAGTAGAAGACCTCCACATCACACAAAAATTTCAAAAAAATTTGCAGCATTTCCATCAATCATGATTGACACAATCAATCGTGATTGACACTGTCCATCGCAACGGACTCCTTGTCCATTGTGTGACAGACCCTGATGGACATCTCTGTCCATCGTGACAAATGGTATCCATCGTGACAGACAACCTTTTCCATCACGATCAACACAAATAGGATGATTAACAACGTATATCGGCAAAGCTCTAGTCCATTGTGACATATAGCACCACAATTGACACAAGAAAATGTGGAAAACCAAAAATTTTAGTCCATCGCATCTGACAACCCACAATGGACTGTCTATCCATCATGATAGACAGGTATCCATCACAAGGGACACCCCTGTCCATCATGATTGATAGAAAAATTGGGATTGACACTTGGACTCGGCCAAAGCTCCATCCATCGCAACACATAGGCCATGATTGACAGGTATTAATGTAAAAACCCAAAAATTTCTATCCATCATGATCAACACCATCAATCGTGATCGATACCATCAATCGCGATTGACACCATCAATCATGATGGACTCGTCCATCGCGATTGACACCATCAATCATAGTCAACACCATCAATCGCAATGGACTCGTCTATCGCGATGGACACCATCAGTCACGATCGACACTATCCATCATGATTGACAAGCCACAACGAATAGCTTTGTCCATCGCAATTGATAGTGCTCTCCATCGCAAATGACATGCTATTTTGGCCAATTTTTTAGGGTTTTTAATTTTAAAAATTTGGCTAATTTTGAGCATAAATTTCAAAAAATTGGAGCATAGTGCGCCCCCCAAGAAAATCATTTGAGAAGTCTTGTTTGCTTCTTTTCTTGTTTTAAACTCTTGAACCTTGAACATACATAACTTATTCATACAAAGTTTTTTTTTTGTGATCTTGAGCTTGTTAGATATAGTATTTTGAAGTTGACCTTCCACAGGGGTGACGAAACTGAAGATCTCTAGGGTAGTCTTTCATAAAGACAAGTGACAATTTGGACTTTGAATTACATGAATGAAAATGGTCTATTAATACAATTGAGTTTAAATCTTGATCTAGCTATAGTACTCTTATAGGTCCATTGAGAGCATTGAAGGGCATCCAGAGCTTGCATAATGCAAGCTTGGGAACATGATTCCTAGGCATACAAGGGAAACCAAGGAGAGCAACCTGAGGTTGGAAGATCTCTCAACCCCTTCGGTCAATTCCTAGCATAGGCTCAGTGCGAATAGTGATTTTCATTGATTAGAGGCATGATAAGAACATTCAAGTTCTAAGATCCTTTAAATTCTCAAGTTCAAGAATAGTTTAAGTGCAATCTAGTGACAACTTAAGGGCAAAGAAGTTAATTTGATTGGAAAAAGAACATCAGTTATGACAAACTTAAGTGCTCCTGAAGACGCATCTTTAAAGACAAGAAGATATGTCATAAAGAAATTAAAAGGAACAAGTGATTGATATCAAGGAATCAACAATGTGGTTGTACAAGGGTCATTGGGCTAATCAGTAGGGCATATGAACCTGAGATCAGGCAAGCACCTAGGAAGAGACCATCAAAGTATTAGATCATCTGAGGCTAGTGTCAACCATAACACTAGGTCGTGGGCCCAATAGCGTAGTTATTATCCCTACATACTCAGTTCAGAAACGAGTGATTTAGAAGTGCAAGCATAGCCTATTTACAGACACTAGAAGGTCCCTATAAGACTTAGTTGGAGTATATTAGGACCAACCGTTTAGGAGCACGCATCTATGAGGATGGTCAACGGCGATCATCTGTCCAACTCAAAAATCCCATTCAACCCTTCGAACTTGAACAGCGAGTGGTTAAATTCGAAGAGGGTTTGTATATTGATAAGCAAGGAACCATGTATGTTGTTACTAGCTTACCACACATGATAGATGAGTTCAAAAATGTCATTCCTGAGAATGATATAGGATATCTAGAGCATAGAGACCTAGGACGAGGACCCAAGACTCCTCGAGGCAAGTCTATCTTGACGAGAGTGATTACTCTAGAGTGGGTCCCCCAAGGCAATAAAAGTATAGAACTATTCTTGAATAGAGAAACGGAGGAAGCTTTTTGGAGATTCAAGTCACATCAACTTAGTGAAATACGTGGAGTGACGATTCATGAGTTCAAAGATCCAAAGATTCCAAAAAAAGTTGTATACCTAGATAACACGTCGGAGAGAATTTTCTTGGTGATAGAGCATGCTAAGCATGCATAATCTTGGAAGGGCGAATTGATTTTACCCCACCAAAGTCTAATGTTTTCCATGGCCTCCAAGAGCAGGATCCTCTAGAATTCATGAATCCAAGAGAGAAAGAGTTAGAGAGAGACTAGACGTGAGCTTTGCAAACCCCTTAGGAAGAGGGCAATCAGGATTAGAGGCAGAAAGAATTGATAAGTAAAGACACAAAAATCCTAGACATCAAAGAGGCCTGGAGGAGTTTCCCTTGCCTAGACCTAGAGAAAATCCGAGAGTCTTGAAGCCTACTCAACTGATTAAATCCATGAAGAATTGCTTCGATGGCACCAGAGATCCATATGATCATGTAGCAGAGTTTAGACAAGTGTTGAGAGATGAACAGGTTGAGGACCTGTTCACTCTATACAATGCCTTTGGTCTTCCCAGAGAAATCATGTTGTTCTTAAGATTTCTTTTTTGAATGCTTCTAATCCGTCTCCTCTTTTCTATAGGGTTGTGAGGTAAAAATGGAGATGAAAAGGATCACGACAATTGCTCAAAAGATCTCAGGAAAGAAAACTACCATCTTAATGTTGAGATCAACAAAGGTGAAATGCAAGCTAGTAAGAGTCACTCCTACGCGATTGACAATAACGATGGAAATAATTATTGGACTATTATTGGTAATACAAATAAAGAAAACTTCATTTTCCCAAAGAAAATTGAGCTCCTAACAGAATTATGACTAAGCCTACGTGAATGCTTTCTCTCAAGAATCGAATGACATGGATAAAGGAAAGCTTCATGTGATGAACCAAGAAGACGTTGGAACAGAGGACATTCCTATGGCTCAATATGAAGAAAGTTCACTCCCTCAACATCCTACCAGCGAATCCAAAAGAAAGGAGGTTGTGAGGACCTCAATGTCAATGGTAATGCCCACTAAGGCTAGTAAATGTTGATATATTTAGGTATTGATGTGTGTGAACACGCTAGGACTAGTTAGGCACTTTCTTCCCTCTTTCGGAGGGTTTTTTCCCCCACTTGTAAGTACGGCTATTACCCTAATGGGCTACTCATCTTTGTACATTCTCTTGATACTACAGTTAGTATTGTGTATTGTGCTCCAAGCTTCTTCTTCTTCCTTGTGATGTTGCGTGCTTCTATAGACCTCGAACTCCAACAATCAGTATCAGAGCATCTCGCCGCTTCATCTAGGGCCTCATCGACACCCCTCCAGTCACAGTCTCAGAATCACATGAAATTTGGTGAGCATACTCAAGGTGATTAAGAGCTCAAAATTGCTTCACTCTGTGCTATCAAAATCCAATATGAGCATGTTTCGACCTCCGAATGCACTACCACAGTGATTGTCTAGGCCATTTTGTCTTTTTGTGCCAAAGATATATATCGGCTTTGGTTCGCAAGTATAAGCATCGCAAAGTTTGCTATAGGTTTAGCAGAATTTGACAAGGTAGTTCTGTTCAACCTTTTGAGATACAGTCATTTTTCTGTATTAGGGTATTTTAGTCAGTGGCCATGGCTAAAACCAGTGATGTATTCTATATGTTGACTATTGCCAATAAGTTGCATGGTACCATTTACCCATTATGGGCTTATATGGTGCATCATGTATTCGTTACAAAAAAACTATGGAATATTGTGCAAGTGTTGAAAAACATCCTATTACACTTGTAAACACAGTTGATAAAGGTGATGTAGATGGCATTGAAGATGGCGATATTCTTCATGTTCATGTTGTGGTTCGTGTTGCATCTACTATAGAGAAAATTTGTTGGGATGGTAGAGATGCTCAAACACATGCATTCATAGCCTTGTCTGTTAAACATGCCATTATTCCTCACATTTGCGCTTGTAGAATAGCTAAGGATGCTCGGGATACACTTACCACTTTATACCACACAAGGAATGAGGATCGTGTTGCTTACCTTTGAAAACAGTTGGAGAGTGAGCACATGAATGAAGGAGATTCCATGGATAAATATCTGCCAAAGATCAAAGATTTGAAGGAACAATTGATTTCTGTTGATGAAGTCTTTCCTAATAGTTCACTTGTGCAGATTGTTCTGAATGGTCTTTTAGATTCATATTAGAGGTTTGCTTCTACTCTTTGTTTGATGATGAAAGGCAATCCAAATGCCTTAACATTTGAGGAGTTAGTCTCTATTATGCTGCATGAAGACCAGTCTAGGCAGAATAGGCCCATTATGCATGTTGCAAATCAAGCTTTCTTGACTAGTCAAAAGGGCAAAGGTAAATGGAGCTCTTCTCCTAGTAAGCAGAAATCTACTAAATCTGCACAATCAAAGAAGGATGAAAAAGATGAGAAGAAAACAAAAAAATAGAAATTAGTTTGCAAATACTGTAAAGGAAATGATCATTTCATAAAGAGTTATCCAAAATTGGCTACTAAAGAGGCAAAAAAGAAAGGTGTTGGAATGGTTTTTGCTGAGGCCTCTACGCCCAAAATAGAGTTTGCTAATCTTGTGCAGAATGAAGAATGGGCGTTCACTACTATTTGCAGTTATGACCCATCTTCTCATGAATAGTGTATGTCTGCAGTAGACTCAAATGTTTGGTACTTTGATAGTAGGTCAACCAAACATATTACCTCGTAGCGCATTTTCTTGACTTCACTTGAGCGTGCCCCTATAGAGAATACTATCACATATGCCAACAACTCCTCTTATCCTGTCATGGGAGTTGGTAAGATCATTCTGACTACTACTGATGGTAGTTCTTTTATAATGTCGGATGCTTTATTTGTGCTAGGGATCAAGAAGAATCTGTTATCAGTTTCAGCTTTAGCTAAGATTGCCTTGGTTGTGAAATTTATTGGTGATAGATGTACAGTTCATGATCTTTCAAATGGCAATGTCATTATTGCTTTTGGCATTTTATTTTGTGGGTTGTATAAGCTCATCGACTATGAAAAATATGTGGATGATTCAGCATGTGTAGTACATGATTCTCAGGTTTTATGAGATGCAAAACTTTTGCACACTTTGGTCATCTGATTTTTGCTAGTTTGCTATGCTTGCAAAAATCTGAAATGGTTTTCTCTCTAGACAAACTTGAGGCACCTGGTAAACATGTCTATGAAGGATGTAATTTGGAAAAAATGCAGCATTCCTCGTTCCCAAAAGATGGTTCAGTTTGAGCTACTAAAAAATTGTAGCTTGTTCATAGTGATGTTTGTGGTCCTTTGCAGACCCCCTCTTTTGGAAACTATCTTTACTTCGTGACTTTCATCGATGTTTTTTCCAAGCATGCATGGGTATATCCATTGAAAGAAAAGTCCAAAGTGTTTATGTGCTTCAAACAGTTTCTAGTTTTGGCTGAAACTCTATGAGCATGTAAAATGGGCACCCTCCATTTTGATTGATGGAGGGAATATATCTTCTGATTTTAATGATTTCTGGCTGAATATGGGATAAAACATCAGTGTACAATGTCATATACACCTCAACCATGGAGATGGGGAGGTGTGGGGAGGTGTATCATGGAGATGGGGAGGTGTATCATGGAGATGGGGAGGTGTATGGTCAAGACTCAAGCTTTACCACATAGTTTCTAGCTTGAGGTTGTTATGTGTGCAGCATATGTACTTAATAGGTGCCCCACTAAAGCATTGTAGTCTATCATTCCATATGAGGCTTGGCATGGTCGTAAGCCATATGTTGCTCACCCACGTGTTTTTGGTTGTTTGGCATATGCATTAGTGCATGAACAACAATGTAGGAAGTCAGATGATAAAGCAGTGAAATGTATTTTTGTTTAGCCGTGATGTTGTTTTGTGGAAGATGTTATTTAGCCATTACTTTCATGCACTAAGGAAACATTAGTTAGCTCCAAAGTCATGTATGAGACTTTGCTTCCTCTTTTTACATGGAGAGTCTAGTGTTGGTCCTAATTAGGTAATTTATCAACCTTTACAAGTTTCATGTGATGATGTAGATCATTCCATTTTTTATGCAGATTTACATGATGCACTTGTTGATGAGAGAGCTGATATTGAGAAGGCAAAAAGTATGCCAAAACGGTTGGTGTATACCTTGCATGATAGCAAATTAGATGCACCTCTGCCATATCATACTCGTCAGGCTCTCATAGTGCTTCTTTTGCATCAAATTGATATGCTATGACTACCTCTAGTCTCTGTGATGAGAATGAGCCTGTCTTGTTTGATGAAGCACAAAATTTCAAAAATTGGATGGCTACTATGCAATCAGAATATGATGCTATTATGAAAACACATCAAGATCTAGTACCACCATCCTTGAGAAGCTCGTGTCTCAGGAGATTACTCTGGAGTAGTGTACCTCTCAAGAGAACCCTACATACATGTTCACGAAGGCTCTACCTCAAGTTCTACTCTAGTGCTTGGTGGACATCTCCAACATTCAGTCGCTCCAAAATGGAACTGTAGAGGGGGTGTTTATGACATGATTGCTTCTACATTTGTATCCGCATGAGTGCATCTTCATTTTGTATCTAGGAGGCACTCCAATTTTAGTTTATTTCCATTTTATATTGTATTTCCTTTGTATTTGGGTACCTTGGCATTTGCTTCTACCATTGTATTCATTCTCCTTTCAGGGAAATTATCCCACATGAGATCTACTTTGGAGAGCCCCTCCCGAATCTATATAAGGAGGGCATCTCCCCCCATTTGTACTTGGCTAGAAGCTTGCTCATTTCTAATCCACATGAGTTTACCCATTTCATGGTCTACTCATTTTGAGTCTCACACACTATTAGATGCATTGTATAAGTTTGGTATGAGTGAATCCAAGCCACTCATACAAACTTTAGACCAAAAAAGAATTTTTTTTTGCAAGTGAAGGGAAGAAATTGAAGACATTACATCACACAAAAACATTGTTTAGAGTTTAATTTATGCTACAATCACAAGGATAAACTTAGAATATGTTCTAGGCGTTTTGTGTCAATTATCAATGCACAAAATGATGCTCATTTGAATGCAACAAAAGAGTAGTTGCATATATCAAACATGTAGTAAATCAAGGTCTATTGCAACCATATGAAGATAAAGAAGAACCAAACGGATTTACTGATACTAATTGGACTAAAACAAAGGAGAAAACAAAAATTTCATCTAGCTTTGTGTTTATGATATGTTAAAAAGCAAGTTCTTGGATGTCCAAGAAGCATCTAAAAATTTCTTCATCCTCTATAGTAGGTGAATATAGACTATAGACATTTGATACATATGATGTGGGTTAAGAAGCTCCTCAAAGACTTAGATGGTGCAAGTTGAAGAGTTTATGCTTTTGGGAGATAATACCTAATGCTCTTACATTGAAGACAACCAAATGTTTCATGCATAGGGCAAGCACATAGAGGTCAACTATGACTTCATTAGAGATAAGATCCTAGCTATAGAAGTGGTAATTAAGCACATCAAAACTAATTATGAGGGAGTTCACATTAATAAGTTCATGGATGCAAATAAGGAGAGTTTAGAGATACCCTAAACATGAAGGAGACTAATGCAAACTAGCTCACTTGAGCTTGAGGGGAGATGTTAGTATTGTACCTAATGTTCAAGCTTAAATGTGCAAATTGGCTCTAAAACTCAATTCCAAGTCATCATGCTCGGTGAGTCAAATGAAGTAAAGATATGATTTCCAACGAACAAGCCCTTCAACTATCATGAAGGAGAACATCCATGATGAACTTGGTGGTGATTGAAGATTCAAATCACCACTAAACATCGTCAGATATATATACACATGAGTGCATCCAATTATGGATTCTTTCCATGAGTCATAGATTTCCATTTTTATGTTTAGAGATCATGAACATCCCTAACGCTTCTACTTAACCTACCCTTGCATATCTCTACATATAGGCGAATATTCCCCATGAGCTTTATCTCTTTGTTGGAGTCTTGGATTTCAAGTTTTCTATTTCATTCAATGGATTTCTTTGTAATCATTGTGTTAATATATCTTTATGCTTTTTTTTTTCATAATCTTGTAAATGTAGAGCATCATTGCTCATTGGTTTTTTCTCTTCATATACTTCATAAGTGATTGTGAGTTCATATACACACAAATGCCTTGTTTGAGAAATCGTCAGTCTCTCTTGTGTTGGTGTATTAATAGAACTTTTGGAATTGAATTGAAGTGATTAAAATAGTTTTAGAAAGCTTGAAGATTCTAGTATATGTTTGCAAAGTCTCGAGGAGTAATTTTGATGGAACAAAGAAAAATCATGTTTTTTTCTGATAAGGTAGCCAACTACGAGGTCCTAGGAACGGTCCAACACAATTTTTTTACAATTTGAAGTACATATTCTCCATCAAAAAGGGAAATCAAAGCTATTTTGGAAGCACAAATAGACATGAAGAATATGGTGCATATAGAAGTGAAGGGATTCATATAATGGCTTCAATCCAAAGTAAAAACATTTTGAGCCATAAAAATATCTAACAATTTCCTTTGTTGATCTTTTCTTAAGAAATCACTTCAGCAAAAGAAGAGCCAAAATTGGGAGTCAACTACTAGATTTTGGGTGCCATTGTTGCATTGAACCTCTGGAAGGTAAGGAAGTAGTAGAAATTCATGTCTAGTGTGAAGGAAGATAAAATGACTCCATAAGAAATTACATAAAAGTGTTAACAACGAAAGCTTTTGCCATCAAAGGAAGCTTAAGTCCTTGATTGTGTTTATCCTCTCCAGGCGCACACCTTTTGTGAGTGGGGATGTTAAGCATAAATAAATTTCGTATTATGTTTTGGGAACAAATTGCAAGTGTCAATGGAGAACTCTTGCAATTGAAGAAATTAGGGTTTGTCCATAGGTGGAAGGTTAAAACCTTAGGCTAAGAGTGGAATTATCATGTACTTTCCATTATGCATGTGGCACCAGACACTCTATTTCTATGAGGAGCACAAAGAGTTAGGAATTCTTCTTGGCCTAGCCCTTGGGAGTACATCAGCTAGAAATTAACTCTAAATTGATGAATGCCTTAAGAACTAGGAGGGATTTACACATTGGATTCTAAAAAAAGCACATCCAACACTTAACCATTGGTGGACTCATTATAAATTGTCTAATTTCTTGTAGTAAAATCAAATCAAGAGGGCCCATTGGGTGACTCACTACCTACACTTAACAGATAAGTTCGTGTAAATGCATACCAAAGGAGTGTATACAATAGTGTGGGGGATTGATTCTTTACCAAGATTGGTTGTTTTTGGAATAAAAAATAATTTAAGTTGTATATATATTACAAAATAATTGATTTTATGCTAATATAATTGTTTATAAAGGCATTGAGGTACAAAATTGAGCATAGCTCACATTAGCTATGTGTAGTCCACTACACTTCTTGTGTATCATATGTTCATTAGCATATACATTTTGATACATTTCTTCAAGTACATCTCTCTCTAATGTGTACTCTTGCATCTTCATCATTATAGTGGTATTGTGGAATCGAATTCTCTATGTACACTTAATCATTCGGTACACTTTAACTTGGGATAGCTAGAGTGGATTTCCTAGTGTTCACATATCAATTTTCATCAAGTTTAGTTTAGCAAATCTTGGGATATGAAGTGAGGAAGGTGACTCTATCTACACACCTTCTAGATCTTGAAAAGTCAAGATGACCCCCCATAACTTGTTAGATTCATTTCTTAGTGTATGGTATAGCTAAATTGATATCTAACTTGCTTTAGTTAGCTTAGTTAGCTATAAACTCCAATTAGATATGTGCAAAATCTCTTTGGTCAATTCATACAAGATTGTGAGCTCTGACAATAATATTGAAACCTTCTAGTCCTAAAATACAAGGTTCTTCTTCTTGCATATTCTTCTTATCTGTTTTGATGCAAACAATTGGAAGTGATACTCTAAAGGACTTAGGTGCTCTAAATGCATCATTGTAAAGCTAAAGGTGTCTTCTACGCATCTCTAGAGTTAGATTGGCAGGTGTAGAGCAAGTTTTGTGCGGCACTAGCTCATCTTTGGACCCAATCTCACCATCTCCTCATAGTGGTATGAGAGCAACAAAAAATCAACATGGGAGATGGATTTCCTTCATCCATAGGAAAATTGGATCAAGGTAACTACTTAGTTTGCTCGCTTAGAATGTAAGCTTAACTTCAAGGGAGAAACCTCTATTGTTACATATCTAGTGATGAGATGATGCCAATCCTCAGAAGCAAAGGCCAACCAACTCAAGAAGAAGAAGAGAGGTTAAACACATCGTACTCAAAGGATGCTCTAGCAAGTTCATAAATTCTTAATTCAATCTCTAAGTTTTTGCTTCCACTATTAGAAGATACAAGACTTCCTAAGAGACTTGGAATGCTCTTGAATCATTCTTCTCATCAAGTACCAAGGCAAGGAAGAATCAACTATGGATGAAATTCAACACACTCAAGAAGATCCCAAGCAAAGTGTAATTGATTTTTTCACCAAAATAAAGGACATTGTAGAACAACTTGGAAGCATTGGAGAAATCATTGACGAGGAGTAGATATAAAGGAAAGTGATAAGTGGAGTAAAGGTAGAGGACAAATGCGAAGCTTTCACCATAGCCATGGACCTCTACATGGATATGTAGGTTCCTGATTTCAACACCCTCATGGGACAACCCTTCACACATGAGGCAAAGCTTATGAGGAATGGAGACAAATCAAAAGGTAATCAATCCTCTTCTCTCTATACATATAAGAACAAGAATAAAGATAAAAAAGGCAAAGGTGAAAATTTTGATGATGAAGCTAGCAATTCTCAAGAAGACATTGGAGGAAGAGGTATAGGCTCAAGAGGAAGAGGGAGAGGAGGAAGAAAAGGTAGGGGAAGAGCTCAAAGCTCATCTCCATGTGCCATATGCAGGCTAACTAATCACATCACTCAGAATTGTTTTAGGAATCCTAGGAACCAAAGAGGAAGAGGTTACAACAGAGGAGGCTATGGAAGCTCAAGAAGTAGATTTAACAACAAGAATGGATACAATAACAACTCATACAAAAAAAGTAACTATCATGGAGGATACAGAGGAAGAAGATATTACAACAATTATGCAAATGATCAAACTCAAGAAGATTCACTTCGTCTAATGAACATGACCATGAAGCAAGGTAAAGTAGATGCACATGTATTCTATATAAAATCAGGTTGCTCATATCATGCAGCAGGGAATATAGCTCTACTCTCAAACTTCGAGGATCCAAGGAATAGACATGAAGTACAAACAAGAGATGACACAAGCTCCGGTGGAGAAGATAGGCAATGTGATGACTTCATATGGAAATATGAACCTATTGAGCAAGGTATTATATATGTCAACTATCACCAAGAACCTCATAAGTGTAGGTCAAATTGTTGAGAAAGGATTGCAGGTTAGATTCACAAAAAATGGAGCATTTGTTGAGGATCCACATCAAGGATTCAAGAGAATAGAGAGAGGAGAAAAATCAGGTAGATTATTTACATTTGAGTTTGAGGATACGAGAAATAATGCATTATTCAATTATGGTAGTCAAACTCTTTAAGTGTTGGAAATTTGACACAAAAGGCTATCTCACAAAGGTGAAAGAGCTCCAAAGTAAATCAATAGGGATTAGAGTGTACTTGGTCTAGCAAATATCTCCAACAACACATGATCTACAAATGTAGTGCTTGTTAATTTGGTAATTAACATAGACAACCATTCACAAAGAAGGGATACATTTATGGAGATCTATTTGATCTAGTCCATACAGATGTATGGGGACCAGGTGTAGCTCAAGCGTAAGCACAATCTCCTTTACTTGTCAATCCGCGAAGACGTGAGGACTGGTATGAAGACCACAAGCAAGTGAAGGCACAAGTGTGTGATTGAAAGCACACAAGCATGCACACACATACACACACACACACGCACAAGGCAAGATCAAAGAGAGGAACAATGGAAAGCTTGGATTACAAAAGAGTTCTCTTACAAAAGCTCTATTCTCTAACAAGCTTACCCCAAAAATGAGCTCTCTAGCTCTTTTTATATTTTTGGACTAGTTTTGGCCCTATCCAGACCTAATGTCCGGCCTAGTTAAAAATTAGGTTCTAGGGCTTATTTGAAGGCTCAAATGGAGTCTAAAAATTATGAAAATTGATAGGATGATACTTTTAATACTCCTCAAGCTCAAGGATTCCTCGACTTGCACAAAATGAGCTACAAAAAGGTGAAATGATATTTACAATGGTTTTTAGTGATGAAAATCACTATTTTATAGGGATTTCTTTTGAAAATTTGACATACACTTCTTGGAGCTCCCTATGTGCTCCTTCTTCTTTCGTGTCCACTTCTCTGATGCACTTATTATGCTTGTCCTTGACTTTGAGCTTCAACACTCCCCCCCATCTCGAGTCTGTCGTCCCTGACAGACCCTTGTTGTAATGGTTGTTCCAGGTAGTGCTTTGACAGGTAGTGTCCATTTTGTAGAAACGAGAACCGCCTATCTTCCAAATGTGGCAATAGCAATTGGCCAATTCTTCATTTGTCTCTTTGAGCCTATCAACTTGTAGTCCAGTGATATGTGCGTCATCCTTTGATTCCAGCATGAATGTGTCGTTGTGAGTCTCCATTGATGGCCTCCAAATCTTCTAAAGGTGATGTTCATGGGATTCATGCCAAGTACTCCTAACCCATAATGGATGATGGGTAAGTGTGTTCATGCATGGGTTGAGTAAAATATGTGCCTTGTGCATAGCCTTGTAATGTAGCCCTATGCATGCTTACTTGGAAAAAGCATTGGAAGAAGTATGGTGCAAAAATGGGGGGTCTTGAGCTAAGTGCTCAAGGGTATGCCGACGAAGAGGTTTCCTAATCTATCATGGTTATGGTGTTGCCAGAGTAAAGATACTTACCATGGTGAAGGGTTAATCGATGTTTATCTCTTTGTGTTGTACATCCGGCATCTATGATGGAACATTGTCGATGAATGTCCATGTTGATGGTCCACTGATGAATTTTTTTTTAGTGTCTGGTCCTGTCTCCTCTTTGCAAAGAAACATTTTCCAAATATTGAGAATTGAATTTCTTTATATTCCATGGCAAAAAACATTGGGTAACTACACCAAGCTTAGTTTCACATAATCTCTTTAGCTCACCATAACCTGGAGTCTTCTGACCCAGTATTCATACAAGGATTTGTTGGGTACCAGAACTAACCCATTCAGATATCTCCTTGGATGCTCTCGTACATATAGTAGTTAAGCATCGCTCAAGTTTTGGACCTTCAAGCTCTTCCCTCGCTCCATGGTAAGGGGAAACAATAGTTGTGGATGTTATGTTCATGCCAAGTGATTGACATTTACCAGATAATGCAACAATAATATCATCTGCTAGCCAAGACACACTTATCCAAACTGATAAATGCCCAGTAATCAACGGTTCCACCTTCAACTAAGCATGACTCATTCATGTTCCATAAGACAAACCTGGGAATAAGTTCTTTCTCTCTCTCTCTCTCTCTCTCTCTCTCTCTCTCTCTTTTTGCGAAACAATGTTACAAAACAAGAAGGCAAAGGTAAGTATCAAAAAAAAAAGTTTACATGTGTCAATGTGCTCTTGTGCATGGGACTCTCATTTGTGTCTATGCACGGCCATGTAATGTGGCCCTATATTAATGCATACTTTGGAAATGCATGACTTGAATGGTGCAAAAGACAGGGTTGTGCAAGGAGCACATGGTTGTCGCACATCGAGGCTTTCGATGTTATTTGTGGTTGTTGATGTCATCTATCTTGGAGGTATCCATTGGATCTCGAGATGACAACTGATCCTTCCTCCTTATAGGGATCCATTTGAGAACGATCTGCTACTATGTAGTGAGCACCTTTGGCCTATTCATCCTTGCTGGTTTATTGGCTGTTGTGTCCCTTGTCGTTGGTGCTTTGGTTTTGTAGGGGTTGCTACTGCTTTCGGCTTCCAAACCCATATCCTTGATGATTATCTTCTGACACTTGTTGAAGAGGTGAGTTGGTCTACTTTTGGTCTTGAAGTTTGGTTCAGACCCTTGGCCCTCCTTGGCTTCTTTGTTGAAACTTTTCTCATGTGGGAGAGCATAGATTGTTGTGTATGTAGGAGCTACTTGGGTACCCATATTTGTAATTGTCCTTGTTGAGCTGCAGATAATTTCTTAGGAACCAAAACTTGTCAGATACCTTGTGGTTGAGCTTGTTCGAGCTTCTTCCTTCGTCTTCTAGCCTGGTTGGCTTGCCTGCATGGGATTTGTGGGGGCAAGGCTGGTGGTTGCTCTCCTTTGCGTACCCAGATCTGCTTCATGCCCGAAACTACTTTCTTGTTGAATGGTGTCTTTCTATTTGCTATAGCAGTTGTCTTGAATTGTTGTGCTTGCTTCTAAGGTTGAAATACTGTGGATGTTTTACTCTTCGAAAAAGGAGGAGGGTTTTCTTGCCTTTGCGACTGTCCTTCTATGATTGAGTCCTTCTGGATCATAGAGCTTTTGACACATACAACATCTTGCTTGTGAAGATTAGTCTTAGAGGAACTAAGAGAGTGTGTGGTGCCACGATCTGTGAGCATGGAGTTCTCTAATTCTAATGTAATGCATTGCTCATGTACCCAAACTTGAAGAAGTTGACTTCTGAGGTTCAGGTTGACTGCATGGTCATAAATCCAATCTTGACCCAAGACAAGTGGTTCCGTAAGGTCCTCATCTTGACACACTAGCATTTTGACTCTCATTGGAACATCTTGAAGGTAGATGGGAAGTTCCACCTCGCCCAAACAAGGGGTTTCCACAGCTCCCAATCCTATGAGATAGGCTTCTATGGGATGGATGTTTAACTGCAAGTCTTGGCAGTATGAGAGTCTAACTGCACTAGTTGCTGCACCTGAGTCAATCAATGCTTTCACAGTCCTCACACTCTTTCCTTGTCCTATCTCTATGGTCACAAAGGGACGTCGGTCAATTATTTGAGAAGTAGTTATGCTTGATTTTTGGCACATGTCCATGTGATATTTTGGGGCTTTTGAGTTGACCTCTAGGCCTAGTCGCCTTAACTTATTTTTCCTAATACGCTCTCTGGCCTCTATCTATGCTTCATCTCTCACGCTTAACTCTTCTTTTTTTCGCTTCTTAGCAGTGTTGAGTCTCATTAGCATATCCTCAGTAAGAGGTTCTTGATACAGCTTGACTCTACATCCACTAATGTAGTTTGGCAAGATGTCTCCTTTTAAAGTGGCCAATTGAACTACACCGCTAGTGGAAATTCTATTAATGATCATGGGTCTGTATCCTTGTTTTTCCAATTCACGGGCATGTTGCTTTAGTGTATAAACCAAAACTAAATCTCCCTCTTTCAGTCCTTTATCCTTGATGTGTGCATCGAAGTATGCCTTTTGCCTTTTCTTTGCAGCATAGATACCTTCTACCGCTCGTAGTCTCGTCTCACCTAAGCGTTCTAGATCAAAGATCCTGGATGACAATTCATGTCCATTCCACTCATTCTCCTCTGCTACTTTTAAATCTGGGATTAAGAAATCTAATGGTAGCACAGGATTTTGTCCAAAGACCATCTGAAATGGGGTGGCATTGAGTATTGTTTTGTAGGCAACTCGGTAAGCCCAAACAGCATGATGAAGTTGTTTGTCCCAATCAGAGCGTTTATTATTTACCAGTTTAGTCAAGAAATTACATAGGATCTTGTTTATGCTCTCAGCTTGTCGATTAACTTGTGGATGATAAGGGGCAGACTTCTTATGTATCACCAAGAATTCTTGGAGAAGATTTTCAATGACTTTGGTCAAGAAGTGTGTGCCTCTATCACTCACTAACTCTATTGGTAATCCATATCTCATGAACACATTCTCAAATAAGAACTTAGCCGTCGTTTGAGCATCATTCTTTGTCATGGCTTTTACTTCTACCCACTTTGTAAGGTAATCTGTGGCTACAATAATGTACTCTGCATGGGAGTTTCTAGCTCGAGGGTTAATAGGAATGATAAAGTCTATACCCCACTTTGAGAATGCAGGTCCTCCCATCATTGGTCGAAAAGGCATCTTGTCTTTTCTAACTGGATATTGTGTACGTTGGCATGTGTCAGATTTCTTCACATAAGTATGTGCATCCATATGAAGAGTGGGCCACCAAAGTCCTGAGAATAGAATGGTCTTGATTACTTGATCAGGACCAAAGTGTCCACCTCCAACACCACTATGTGCAGTTTCTAGGACTTTCAAATAGTCTGATTCATGAACACATAGTCTTAAGTAACCATCTTTGCCTCTTCGGTATATGTTGTCTCTTACTAAGGCATAGTCTTGAGCCTCTTGCTCCATGCTTCGTCTTCTTGCTAGACTAGCCTCTTTAGGTAATGTTCCCAATCGCAGAAATTCTACCCATGGAGCACTCCAATTTGGAATTAATGATACTTGATAAAGGGTGGCATGCTCCACTGGGGGCCTCTCTTGGCACACTGGCCAAGTCTTAATCCACTCATGTATTTCTTTGTCCATGCTAGGCCAATACACTCCTAAACGTTTTAGATTCTGCAATGTTCGTTGTTTAGAATAGTGATTTTCTAGCAATCCTTCATGAGCTTGTTGCAACCAACTGATATGTTCATCGTCCTCGACACAACAAGCTAGTACACCATCTGTATCTTGTTTGTACATGCTTCCTGCCATTATGTGATATTTTTGTTATTTTACAATTTCTTCCTTATTTGTTTTCACATTCTTATTTACGGTTCCAAGGGTTCGGACTAGTACCAACTTATTTGCCCATTTAGGAACAACTTCTATATTGAACAGATAAGCATCAGGTACTTCATCAGACACTCCTTGCGGTGACTCTCCTGAAGTGATGCGAGAAAAGTGATCTGCCCAAAGGTGGGTCCTACCTTTTCTAACAACAACTTCAAAGTCATATTCCATTAGCAAGAGGAACCATCTTACTAGACGTCCTATATTGCAAGGTTTATTGACCAGATATAACAAAGCTTGATGATCAATGAAAAACTTGAACTTATTGGCCAATAGATAGTGTCTAAACTTCTTCATGGCATATACCATGCCTAAACCCTCTCGCTCAGTTGTGGTTAGTTCCGTTCAGCTGTGGTTAGTTGTCTGCTACCATATGCTATGGGTAAATCTAAATTTCCTTCACTTGTGGGTTGTGCTAGCACACATCCTATGGCATGATTGGATGCATCAACATGGACATGGAATGGCTTATTCCAATCAAGAGTGGTCAATATTGGTGCTGTGCACAAACGTTTCTTCAACTCCTTGAAGGAATTTTCACATTCGTCATTCCACTCAAAATTTTTCAACAAACATAAAGAGGTGTAGCTATGATCGCATACATGTGGATAAACCTATGGTAATATCTACAATGGCCCATAAATGCTTGTACCTCTTTAACATTCCTTGGCCTTGGCAACTCTGCTATGGCTCTTACTTTGTCTTCATCTGTTGAGATTCCATTCTTAGAAACAATGTGACCTAAAATTTTACCTTGTCGTACCATGAATACACACTTTTTTGGGTGCAAACAAACTCCATATTCTCTACATTTGTTGAAGATCTGTCTGAGCTCAGGGATGTGGTATCGTCTTTGTTGGGAATGAGCACATAAATCATCGACATATACTTCTAAGCTCTTCCGCAAGAACTCTTTGAAGACAAGACACATGATCCTTTGGAATGTTGCAAGTGCATTGGTTAGCCCAAATGGCATCACATGAAATGCAAAAATTCCCCGCTCTCTGGCAAAAGCTGTTTTGTGTTGATCTTCTAGGGCAATGGCTACTTGATTGTAACCTGAAAATCCATCAAGGAAGCTATAAACTTCCTTGCCTGTGACATGCTCCAATAAATGTTCAGTGATTGGAAGCGGATAGTTATCTCTGATTATAGCGGCATTAACTTTCTTAAGGTTAATACACACTTGCAACTTCCCGTTCTTCTTTGGCACCACTACAATGGAGGATACCCACTCAGTATGCTTGATCTCGTAGATAGATCCGGATTCAATCAACCTATCAATTTCCTCTTTTATTTTAGCTGCATAAGTGTCATTATATGTGTAGGGTTTCTGTTTGGTAGGCTTGGCATCAGCAGTCATGGGGATAGTATGAGAGAAAATTCTTGGATCTACCCCCTTCAAGTCTCTATAGTGCCAAGCAAACACGTCCCTATATTCCCTTAATAGAGCTACAAGCTCTCCTTCTTCTTTTGCACTTAGGTCATCTCCTATGTATGTACATCTCTCTTCATTCGCTTCAATGGTTACCACAATCTTTTTGGTCTTTCCTTTATTATCATATGATTCTCCTATGATGACCTCTCTCTTGAGCATTCGTACCAAAATTTTTCGATCTTCACTTCATATTTCTTGAAGTTTTTTGGTACTTCAAACAATGATTCCTCCTCTTCTTGCTTCACAGCTTTTCTTTTCTTTTTATTTTGACTGCTCTCACTTCCACCCTTTGAATTTACCGTTTTAATACTTGTGAGAGGTTCTTCTTCTTTCTGGGTAAACACTCCTATGTCTTCTAGATAGTGCTTCTCTGAGTTAAAGCAACTATCCATCAAAATGGACTCTAGGTCATCGTCATTCTCTTCTTCTTCTATGACATCACTGGGGTCACATTCTTCTAGCAAGGGCTCTTCATTGACCGCAATGTCCATGGTGGCTAGGATATATGCCCAAGCCTGAGGATCAAATTCCTCATCTGGAAAGATCATCAGTGTATAGGCTGGGTCTTTAATTGGTCTATCTCCTGGTGAAGTTCCTTCTTCTCTCGCCTTTAAGCGCTTTTCCTCTTCCTCTGCGACCTTGCACATCCACTAATGAGTATCTTCATGTAGCCATGATGGGTAAGGTGAACTTCCAGAATGCACAAAGATAGAACCTTCTTTTGGTTTGTGGATAGGATTCCATTGTAAGGGTGGTACATCTGTGATAGTGTAATCCTTCAGGTTGACCTTGGTGGTGACCCCTAAGTGCTGTAAGTCCAAGGAGCTGGTTCCCAGTCCTATACTATTTGCAATTGTCGTAGGGAAGGGTCTTCCTAGGATTATCTCGTAGACATTATTTTTCTCAAAGTCACATATAGCAAATCTGTGTTCAAACTCTACACCACAAGTGGTTAGAGTTATCCCTTCGAGCAATCCTAGAGGTCTTTCAAAATGACTGTCGACCATTTGAAGCTTCATTCTAGTTGGTCTTAATGTGGGTTTGCCCCATTGCTTCCACAAGGAGGTGGTTGCAATAGCAACACCTGCACCTGAATCTATAATTGCTTTGGTTGTGTAACCTTGGTAGGTGATTGGAAGATAAGTATTACCTTCTTCACCCTCACACATGTCCCCTATTTTGTCTAGAGTTATCTCTGGTACTTTTTGCTTAGATCCTCATTTTGGCACATTGGAATCAAGTTCTGGGACCTAATCCTTCACATGGTTCCATAGCTCAGGTTTTGCTTTGAGTAGCTCTTCTACAGTGAGATGACACTGAACCTTAGTGTTCTTCACGACATCAGTGTCCCTTGGAACCACTCAGTCTTTGTTTCCTACCAGTATTGTGGGAGCTCTGATCTGAAGAGATTCACATTCCCATGGGCCTGTGAATTGTGGCAACTCTTGTAAAGAATTAGATTCAAAATCTAATCTCCCATCTTCTTGTTGCTCTACTTGGTCTCCATAGATAGATAAAATGTCTTGGGGAAATTGATCATGAAGATCATCAATCTCAGGAATAGGAGGGGAATTACCCTTCTCCTTGGACCATTTCTCTTCTTGTATTTCCCGCAAGAACTCTTGGGAGTACTCTTGAATTGAAAGAGGTGTTCCAACATTCGTGGAATTAGGAACATAAGCTTTCATTGGTGGAGAGCTTTCTCTCTCAACAACTGGTTGAGCCTGTGGAGGTAAAGAAACATGTGGCTTGTTTACCAACTACTCTAATCTATCTAGTAAGCCCTGGAAATGCAAATCCGGTTTGATAGAGTTTGTCTGATTGAACTTTTTACTAGTCTCGAGCATAGCTTGAGCTAGTTCTACCATTTTCATGCACATTTTTGTCTGTTCAATCTCTAAATATGCTCTAGGGTAACTCTTGTCTAGGTTTGTAGTTGTAGGACTTTCTTGAAGTCGAGCCTAGTAGGCCTTGAACATCATGTCCAAGCCTTCTAGGGTTGGATCTGCAAGAACAGACCCTAATTGTGGTCTATTTACAATGGGTAGTGGAGTGGGATGAGGTGGAGTAGATGGAGTTTCGACATGCGAGGGATTTTGAGAGGCAATGTCTTCTATTTTGCTTTTTGCATCTCTCAAGATTTCTTCGAGTTCTCATAACTTTTTATTCCACTTGCGATTGGCCTTCTCTCTAGTGTCCTTCCATGTTCTTGTTTTCCTCTTACTAGGCTCTCCCGATTCACTTGACTCCAATTGCTCTACCGGTTTATCTTGTTTTAATGCTTGTGCCCTAGTAACTGCTTGTACATGAGCCACCTTACTGCTACTTGCACTTGAATCCGCCACTAAGCCTACCACATTTATGGGTGTGACCTTGGGTGCACTAGAGGGGTTTCTTGGACAATCTCTGGGGAGATGGTCTTCACCATACTCAGGACAAACGGCTTGTATTGTGATGTTACGTCCTTGTCCCACAGTTGCTGAGTGGGGACATTCACGAATGAAATGGTCGCCTCGACACCTAAAACATGATCCTCTAGGGGCTTGTGGTCTCATTTGTCTCAATTGGGGCCTAGGGTTAGGATTTGTGTACATGACATTGGAGTATTCTGGCTCCCAATTTTGTTCCATAGGTGGTGCCTCATATTGATATGGATAAGTCTCACTATGCTCAGGTGACTCTATGTAATAGGCATGTGGACTACCTTCATGGGAGTAGTCTGAACTATGAGCATGAGAGTCATTCTCTGAGATCAGTGGGGTCACTGGCACCAATGCTCTGTTAAGGTTCTCTTTTGCCACTGTATACTTAACTAGAATTACATTGGCAGGCGCTGGTGGTTGGTTTCATACGACTGGTTGTGGCCTATATGGTGCTTGATATTGTTGTTGTGGTCTATAATATGGCTGTTGGTATTGGTTCTGATACCTACCTTGTTGGTAAGGTTGCTGATAATTCTGTCTAACAGCCTGTCTATTGTATGGACAATCTTGAGCCGTGTGGTTCATGTACTTTCTCTCAATAGTGCAATATGGAGCATTCCTTTCTCTCATGTTCTGGTTGTGCAATGGGCATACATTAGCCATGTGGTCGCCTCCGCAAGTATAACACCGACTCAATGAGGTGAATCTTGGTATTTGTCTATTTTGAACTCCTAGCTTCTTGACAATTTGCTCTGTTATCTCATCCAGCTCTGTGGAGGCTCTGGAGGTATAACTAGTAGAACTGTCAGAGTCTTTATAGAGTTTGGAAAGTCTGAACTCCTCACCCAAGTTGTCTTCTATGTCAATGCAGATCCGCACACACTCTTCTATGCTTCTAGGCTCTTTCAAGTACACATATGATCTTAACTTGGTGCTTTGTAAGCCATCTAAAAACAAAGACACTTGTTTGGCTGGCGTGGGTAACTCTAGAGGAGGGCATCTTTCGAGGTACTATTTGAACCTTCTACCTTCTAGTCACATTGTTTCTTGGGGTTTCTGCTTGAAGTTGTGGATCAAAGATGATGTGTTATGCCTGATACCACTCTTGGAAAATTCTACAATAAATTCTTCTAGCAGTTGACCTATATCGCGATAGTTGCGACTACTCAGTGGTTGAAAAAAAGCTAAGGCAGTGCCCTTAAGAGTCAATCCAAATGCCTGATACTAGGTGAAAAATTCCTCAACTTGTTCAGCTCTTAACACTTGTTTGAACTCGGCCACATGATCATAAGGATCTCCTGTCCCGTCAAAATAATTCTTCATTGCCTTGATCACTTGAGTGGGACTAAGGGTTCTTTGGTATTGTGGAGGTCTAGGCAATGGGAAATCCTGTTCATCTCTTTGATGCCTATGTACTTGATGTCTCTCTCTGTGAGGTCTTTCACCTTCAAATCTTGATCTGTCTCTATCCACATTGTGTGTAAAGCTTACCTCTTGTCTCTCTCTAGTTCTTTCCCTCTGGGTTTCATGAGCCTTGGATGATCCTACACCTTGGAGGCCATGAGAAACATTGGATCTTGGTGGAGGGAAGATCAATTCACTCTTCCAAGTGTATGCATGTCTATCATGTTCTGTTACCAAGAACATTTTCTCTTACGCGTTATCTAGGTAGACAACTTTGCCTGGTATCTCAGGATCTTTAAATTTGTAGATGATGACTATGCCCAATAGGCTAGGTTGATCTGGCTTGAATCTCCAAAAGGCTTCCTCTGTTTCTATATTCAAGAATAGTTCTATGCTTTTGTTGTCTTGAGGGATCCAATCTGGAGTGATCACTCTGGTCAAAATTGACTTACCTCTAGGAGTCTGGGGTCCTTGTCCTACATTTCCTTGTTCTAGGTCTCCTATCCCATTCTCAGGAATGATATTTCCAAACTCATCGGTCCTATCTGGTAGGTTGGTGACCACATACATGGTTCCTTCCTTATTAATATATGAACCCTCTTCAAACTTGACTACTGGGTGTTCAAGTCCAAAGGGTTGATCTAGATTTTTGAGTTGGACCACTGATTGCCTTAGGCCATCCTCATAGATGCGAGCACCCAATCGGTTGGTCTGAATATATTCCAACTATGTCTTATAGGGATCTTCTAGTGTTTGTAAATAGGCAGTGCCTGAGTTACCTATAGGTTTCCCCATGCTAAAAGACATTTCTGAGTCACTTGTGTCTAAACTTAGTACGTAAGGATAACCACTTAGTTGTTGTGCCCATGACTTAGCTATACGGTCAACACTAGCCTCAGAAGATCTATTGCTTTGTCTATCCTTGCCTAGGTGTCTACCAGATCTCAGGTTCATAAGCCTTGGTTAAGAGTCCAAAATTTCCCCTTGGTATGGTTCAAAACCCTTGGAGTCCCCTTGGGTTCTTGGTCCCACATGAGGTTCAACTTCAAATTATCCGTATAGGATTCAAAACGAGCTTTCCAACAACTATAGAGCTCAAAAAATGGACTTTTGATGAAAAAATTATGTTAAATCAGGCTCCTAGGGTCAAAACAGGGAAATAGGACCTTTTGAAAAAATCACGATTTTGTGTGAAAATCCCGATTTTGAGGGATCATGAAAATCACGATGTTGAGCTCTAATGAAAATCGCGATTCTAAGAGATCATGAAAATCGCGATGCTGAGCAACCACAAAAATCATGATTTTATGAAATCATGAAAATCGCGATACTAAGCACTAATGAAAATCACGATTTTGAGTAATCCCCAAAAACACAATTTTGAGTGAGAATCCTGAAAAACGCGATTTCGAGAATGATCAGAAAATCGCGATTTTGGATGAAAATCGTGTTTTTGACATGAAAATCACAATTTTCAATGAAAATCGTGTTTGATCAAAGTCGTGTTTTTGGCCTGAAAATCGCGATTTTGAGAATGACCAGAAAATCACGATTTTGATTAAAAATCGTGTTTCCTCAAAATCGTGTTTTTGAAAATTGGGTTCTAAAAATTGGGATTTTGTACCTTAGTGAAAATTGTGTTTTTTGAAAATCGTGAAAATCGTGATTTTGGATGAAAATCGTGTTTTTGAAAATCGTGATTGGAGCCACAGAGAAGCGTGTTTTCACAAAATCATGTTTTTGACTGAAAATCGTGATTTGTGAAAATCACGATTTTGAGCCCACTAAAAATCGTGTCTTCTCAAAATCGTGTTTTTGAGAAATTTAGAGAATCGTGATTTTGAGCACAACCAGAGAATCGCGATTCTGAGAATGACCCCAGAATAGTGTTCTTTTCAAAAATCTTTTAGGCGGGAAACAGAAAATCATATTTTTTTTGAAAAAAATTGAATTTTATGAAAATCGCGATTTTCAGTGAGAATCGTGTCCTTTGGCGGGAAATTCAAATTTTTGAGTGCCGAGCAATGGCGAGCTCCGTATGTGTAGAAAATCATGGAAAACACAGGCGCTTGCTCTCCCTTGCACTTCCTAACTCGTTCTCGCGCAATAATGCATGAAAAATGGTATGAAAATGGTGAAAATGCACAAAAAAACAAGATATTTCTATGAAGATGAAGATGGAAGAAGATGGAGATGGTGATGATGATGAAGATGAAGAGGAAAAAACAGAAAATGAACAAAAATAATAGTTTTTTTACCTTCCAACGTTGCAAATCTACGATCTTACCATCACAACGCTCGTCCTCGAAGCTCTCTCCTCAACAACGGTGCCAAAATTTTGTGTAGAAAGCACCAGCTCCTTTACTTTTCAATCTGCGAAGACGTGAGGACTGGTATGAAGACCACGAGCAAGTGAAGGCACAAGTGTATGAGTGAAAGCATTCTGTGCTTCATCAAAAGAAACAGGCTCATTCTCATCACAGAGACTAGACGCAGCCATAGCATAGCAATCTGATGCAAAGGAGGCACTATGAGAGCCTGAACGAGTACAATATGACAAAGGTGCATCCAATTTGATGTCACGCAAAGTCTGCACCAGCCATTTTGGCATAGTTTTTGCCTGCTCAATATCAGCTCTCTCATCAACAAGTGCATCATGTAAATCTGCATCAGAAATAGAATGATCTGCATCATCATATGAAACCTGCAAAGGCTGAGAAGTTGCCTCATTAGGACCAGCACTAGACTATCCACCTGTAAAAAGAGGCACCAACGTATTATACATGTCTTTGGAGCTAACAGATGTCTCCTTAGTACATGAAAGCAATGGCTGAATAGCATCTTCCACAAAGACAACATCACAACTAACCAGAATGCGTTTAGTCTATGGATGATACAGACGATAGCCTTTACTTTCAAAACTGTACCCAACAAAAGTACATTTTACTGCCTTATCATCCAATTTTCTGCGATGTTGTTCAGGCAATAATGCATATGCCAAACAACCAAAAACACGCAGATGAGCAACAGATGGCTTGCGGTCATGCCAAGCCTCATATGGAGTGATAGACTGCAGCGCTTTAGTGGGACACCTGTTCAGTACATATGCTGCACACATGACAGCCTCAAGCCAGAAACTATGTGGTAAAGCCTGACTCTTGACCATGCACCTCGCCATCTCCATGAGTGACTTGTTCTTTCATTCAGCAACTCCATCCTGTTGAGGTGTATACGACACTGTACACTGGTGTTTTATCCCACGTTCAGCTAGAAATGCATTAAAATCAGAAGACATATATCCCCCCTCCCCCCGATCAGAACGGAGGGTGCCCATTTTACATGCTGACAGATTTTCAGCCAAAACCAAAAACTGTTTAAAGCACATGAACACTTCGGACTTTGCTTTGAGTGGATATACCCATGCATGCCTGGAAAAATCATCAATGAAAGTCACGAAGTAAAGGTAACTCCCAAAAGAGGGTGTCTGCATAGGACCACAGACATCACTATGTACAAGCTGCAATTTCTATGTAGCCCGAACTGAACCATCTTTTGGAAAGGAGGAACGCTGCATTTTGCCCAAAATATAGCCTTAACATACATGTTTTCCAGGTGCCTCAAGCTTGGGCAAAGAAGACACCATATCAGATTTCTGCAGGCGTAGCAAACTAGCAAAATTCAGATGACCAAAGCGTGCATGCCAAAGCTTTGCATAAGACATAGCCTGAGAATCATGAACTGCACATGCCGAGTCATTCACAGATCTTTCATAGTCTATGAGCTTATAGAGCCCACGACATAAAATGCCAGAAGCAATAATCACATCGCCATTTGATAGATCATGAATTGTACACCTGTCATCAACGAATTTCACAACCAAGCCAATCTTGGCTAATGTAGAAACTGATAACAGATTCTTCTTGATCCCTGGCACAAATAAAGCATCTGACAAGGTGAAAGAACTACCATCAGCAGTAGTCAGAATGATCTTACCAACTCCCATAACAGGATAAGAGGAGTTGTTGGCGCATGTGACAGTATTCCCTGTAGGGGCAGGCTCGAGTGAAGAGAAGAAACTACGCTGCGAGGTAATATGTTTGGTCGCCCCACTATCAAAGTACCAAACATCTGAGTCCACTGCAGACATGCACTGCTCATGAGAAGATGGGTCAAAACTGCAAAGAGTAGTAAACGCCCATTCTTCTTCCTGCACAAGATTAGTAGACTCTATTTTTGGTGTAGAGGCTTCTGCAACAACCATTCCAGCGTCTTTCTTCTTTGCCTCTTTTGCAGCCAGTTTTGGATAGTTCTTTATGATAACCTCATCTTATTCAGCAGAAATCAATTGTTCCTTCAAATCTTTGATCTTTGTTAGGAAATTGTCCATAGAATCACCTTCATTCATGTGCTCACTCTCCAACTGTTTTCGGAGGTAAGCAACACGAGCCTCATTCCTAGCCTGGTACAAAGTGGTAAGTGTATCCCAAGCATCCTTTGCTCTTTTGCAAGAGTGAATGTGAGGAATAATAGCACGTTTGACAGACAAAGGTATCAATGCATGTGCTTGAGCATCTCTACCATCCCAACGCATTTGCTCTACAGTAGGTGCAACAGAAACAACAGCACAAACATGAATCTGTGGAATATCATCTTCGACACCATCTTCATCAGCTCCAGCACCTGTATTTGCAGTACCTGTCGTTACAGGTGTAACAGGACGTCTTTCAACACCCTGCATAATGTTCCATAATCCTTTTGCAACCAAAACATGTTGCATCATATAAGCCCATAATGGGTAGTTGGTACCATCCAACTTATCCTCAACAGCCAACATACGGAATGCATCACTGCTTTCAGCCATGGCCGGTGACAAAAATACCTTGATGTAGAAAATTGACTGTATCTTTAAAAGTTGAACAAAACTGCCTAGACGAGTTCTGCTAGACCTGTAGCAGACTTCGAGACGCTTAAACTGGCGAACAGAAACTGGTATATACCTTTGGCACAAAAAGACAAAATAGCCTGCACAAGCGCTGTGATAGTGCATTCGGAGGCCGAAATGAGCTCAGATCGCGATTTCGGCACTAGAGAGCGAAGCAGTTTTGATCTCGGAAACACGCTGAGTATGCTCACCAAAATTCGTGCGATTCTGAGACTGCAAATGGAGGAGTGTCGACGGCACCCTAGATGAAGCGACGACCTACTCTGATACCAATTGTTGGAGATAGACACCTGTGGAAGCACGTGAACAACACAAGGAAGAAGAAGAAGATTGGAGCACAAACACACAATACTGAATGTATTACTAGAGAATGTACAAAGATAAGTAGCCCATTAGGGCAATAGGCGTATATACAAGCCAGGGGAAAAAAACCTCCTAAAGAGGGAAAAAAGTGCCCCGGCGGTCCTAGTGTGTTCACACACATCACTACCTAAATATATCAACAGATATCTGCCAGATGTCACAAAAATTCTCACGATATCGGACGTGGCTAGATATCATGACACTCAACCACAGGAAATCATGACATCTAGATGCCACGACACTCAACCGTGGGAGAACATGACACCTCGATTTTTTGGAGTCCAAATTCAAAATTTTTTGCAAATATGAGTACCTTGTGCCCTCCTTGTCACTCCTGTGTGTCTATAGATGCAAAATCTCTCCTCAAACCCATGATATCACACTCACAACATTTGGCATAGGTCACGTCACATTCGGCATAGTTCACTCAATTTTTGGGTAGATTGAGGTGTATTTCTTGAGTGTTTTGGAATTCCCACCCTCTCTAAGGTTCTTTCTCACAACCACAAGTGAAAACGAAGTAAATCTACGGGCGAAAACTAGAAAAATCAGAGAAGATGAAGGTGGGAGGAGATCATGATGAAGATGGAGAAAAAATCAGAAACTGAATGGAAAATGGTGATTTTTTTTACCTTCCAACGTTGCTACTCTACGTCTTATCGTCACATGCTCATCCTCCAAGCTCTCTCCCCATCAACGACGCCAAATTTGGTGTCACTCTAGCACAATGGCAAGAACCAATGTGAGGAGCTTCCCCTCATAAATGTCAATCCGTGGAGACGTGAGGACGGGTATGAAGACCAAGAGCAAGTGAAGTGCATAAGTCTGTAAGTGAAAGCCCACAAGCATGCACACACATACACACACATGCACAAGGTAAGAGCAAAGAGTGGAACAATGGAAGGACTTCGATTGCAAAAGAAAATCTATTACAGAAGCTCAAATCTACAACAAGCTAACCTTAAAAATGAGCTCTCCAGCCATTTTTATAGTCTTTTGAGTAGTTTGGCCTAATGCAGACCTAGTGTCCGGCCTAGTTAAAAATTAGGTTCGAAGGCTTATTTGGGGACTCAAACAGAATCTAAAAATTATGAAAATTGGTAGGATGCTACTTCTAATACTCCTCAAGCTTGAGGACTCCTTGCCTTGAACAAAATGGAGTTGAGAAAGACAAATTGAAAATTGGCATCCAATTATGATGCTACAAACAAGTTACAAGAGCCTTGCTAGGGTTCTTGTTAGTTGAATTGCTTGCCACTTACAAAAGTGGATCAGTAAGGATCAAAAAAGGTTCATCACGGGGAGGTCCATCCTCAAGGATACCATTGATGTTTCGGAAGGTTTGACGTTTGTTGAAGATTCTGCTCAAGATGTCTTCTTCCTTAACATTGACTTTGATAAAGCTTATGATAGAATTGAGTGGGAGTTCATTCTTCAATCTTTGAAAGACCTAGGTTGCGACCAAAAGTTCATTAAGATGATCTCAACCTTGCTACAAAATGTGTCAGTGTAGATAAACATCAATGGCAAGCTCTCTCAAGCTATTTGATTAAAACATTCTATGAAGCAAGGATGCCTTTCAGCCCCTCTTCTTTTTGTAATTATTGTCAATGGTCTCAACTACCTTGTTAAACATCAATCTGATTTAGGTCTTATTCAAGGCCTCTTGCTTCCCCTCAATGAACAAATGATCTTGAGACTCTTTGCCAATGACATGAATGCTTTTGTCCATAATGATTCAGCTAGCATTGATACATTTTGATGTTTCCTAAACACATCCTATGAGGCATCATGCTCAAAAAATAAACCACTCTAAAATCGATTTCGGGGCCAGTATTAAACATCCACTTCAAATTTTGGCTAACCATGGTTTTCAATTGATCCCCACAGGAATAACAAGTTGGTATACTGGGAAGGTATGCAAATCAACCTAGCGAGGTGAGCTATGGTGGTTAACATGTTTCTTCTTTCTTCGATTATCTACTTTCTCTTTTGTTGGAGACCAAAGGACCAAGAGATTGTCAAATTGGAAAGAATGTGCACAAACTTTCTCTAGACGGGGAACCCTAATAAAAGGGTGTCCCAAAAATTAAATAGGCTACTTGCATAAGACAAAATGATCAAGGTGGTTTGGGAATTCTAGAAATTTAAGGAATGGCCAATAAGCTTTTAGCCAAATGGTTTATCTAAGCATGAAGCAATAGGGATGCCTCTTGGGTCAAACTAATTTTTAGAAATAAGAGTGCTCTTAGGCTTGTGGGCCTTCGTGAGTGGAAGGGACTTGATCTTCTCACTCTTTTGTTCTCCCCCTATCAGGTGACTCCCATAGGTTTGAGCTTAGTTTGCTCCCTATGGAAGAGTTGGAACATGGTAAAATAGTTTGTCAAGATCAATGAAGATTGGAAATGGTAGCGAATGTTAGACAAACGGATTTGATATGGTTATCTATCAAGGGCATTAGAGGTGTTGAGTCTTGGAACTTCCAAAAATCTAAGAAGCCTTGGAACAAAGGTTTCTGTTTATGGAAACACCTCTTGAATCAAGAAGCATGTCAATGGATTAGATTTGAAGACATTGACTCACCTAGGAGAATGGACTATGCAAAATGGTGCATGTTGTGGAGTAGATTGAATGCTTGGGAGTGCTTGAGGACTCTCCTACTTATTGGGCATGACTCCCCTCACATTGAGGGTCTTAGATGGCACAATGGCAATAGTCTTGATAAAATTCTAAAATTCAAGAAGAATGTGGACTTTCATGTCATGCTTAATAGGAGATGGTGTCTGGATTAGTTGAGTTTTAGGTGGGATTTTAAGTTTCAATCCCTTTGGCATCCCCTCATGGAGGTTACAAAATCAGTTCTTATGTGGAAAATCCTCCACTAGGGAATTCGGACCAATGTAAAAGCTAACAAAACTTGTGGAGCCCTCTATGGTGTAAACAATGCCTTCATGGGAATGAGGAGCAAGGACACCTCTTCTTTTCATGCTGCCAATCAATATCGATATGAGAGGCCCTTGGGAGAATCATGTTGTTGCATGGTCAAATCAATTGGAAGCAAGCATTATTGGGTGAAGGAATCAATTGTTCCTCAACATTGTGGAATGCTAAAAGAGGTGAGACCCTCTAGAAGATCTGGAAAGAGAGGTGTGCCACCAACTTTGCTCACCCTCCTAAAGAGTGGTCGATCGGAAAGTCTCTTTTCCTTTTATGCAAAAGAATTTCCGATTGTAAGAATCCCCCACCTTTTAGACATTAGAGAGTGTTGTTCCTTGAGAGTAATAACATTAAAAGAAAAGTTCCCCCCCTATGAGGGGAACAAAAGGGTTATCAACTTATTTTGTAATGTTTTCTAGATAGTTTTATGCAACCCCATATTTGTGGGATTTGAGGGCCCATGGGTCCTTTTGAAGGAAAAATATACATGCATTACATAAGAAAAGAAGTAATCCAGAGATAGAATAATACATTACAAAGGTAGAAAAGGCCTATGAAATGAAATGAATGTGATACATTGCTATTTACAAGATGTAGTATATGCAAGCACCCACTCCATGCACAAGTGCCCTCTTGGACTTTGAGGGCTCGTGAAGCACACAAAGAGCACAAGGAAGATGTAGTATATGCAAGCACCCTCTCCATGCACAAGTGCCCTCTTGGACTTTGAGGACTCCTGATGCTTGGAGAACAACACAACAAGGTGTATTACAAAGTGAACGTACAAAAGATAAGTGATCCATTATGGTTATAGGCATATAAACAAGTTGGGGAGATGATGGAGAGTGTTAATCTCCAAAAGAACAAGCTATCCTTGGTATTATACCACCTCTAGACCAAGAACAACTTTAGACTCCACCAAATTTAGAGAACATTCATCAACTTATCAGGAAATTGATTATTCTGAAATTTTCAACTTCTCAGAAAAGTCTGATGCAGATAAATCACTCATTGATTAATCAATCCTGTAAAGTTTTCAATAAAACTTTGCACAATACCTCTCCTTAAGGTTGCGCATCTTCTCCAACTTAAATCTCTGCAAATGATTCAGTATACTCTGAGAAATCATACAAACAATTTACTTATGTGTAAAACACCTTATCTGCAGTAGCGACTTTGACACCTGCAACTTCTTAGCTATAGTTCTCCCAATGTCGAACCCGTTCGATCAAGATCTTTTAGCCATAGATGGCTTATCTTCCAACTTAGATTTTGAGCCCTCACTTGTGTAAAACTTTACACCATGCACTGAGCAATGTTCATTTCTCTGAACATGAAATCTGCGCCAGTTTTGTCGACTCTCAGAACATCATCACATATGAATGTTCCTAAACTAAATTCTCTCAACCTGATTGCAATTAGCCTCTCAAATTCTAGCCATAGATAGATTAGCTATGGACTTAGATACGTGCAAAAGGATTTCTCAAAAGATTAAACACAGAAGGAGCAGACAACAAAACATCGGGCGCAAGATTTTTCGATTTCTCAGAAAGTTACAACTACTTTGAGAAAGTAACTCAACTAATTTTTCATGTGTCCAAATGACACTTTCTACAACTGATTTCTCTCTTCCTATTCTCTATTCTCTTCTGTTCTACTTACCTCGACTTTTTCCAAAACATTTATAGGCAAATATATACAAGCTTATGACTAATCAAAAGTGTGAGTCAGCTATATCTAAACTAATGTACATATGTGTACATAGCTTTGGATTTCTGAGTATGTCCTTCCTTCAAACTTCTGAATTTGTTCTCTTCTTGATTCCTTGACATCATTTCTTCATAAACCTTCAATTGATGATTGACATGCACCAACAGCTCCCCCTCAATCATTAATTGAGGTTTTCCTCTATCTTCTTAATACCTGCCATATCCTTGAATCTTTGTAGCTTTGGTCCATCTAGACTTTTTGTCATCATATCTGCAAGTTGATCTTTTGTAGGTGTATGCATAACTTCAATTTCCTTATCAATGACCTTCTCTCTCAGAAAATGATATTCTATTTCAATATGCTTAGTTCTAGCATGAAACACAGGATTAGCTGCCAAGTATAAAGAACTCATATTGTCTCCACAAACAATAGGAGTACTTTGAATCACATCAAAAAACCTTCATAAGTGTCTTTAGCCATATTACCTCCTTTGCAGCTTCCACCATACCTTTGTATTCTGCTTCTGTTGATGACAAAGCAACTGTATGTTGCTTCTTAGAACACCATGAAATCAATTTGTCACCTACATAGCACAAATATCCATGTGTTGATCTTCTATCATCCACATTACCTGCCCAATCTGCATCACTATATATCTTCACTCTTGTCACGATGCAACCACGATATTTGACACTTGTTGAATGTCGTGGGACTCTCACACGACACTCGACATCTACCACATATCACGATAGCAGGTTCACGACTTCTGACACTTGCTGAGTCACGACACACCATATCTATCATATGTCGCGAGGAATCTCACGATACCTGAGACCTATCAAATGTCGCGAAAGAAATTCCATGATATCCGACACTCGTCAAGTGTCATAGAATAAATCACGACACTTGACACTCGTCAAGTGTCGAGAAATCCTAGGATACCTGATATGTGCCAAATGTCGCAAAAACTCTCATGATATTTGACATGGCTAGATATCACGACACTCAACCATAGGAGATCACCACATCTAGATGAGGCGACACTCAACCGCGGGAGAACACGACACCTGTATTTTTTGGAGACCAAATTCAAAACTTTTTGCAAATATGAGTACCTTGTGCCCTCCTTGTCACTCTTATGTGTATGTTGTTGGGAGAAATGGTTGGATGCACTCAGAAGATTGAGTAGATGCTGCTAATCCTGCTTTGCACCAGCCCTCTTTGACTCTAGATATGCTTAGTAGACTCCTTCAGCTTCCAAATGATACCAAAATATGCTATATCTACTTTGGAAAGGGTTTGAGTAATAACTTGATCAAAACAGATAAGTTTGTAAATTACAAAGCTCAAAAACTTCCTATTTTTGTCATGATACCTGCTCAGTCTTTCACTCAGTATGACCAGTGTAGTTACAATTGGCAAAATTCCTTCTAGGGATATTCTATTAGCTTAGTAAGCTACCATTTTCAAGTGGAATGAGATAAAATGATAGGCTATACTTAGAGAAATCACTTTAGCAAAGTTAGGGACACTCCCGACTTTTTAGGAGCTCTGGAGAAAAATACCAGAGAGCAGTTCGATGACGATTTCTCAAAAATGGCTGAACCAAACTTCTTCAAACTTTGTAGTCTTGTAGAATACTTTGTGCTGGTTCCAACAAGCCTTGAATCACTTGATTTGGTTCAATAGATCCTGAGATATGCCTTGTTGAAATTGACAGACTTGGAGATGATGACTCAGAGAAAACCAGAGATAGTGAATGTAAATCTTTCTATTAGTTCACATGAATGTACAATCTCATTGGCTTGATAGGTGCAGCCTAATGAGTTGGAGATATGTAGGCTATAGTGTAGCACTCACACATCCAACGATCACAGATGTTAGCCTCGGGAATGGTGCTAGACAACCGCGACTTTTGACTTACACTTTTTATAGGAGTTGAGTTGAATTTGAGTTTGAATTCAAATTCAAATCTCCTATGATCACTCCACTAAATGTAGGGAGATATTCTCTCCATTAATCAACTACTTTTTTTCCACGAATCTATCAAGTAGGTGTGATTACATGAGATGCCAAGTCATATAGACTTTTACAATGGGTAAAGAAGTAAGAACTTATAAGCATAAGTTCCTATGGTTCTTGCTTCATGTAGAGATATCCTTCAAGGGTTCCAAGCCAAAGGTGAAGGCTTGAATTGCACCAACATATGTAGATGCAAAATGTCTCCCCACACTCACGACATTTGGCACAGGTCACGTCACATTCGGGATAGTTCACTCAATTTTTGGGTAGATTGAGGTGTATTTCTTCAGTGTTTTGGTTTTGCACCCTCTCTAAGGTTGTTTCTCACAACCACAAGTGAAAATGAAGTTAATCTACAGGCGAGAACTGAAAAAATGAGAGAAGATGAAGGTGGGAGGAGATGGTGATGATGAACATGGAGAAAAAATTAGAAACTGAAATGAAAATGGTGATTTCTTTTTACCTTCCGACATCGCTACTCTACATCTTACCGTCACATGCTTGTCCTCCAAGCTCTCTCCCTGGCAACCGTGCCAAATTTGGTGTCACTCTAGCACAATGGCAAGTACCAATGTCAGGAGCTTCACCTCATAAATGTCAATCCGTGGAGACGTGAGGACCGGTATGAAGACCAAGAGCAATTGAAGTGCACAAGTGTGTGAGTGAAAGCACACAAGCATCCACACACATACACACATGCACGCAAAAGCTAAGAGCAAAGAGTGGAACAATGGAAGCACTTTGATTGCAAAAGAAAATCTATTACAAAAGCTCAAATCTACAACAAGCTAACCTCAAAAATCAGCTCTCCAGCCCTTTTTATAGTTTTTTGAGTAGTTTTGGTCCTGTCCAGACCTAGTGTCCGGCCTAGTTGAAAATTAGGTTCCAAGGCTTATTTGGGGACTCAAACGGAATCTAAAACTTATGAAAATTGGTAGGATGCTACTTCTAATACTCCTCAAGCTCGAGGACTTCTCCGCTTGAACAAAATGGAGTTGTAAAAATGGAAAATGGTATTTACAATGGTTTTTAGTGACAAAAGTCATTATATCTATAGGGATCTCTTATGAAAGTTTGACATGTGCCTCTTGGAGCTCCCTACATGCTCCTTCTTCTTTTGTGCCCACTTCATTGATGCGCTTCGCTGCTTGTGTGTGACCTTGACTGTCAACACCAAGCCTCTCTCTCCTCATAGGCATGATTGCATGGCAACCATCTCTAGGGTCAAAACAAAAATAATTCCATAAAATATGAAGCCTCTTCTTGAAGCTCCCATTTTGGATTATGAAATTCTTGAAGTTATTGATTCTCTTCCTAATGGAAAAAGTCTCAGGCTGGATGGCCTCACTAATGAGTTTTTCAAGACCTTCAAGCATGTGATGACTACCCCATTATGTCTGGTGTCGCAAGAGGCTATTTCTTTTGGTGCACTACTCAAATGTCTCAATGAAGGCATTATCAAGCTTATTCCCAAAAAAGGTTGGAAAAGAAAAATTGGAAATTGGAATCGAGTTATGAGGTTACAAACAAGTTACAAGAGCCTTGCTAGGGTTCTTGTTAGTTGAATTGCTTGCCACTTACAAAAGTGGATCAATAAGTTTAATTAACCATTTGGCTACAAGCTTATTGGCCATTCCTTAACTTTCTAGAATTCCCAAACCACCTTGATCTTTTTGTCTTATGCAAGTAGCCTATTTAATTTTTGGGACACCCTTGTATTAGGGTCCCCCGTCTAGAGAAAGTTTTTGCACATTCTTTCCAATTTTGACAATCTCTTGGTCCTTTGGTCTCCAACAAAAGAGAAAGTAGATAATAGAAGAAAGAAGAAACATGTTAACCACCATAGCTCACCTCGCTAGGTTGATTTGCATACCTTCCCAGTATTCCAAGTTGTTATTCCTCTGGGGATCAATTGAAAACCATGGTTAGCCAAAATTTGAAGTGGATGTTTAATAATGGCCCTGAAATCCATTTTAGAGTGGTTTATTTTTTGAGCATGATGCCTCATAGGATGTGTTTAGGAAACATCAAAAGGTATCAATGCTAGCTGAATCATTATGGACAAAAGCATTCATGTCATTGGCAAAGAGTCTCAAGATCATTTGTTCATTGAGGGGAAGCAAGAGGCCTTGAATAAGACCTAAATCAGAAGGATGTTTAACAAGGTAGTTGAGACCATTGACAATAATTACAAAAAGAAGAGGGGCCAAAGGGCATCCTTGCTTGATAGAATGTTTTAATCAAATAGCTTGAGAGAGCTTGCCATTGATGTTTATCTACACTGATGCATTTTGTAGAAAGGTTGAGATCACCTTAATGAACTTTTGGTCGCAACCTACGTCGTTCAAACATTGAAGATTGAACTCCCACTCAATTCTATCATAAGCTTTATCAAAGTTGATCTTAAGGAAGAAGACATCTTGACCGGACTCCTCAACAAAAGTCAAACCTTCCCAAACACCAATGGTATCCTTGAGGATGGACCTCCCCTTGATGAACCTTTTTTTATCCTTAGTGATCCACTTTTGTAAGTGGAAAGCAATTCAACTAACAAGAACCCTAGCAAGGCTCTTGTAACTTGTTTGTAACATCATAATTGGATGCCAATTTTCAATTATTCTTTTTCAACCTTTTTTGTGAATAAGCTTGATAATGCCTTCATTGAGACATTTGAGTAGTGCACCAAAAGAAATAGTCTCTTGCCACACCAGACATAATGGAGTAGTCATCACATGCTTGAAGGTCTTGAAAAACTCATTAGTGAGGCCATCCAGCCTGAGACTTTTTCCATTAGGAAGAGAATCAATAACTTCAAGAATTTCATAATCCAAAATGGGAGCTTCAAGAAGAGGCTTCATATTTTATGGAATTATTTTGGTTTTGACCCTAGAGATGGTTGCCATGCAATCATGTCTATGAGGAGAGAGAGGCTTGGTGTTGACAATCAAGGTCACACACAAGCAGCAAAGCGCATCAATGAAGTGGACACACAAGAAGAAGGAGCATGTAGGGAGCTCCAAGAGGCACATGTCAAATTTTCATAAGAAATCCTTATAAATATAGTGACTTTTGTCGCTAAAAACCATTGTAAATACCATTTTCCATTTTTACAACTCCATTTTGTTCAAGCCGAGGAGTCCTCGAGCTTGAAGAGTATTCGTAATTTTTACATTCCGTTTGAGTCCCCAAATAAGCCTTGGAACCTAATTTTTAACTAGGTTGGACACTAGGTCTGGACATGTAAAATTAACGTGGATTATTAGATATAGTATTTTGAAGTTGACCCTCAGGTGAGACTAGGAAACCAAGGAGTTCCAAAGGATTCTGAGCAATACAGGAGAACTTTGGGACTAGAAGACAAGGCTTATGAACTTAAGATCTAGCAGACACTTAGGCAAGGATAGACAAAGCATTAGAGGCTAGTGTCAACCATACAGCTAGGTCATGGGCACAACAACTTAGTGGTTATCCCTACACCTTAAGTTCTGAAACAAGTGACTCAGAAATGTCTTTTAATATGGAAAGACCCACCCATTCCTCAGGTATTGCTTATTTACAGACACCAGAAGGTCCATAAAAGACACAATTGGAATATATTCGGACCAACCGATTAGGTGCTCGCATCTATGAGGATGGTCTAAGACGATCAGTGGTCCAACTCAAAAATCCAGATAAACCTTTTGGACTTGAACACCCAGTGGTTAAGATCGAAGAGGGTTCATATATTGACAAGGAAGGAACCATATATGTGGTTACCAGCTTACCTGATAGGACATATGAGTTTGGAAATATCATTCCTGAGGATGAGCTAGGAGACATGAGCAAGGAGACCTAGGATGAGAACCCAAGACTCCGAGAGGAAAATCTCTGTTGACCAGAGTGCTCACTCCTGAGTGGATTCCTCAAGACAACAAAAGCATTGAACTATTTTTTAATAGAGAAACAGATGAAGCCTTGTGCAGATTCAAGCCAAACCAATCTAACTCAGTAATTACCATCTATGAATTCAAAGACCCTGAGATACCACGTAAAGTTGTCTATCTAGATAACACATCAGAGAAAATATTCTTGGTAATAGAGCATGATAAGCATGCATACACTTGGCAGGGTGAATCAATTTTCCCCCCACCGAGATCTAATGTCTCCCATGGCCTCCAAGGAGCAGGATCATCCAAGACTCATGAAACCCAAAGGGAAAGAACTAGAGAGAGACCGGAGGTAAGCTTTGCACACACTGTGGTCAGAGACAGATCAGGACATGAAGGTGAAAGGCATGAGAGAGAGAGAGACATAGAGCACATAGGCATCAAAGAGATGAACATGAGTTTCCATTGCTCAGAACCCGAGAGCACTCAAGAACCCTTAGACCCTCTCAAGTGGTTAAGGCAATGAAGAACTATTTTGATGGGTTTTGAGATCCTTATGATCATGAGGCCGAGTTCAAACAAGTGTTAAGAGCTGAATAGGTTGAGGAATTGTTCACACAGTTTGAGGCATTTGGTTTGACTCTCAAGGTTACTGCCTTAGCTTGGTTTCAACCTCTAAACAGTCGCAACTATAGAGAGATAGGCCAACTACTAGAAGAATTCATTGTAGAATTTTCCAAGAGTGGCATCAAGCATAACACATAATCCTTGATCCATAGCTTCAAGCAAACACCCCAAGAAACAGTGTGACTTGTAGGAAGAAGGTTTAGACAGTACTTGGAAAGATGCCCTATGCCAGAATTACCCACAGTAGCCAAACAAGTGGCCTTGTTTTTAGATGGCTTATTGAGCATAAAGTTGAGATCATATGTGTACTTGAAGGAGCCTCAATCCATAGAAGAGTGTGTTCGGATATGTATTGACATAGAAGACAACTTGGGTGAGGAGTTAGGGCTGTCCAAACTCTACAAGGATTCTCACAGTTCTACTAGTCATACCTCAAGAACCTCCATTGAGATAGATGAGATAGTAGAGCAAGTTGCCAAAAAGCTAGGAGTTCAAAATAGACAAATGCGACTCAAGATTGCCCATACAATAGGCAAGCTGTTAGACAAAATTTTCAGCAACCTTACCAACAAGGTAGGTATCAAAACCAGTACCAACAGCCATATTATAGGCCACAACAACAATATCAACCTCAATACCAACATCAATATCAAGCACCATATAGGCCACAACCAGTCCTAGGAAACCAAATGCCAAATGCCAAGGGTCACCCCATTGAAGCGATGTTATACATGCGGAGAAGATCACATGGCTAATGTCTGCCCAATGATGGCTCAAACCCAACGAAACTCTAATGCTCCATACTACACTATTGAGAGAAAATACACAAACCATACGGCTCAAGATTGCCCATACAATAGGCAAGCTGTCAGACAAAGTTATCAGCAACCTTACCAACAAGGTAGATATCAGAACCAGTACCAACAGCCATATTATAGGCCACAACAATAATATCAACCTCAATACCAGCAGCAATATTAGGCACCATATAGGCCACAACTAGTCCTAGGAAACCAACCGCCAGCTCTTGCCAATGTGATTCCAGTCAAGTATGCAATGGTAGAGGAAAACCCTAATAGAGCATTGGTACCAATAACCACTTTGGTCTCAGAAAATGACTCTCACGCTCATGGTTCAGGCTACTTCCATGAAGATAGTTCACAAGCTTATTACATAGATTAACCTGAGCAAAGTGAGACTTCTCCATATCAATGTGAGACACCACTTATGGAACAAAATTGGGAGCCAGAATACTCCAATGTCATGTACACAAGTTCCAACCCCAGGCCCCAATTGAGACAAGTAAGACCACAAGCCCCTAGAGGACCATGTTTTAGATGTCAGGGTGACCACTTCATTCGTGAATGCCCCCATTCACTCACTCCAAGGCAAGGACAAAACATCACCATACAAGGCAATTGTCCTGAGTGTGGCAAGGAACATCTCCCTAGAGAGTGTCCTCGGAATCCCTCTAGTGCGCAAAAGGTTACACCCATCAATGTGGTAGGCTTAATGGCTGATTCAAGTTCAGGTAACAGTAACGTGGCTCCTGTACAGGCAATTACTAGGGCACAAGCATTAAAACATGATAAACTAGCTGAGAAGTCAGAGCCGAGTGACTCAAGAGAGCCTAGTAAAAGGAAAACAAGAACATGGAAAGATACCAGGGAGAGAACAAATCTTAAGTGGAATAAAAAGTTATCTGAAATAGAAGAAAGCCGGAAAGATGCCAAAACAAAAATAGAAGACATTGCATCTCAAAGCCCCTCGCATGCTGAACCTCCATCCACACCACCTCATTCCACCCCACCAGTCATTGTAAATAGACCGCAATCAGGGTCTCTTCTTGCAGATCCAACCCTAGAAGGCTTGGACATGATGTTCAAGGCCTATCAGGCTCCACTTCAAGAAGGGCCAACATGTGCAAACCTGGACAAGAGTTACCCTAGAGTAGATTTAGAGATTGAACGGAAAAAAATGTGCATGAAAATGGTAGAAGTAGCTCAAGCTATGCTCGAGACTAGTCAAAAGTTCAATCAGACGAACTCTATCAGACCGGATTTGCATCTCCAGGGCTTACTAGAAAGATTGGAGTAGTTGGTAAACAAGCCACAGGTTTCTTTACCTCCATAGGCTCAACCAGTTGTTGAAAGAGAGATTTCACCAGGAATGAAAACTTATGTTCCTGATTCCATGGATGAGGGAGCACCTCTTTCAATACAACAATACTCTCAAGAGTTCTTGCGGGAAATACAAGAGGAGAAATGGGCCAAGGAGAAGGGTAATCCCCCTCCTATTTCTAAAATCAATGATCTTCACGATCAATTTCCCCAAGACATTCCATCTATCTATGGAGACCAAGCACAGCAACAAGAAGATGAAAGATTAGATTTTGAATCTAATTCTTTACAAGAGTTGCCACAATTCACAGGCTCATGGGAATCTGAATCTCGTCAGATTAGAGCTCCTACAATATTGGTAAGAAATGAAGACTCAGTGGTTCCAAGAAACACCGACGTCGTAAAGAACACTAAGGTTTAGTGTCATCTCACTGTAGAAGAGCTCCTCAAAGTAAAACTTTAGCTATGGAATCATGTGAAGGATCATGTTCCAGAACTTGATTCCAATATGCCAAAAGCAAGCTCTAAGCAAAAAGTCCCAGAGATACCTCTAGACAAGATAGGAGACATGAGCAAAGGTGAAGAAGGTAATACTTATCTTCCAATCACCTACCAAGGTTACACAACCAAAGCAACCGTAGATTCAGGTGCTGGTGTTGCAATTGCGCCCACCTCCCTGTGGAAGCGATGGGGCAAACCTACATTAAGACCAACTAGAATGAAGCTTCAAATGGTAGACGGTCATTTTGAAAGACCTCTAGGATTGCTAGAAGGGATAACTCTAACCACTTGTGGTGTAGAGTTTAAACACACATTTGCCATATGTGACTTTGAGAAAAATAATGTCTATGAGATGATCCTAGGAAGACCCTTCCTACGACAATTGCAAATAGTACAGGATTGGGGAACCAACTCCTTGTACTTATAGCACTTAAGGGTCACCACCAAGGTCAATCTAAAGGATTATACCTTCAGAGATGTACGACCCCTACAGTGGAATCCCGTCCACAAAGCAAAAGAAGATTCTATCTTTGTGCATTCTGGAAGTTCACCTGATCCATCCTGGTTGCATGAAGATACTCACTTGTGGATGTGCAAGGTCGCAGAGGAAGAAGAAAAGCACCTAAAAGCAAGAGAAGAAGGAACTTCCCCAGGAGATAGACCAGCTAAAGACCCAGCCTATACACTGATGATTTTTCCATGATATTTCAGTGTTCATGTGTCAACCCTTGCTAGAAGAGTGTGATCCTAGTGAGGTCATAGAAGAAGAAGAGAATGACGATGATCTAGAGTACATTGTGATGGATAGTTGCTTCATCTCAGAGGAGCACTATCTAGAAGATGTAGGAGTACTGACTCAAAAAGAAGAAGAACCTCTCACAAGCATTGCAACTGTAAATTCAAAGGATGGGAGTGAAGGTAGTAAAAAGAAAACGAAAAGAAAAGCAGTGAAACAAGAAGAGGAGGAATCATTGTTTGAAGTACGAGAAAACTTCAAGAAATATGAAGTGGAAGACCGGAAGATTTTGGTACGAATGCCTAAGAGAGAGGCCATTATAGGAGAAGCTTATGATAACAAAGAAAAAACCAAGAAAATTGTTGTAACCATTGAAGAGAACGAAGAGATGCACATACATAGGAGATGACCTAAGTGCAAAAGAAGAAGCAGAGCTGGTAGCTCTATTATGGGAATATAGGGACGTGTTTGCATGGCACTATAGAGATTTGAAGGGAGTAGATCCAAAAAATTTTCTCTCATACTATCCCCATGACTGCTGATGCCAAACCCACCAAACAAAAGCCCTATACATATAATGACACTTATGCAGTTAAAATAAAAGAAGAAATTGATAGGTTGATTGAAGCTGGATTTATGTTGGGACACCCTTTTATTAGGGTCACCCATCTAGAGAAAGTTTCTGCACATTCTTTCCAATTTGACAATCTCTTGGTCGTTTGGTCTCCAACAAAAGAGAAAGTAGATAATCAAAGAAAGCAGAAACATTTTAACCACCATAGCTCACCTCGCTAGGTTGATTTGCATACCTTCCTAGTATACCAACTTGTTATTCCTGTGGGGATCAATTGAAAACCATGGTTAGCCAAAATCTGAAGTGGATGTTTAATAATGGCCCTGAAATCGATTTTAGAGTGGTTTATTTTTTGAGCATGATGCCTCATAGGATGTGTTTAGGAAACATCAAAACGTATCAATGCTAGCTGAATCATTATGGACAAAAGCATTCATGTCATTGGCAAAGAGTCTCAAGATCATTTGTTCATTGAGGGGAAGCAAGAGGCCTTGAATGAGACCTAAATCAGATTGATGTTTAACAAGGTAGTTGAGACCATTGACATAAATTACAAAAAGAAGAGGGGCCGAAGGGCATCCTTGCTTGATAGAATGTCTTAATCAAATATCTTGAGAGAGCTTGCCATTGATGTTTATCTACGTCACTCATGCATTTTGTAGCAAGGTTGAGATCACCTTAATAAACTTTTGGTTGCGACTAGGTCTTTCAATGATTGAAGAATGAACTCCCACTCAATTCTATCATAAGCTTTATCAAAGTTGATCTTAAGGAAGAAGACATCTTGAGCGGACTCCTCAACAAAATTTAAACCTTCCCAAATATCAATGGTATCCTTGAGGATGGACCTCCCCTTGATGAACCTTTTTTCATCCTCACTGATCCACTTTTGTAAGTGGCAAGCAATTCAACTAACAAGAACCCTAGCAAGGCTCTTGTAACTTGTTTGTAACATCATAATTGGATGCCAATTTTCAATTTTTCTTTTTCAACCTTTTTTGTGAATAAGGTTGATAATGCCTTCATTGAGACATTTGAGTAGTGCACCAAAAGAAATAGCCTCTTGCCACACTAGACATAATGGAGTAGTCATCACATGCTTGAAGGTCTTGAAAAACTCATTAGTGAGGTCATCCAGCCTCGGACTTTTTCCATTAGGAAGAGAATCAATACATTCAACAATTTCATAATCCAAAATGGGAGCTTCAAGAAGAGGCTTCATATTTATGGAATTATTTTGGTTTTGACCCTAGAAATGGTTGCCATGCAATGATGCCTATGAGGAGAGAGGCTTGGTGTTGACAGTCAAGGTCACACACAAGCAGCCAAGCGCATCAATGAAGTGGACACACAAGAAGAAGAAGCATGTAGGGAGCTCCAAGGGGCACATGTCAAATTTTCATAAGATATCCCTATAAATATAGTGACTTTTGTCACTAAAAACCATTGTAAATACCATTTTCCATTTTTACAACTCCATTTTGTTGAGGCCGAGGAGTCCTTGAGCTTGAGGAGTAATAGAAGTAGCATCCTACCAATTTTCATAATTTTTAGATTCTGTTTGAGTCCCCAAATAAGCCTTGCAACCTAATTTTTAACTAGGCCGGACACTAGGTCTAGACATGGCCAAAACTACTCAAAAAACTATAAAAAGGACTGGAAAGCTCATTTTTTAGGTTAGCTTGTTGTAGATTTGAGCTTCTGTAATAGATTTTCTTTTGCAATCGAAGTCCTTCCATTGTTCCACTCTTTTCTCTTACCTTGTGTGCACGTGTGTGTATGTGTGTGCATGGTTGTGTGCTTTCACGCACGCACTTGTGCACTTCACTTTCCAGCGACATTCAACAAGTGTCGAATATCGTGGTTGCATCGCGACATTTGACAAGTGTCCAATATTGTGATTGTCTTATGACATTTGACAAGTGTCGAGCGTAGTGGAGATCAAGTGTTGTGATACGTGTCAAGTGTCGTGTGTCGTGATCTCAGGTGTCGTGTGGCAAAGTTTCACGACATCTAACAAGTGTTGAGTGTCATGTAGGGCCAAGTATTGCGATATCCCTTGGGTGTCGAGTGTCGTGCTAAGGGCCAAGTGTCGCGACATCTGCCAAATATCGTGTATCGTCTACTTCCAAGTATCATCGATATCTACTAAGTACTGTGTGTCACCTGTTTTGAAGTAATCCCATAAAGGTCATGTTTCCCTGTTTTAACCCCCAGAACCCTAAATTAGCATAACTTTCTCATACGAAATATGTTTGAAGTGATTTTGGGTTTGTTGGGAAGCTTGTGGGGATTTGTTGATATATGTTGATAGTGATGTGTGTTAATACACTTAGGACCACCGAGGAAGTCTTCTCCCTTTTAAGGGCATTTTTTCCCCAACTTGTTTATATGCCTATAACCATAATGGATCACTTATCTTTTGTATGTTCACTTTGTAATACACCTTGTTGTGTTGTTCTCGAAGCATCAGTAGTCCTCAAACTCCAAGAGGGCACTTGTGCATGGAGAGGGTGCTTGCATATACTACATCTTCCTTGTGCTCTTTGTGTGCTGCATGAGTCCTCAAAGTCCAAGAGGGCACTTGTGCATGGAGTGGGTGCTTGCATATACTACATCTTGTAAATAGCAATGTATCACATTCATTTTATAGCCATACGCCTTTGTTACCTTTGTAATGTATCATTCTATCTTTGGATTACTTCTTTTCTTATGTAATGCATGTATATTTTTCCTTCAAAAGGACCCATGGGACCCTCAAATCCCACAAATCAAGGGTTGCATAAAACTATCTAGAAAACATTACAAAATAGGTTGATAACCCTTTTGTTCCCCTCATAGGGGGGAAATTTTCTTTTAATCTTACTACTCTCAACGAAAAACACTCTGTGATGTCTAAAAGGTGGTGGATTCTTACAATCGGAAATTCTTTTGCATAAAAGGAAAAGGGACTTTTCGATCGACCATTATTTAGGAGGGTGACCAAGTTTGGTGGCACACCTCTCTTTCCAGCTCTTCCAGAGGGTCTCACCTGTTTTAGCATTCCACAATGTTGAGGAACAATTGATCGCTTCACCCAATAGTGCTTGCTTCCAATTGATTTGACCATGCAACAACATGATTCTCCCAAGGGCCTGCCAAATTGATATTGATTGGCAACATGAAAAGAAGAGGTGTCCCAGGTCCTCATTGCCATGAAGGCATTGTTTACACCACAAAGGGGTCCACTAATTTTGTTAGCTTTTACATTGGTCTGAATTCCCTAGTGGAGGATTTTCCACATAAGAACTGATTTTGTAACCTTGATGAGGGGATGCCAAAGGTATTGACACTTAAAATCCCACCTAAAACTCAACTAATCCAGACACCATCTCCTATTAAGCATTACATGAAAGTCCACATTCTTCTTGAATTTTAGAAATTTATCAAGACTATTGCCATTGTGCCATCTAAGACCCTCAATGTGAGGGGAGTCATGCCGAATAAGTAGGAGAGTCCTCAAGCACTCCTAAGCATTCAATCTACTCCACAACATGCACCATTTTGCATAGTCCATTCTCCTAGGTGAGTCAATGTCCTCAAATCTAATCCATTGTCATGCTTCTTGATTTGAGATGTGTTTCCATAAACACAAACCTTTGTTCCAAAGCTTCTTAAATTTTTGGAGGTTCCAAGACTCAACACCTCTAATGCCCTTGATAGATAACCATATCAAATCAATTTGTCTAACATTGGCTACCATTTCCAATCTTCATTGATCTTGACAAACTATTTTACCATGTTCCAACTCTTGCATAGGGAGCAAACTAAGCTCAAACCTATGGGAGTCACGTGATAGGGGGAGAACAAAAGAGTGAGAAGATCAAGTCCCTTCCACCCACGAAGGCCCACAAGCGTAAGAGCACTCTTATTTCTAAAAATTAGTTTGACCCAAGAGGCATCCCTATTGCTTCATGCTTTAATTAACCATTTTGCTACAAGCTTATTTGTCACGAGGAAGGAGATGAGGAAGAGAGCTCACACACACACTCAAGGAGAAGCACACACACAGATTGAGGCAAGGAAGAAGGATCTTCTTCTTCTTCTTCTTCTATTACATAAAAGGAATGTACAAGAATGACCTAAAAACAAGAGTGAGCTGGCAAGAAACAAATGTGCCATCACTCTCGGTAGATAAATCTAATAAAGCTCAATGAAGTATCCCTGACATATACCGACGTGACCACTATACATGTCAAAGAAACAAAAAACTGGTACGTGTCATCCTGGATCATCACATGTTGAGCTTGATATCTCAACACTCCCCCTCAAGCTCAATGCCATATCCTGTAATCCAAGCATCTTCCAAAACTTCTTCAACTTCTCAGCTCCAAGTGTTGTGGTTAAAATATCAGCAACCTGCTCATCTGTTCTCACATATACAAGATCAATATCACCTGCTAATACCTTCTCTCTGATGAAGTGATAATGTACCTCGATATGCTTTGTTTTAGCATGAAAAACAGGGTTCCATGCTAACTGTATGCTGCTAAGATTATCACAATAGATAGTGATAGGCTTTTGCACTTCAACACCTAAATCTGCAAGTAACATCTCCAGCCATGATGCCTCACATGCTTCCATTGTAGCACCTCTGTACTCAGCCTCTGTACTCGACAAAGCAACAGTGGGTTGCTTCTTACTGCTCCATGTAATAGCTGCACCTCGAAGTGAGAAAAGAAAGCCACTAGTAGATCTTCTATCTGGAGTACTACCAGCCCAATCTGCATCGGTGTATCCATGAACCTGCAAATCTACACCAGCTTCATAAAACAATGCATAATCCAAAGTAGCACTCACATAACATAGAGTGCACCTCAGAGCATCCAAATGTGGCTTCCTGGGAACCTGCATAAATTGACTTTCAAGTCCAACAGTGTAGCTTAAATCAGGCCTTGTAATTGTAAGATATATAAGACTTCCCACAATTTTCTTGTACATAGTAGCATTTTCCAATGCTTCACCTGATGTAGTATCCAATTTCAAATTCTGATCTAAAGGCATAGCATACTTTTGCAGCATATTCAAGGCAGATTGCCTTTGCGACATCCATATACCTGTTTCTGTATGTATAAACTCAATGCCCAAGAAATAGCGCAGCACACCAAGATCTTTCATGTCAAATTCCTGCATAAGAAGTTTCTTTACCTCTTTGATGCTTTCTTCATTATCACCACCTATTATCAGATCATCAACATAAATAGCCACAATAGTGATGCCATCATCAACCTTCCTTGCATATAGTGAATGATCTGCATCACACATAGAAAACCCAATGCTGGTTAAGTAATCAGCAATCCTTGCATGCCATGCACGCGGAGCCTGCTTCAGCCCATACAAAGCCTTTTGCAGCCTATAAACATATTCTGGATGCTTTGAATCTTCATATCCTTGTGGTTGGTCCATATATACTTCTTCCTGTAACTCACCATGTAGGAAAGCATTCTTCACATCCATCTGATGCAAAGTCCATCCTTTTGCTATAGCTAATGCAACAAGTGTTCTGACAGTAGAAATTTTAGCTACAGGGTTGAGTGTTTCCTCATAATCAATGCCATATGTCTATGCATAACCTTTAGCTACCAATCGTGCTTTATACCTGCTTATGCTACCATCAACATTATGCTTTACCTTGTAAACCCATTTGCAGCCTATGGATTTCTTTCCTTGCAGCAATGGAACTAGCTTCCATGTATCATTTCCATAAAGTGCAACCATCTCCTCATCCATAGCTTTTTCCCAATCTGCATTACCAATTGCATCATCAAAACAAGAAGGTTCAGCATCTTGTATTACCTTTGTCATGTAGGCACAATGGCGAGCCATGTAACTATCATATGTCAATCGTTGCACTGAATTACGCATCCTCCGAGATCTTCTTGGTCCTAGGTCACTTCTTCTTGTATCATCTGCATGTGCCCTTCTTACTACCGAAGTCTTCACAAAGGGCAATCCAAGTTCCTCATCAAGACTCTTTTCTGAACCGCTTGAATCTCCATCAACGTCTTGAAAACCTGCACCTATTTTACTACCAGCAGAAAGCTTTTCTTTACCTTTCTTGGATGTATTTGATGAATTTGTTGGACTGAAATTTCAACGCAATCTTCCACTCCATGGATTTGAGTTGGAACTATTGCTTGGTGATGCACCCGGTCCACTCAAAACTTGAGATTCTACACTAGATTTTTCAGCATTTTCTTTGTCATTTGGTTCAAGATTCAGTCCTTCTTTGGCATCTGCATAGAAGCTTGACATTTCATCAAATACCACATCTCTGCTCACCTTCACCTCTCGTGTGAGTGGGTTATAACATTTGTACCCCTTTTGCTCAAGGGAATATCCAACGAAGACACATTTTTCTGCTTTCGTATCAAGCTTCGTCCTCAACTCATCTGGAACATGTACATATGCAATACAGCCAAAAACTTTTAGATGTGATAAGTTTGGCTTTTTACCTGTAAACTTCTCTTCAAGTCTAGCTTGATGTACAACAGCAGTCGGAGTTCTGTTCATGATGTATACAACAGTATGCACAGCTTCTGCCCAATAACAATGAGGCATATTCTTCTCAGCCATCAAGGCTCTTGCTATTTCTGCAATATGTCTATTTTTGTGTTCAACAACACCATTCTGTTGTGGTGTGTACCTGCATGAAAACTGATGCACACACAGATTGAGGCAAGGAAGAAGAATCTTCTTCTTCTTCTTCTATTACATAAAAAGAATGTACAAGAATGACCTAAAAACAAGAATACAACCAGTGCAATATATAAAGACCAATACATAAGGAAAAACCTAATGTCCGCGAATGAGTGAGCTCGCAAGAAACAAATGTGCCATCACTCTCGGTAGATAAATATAATAAAGCTCAATGAAGTATCCCTGACATATACCGACGTGACCACTATACATGTCAGAGAAACGAAAAACTGGTACGTGTCATCCTGGATCATCACATGTTGAGCTTCATATCTCAACATTATTGGACATTCCTTAAATTTCTAGAATTCCCAAGCCACCTTCATCTTTTTGTCTTATGCAAGTAGCCTATTTACTTTTTGGGACACCCTTTTAGTAGGGTCCCTCGTCTAGAGAAAGTTTTTGCACATTCTTTCCAATTTGACAATCTCTTGGTCACTTGGTCTCCAACAAAAGAGAAAGTAGATAATCGAAGAAAGAAGAAACATGTTAACCACCATAGCTCACCTTGCTAGGTTGATTTGCATACCTTCCAAGTATACCAACTTGTTATTCCTGTGGGGATCAATTGAAAACCATGGTTAGCCAAAATCTGAAGTGGATGTTTAATAATGGCCCTGAAATCGATTTTAGAGTGGTTTATTTTTTGAGCATGATGCCTCATAGGATGTGTTTAGGAAACATCAAAAGGTATCAATGCTAGTTGAATCATTATGGACAAAAGCATTCACGTCATTGGCAAAGAGTCTCAAGATCATTTGTTCATTGAGGAGAAGCAAGAGGCCTTGAATAAGACCTAAATCAGATTGATATTTAACAAGGTAGTTGATACCATTGACAATAATTACAAAAAGAAGAGGGGCCCAAGGGTATCCTTGCTTGATAGAATGTTTTAATCAAATAGCTTGAGAGAGCTTTCCATTGATGTTTATCTACACTAATGCATTTTGTAGCAAGGTTGACATCACCTTAATGATCTTTTGGTCGCAACCTAGGTCTTTCAAAGATTGAAGAATGAACTCCCACTCAATTCTATCATAAGCTTTATCAAAGTCGATCTTAAGGAAGAAGACATCTTGAGCGGACTCCTCAACAAAAGTCAAACCTTCCCAAACATCAATGGTATCCTTTGTCACGAGGAAGGAGATAAGGAAGAGAGCTCACACACACACTCTCACTCTCAAGGGGAAGCACACACACAGATTGAGGCAAGGAAGAATGATCTTCTTCTTCTTCTTCTATTACATAAAAGGAATGTACAAGAATGACCTAAAAACAAGAATACAACAAGTGCAATATATAAAGATCAGTACATACGGAAGAACCTAATATCCGCGAATGAGTGAGCTGGCAAGAAACAAATGTGCCATCACTCTCGATATATAAATCTAATAAAGCTCAATGAAGAATCCCTAACATATATCGGTATGACCACTATACATGTCAGAGAAACGAAAAACTGGTACGTGTCATCCTGGATCATCACATGTTGAGCTTGATATCTCAACACTCCCCCTCAAGCTCAACGCCATATCCTGTAATCCAAGCATCTTTCAAAACTTCTTTAACTTCTGAGCTCCAAGTGCTTTGGTGAAAATATCAGCAACCTGCTCATCTGTTCTCACATAAACAAGATCAATATCACCTACTAATACCTTCTCTCTGATGAAGTGATAATGTACCTCGATATGCTTTGTTCTAGCATGGAAAACAGGGTTCCGTGCTAACTATATGCTACTAAGATTATCACAATAGATAGTGATAGGCTTTTGCACTTCCACACCTAAATCTGCAAGTAACATCTCCAGCCATGATGCCTCACATGCTGCCATTGCAGCACCTCTATACTCAGCCTCTCTACTCGACAAAGCAACAGTGGGTTGCTTCTTGCTGCTCCATGTAATAGCTGCACCTCCAAGTGAAAAAAGAAAGCCACTAGTAGATCTTCTATCTGGAGTACTACCAGCCCAATCTGCATCGGTGTATCCATGAACCTCCAACTCCACACTAGCTTCATAAAACAATGCATAATCCAAAGTAGTACTCACATAACATAGAGTGTGCCTCAAAGCATCCAAATGTGACTTCCTAGGAACCTGCATAAACTGACTTTCAAGTCCAACAGTATAACTTAGATCAGGCCTTGTAATTGTGAGATATATAAGACTTCCCACAATCTTCCTGTACATAGTAGCATTCTCCAATGCTTCACCTGATGTAGTATCCAATTTCAAATTCTGATCTAATGGCATAGAAATTGGCTTACAATCAGCCATACCATACTTTTGCAGCATATTCAAGGCATATTGCCTTTTCATGTCGAATTCTTGCATAAGAAGTTTCTTTACCTCTTTGATGCTTTCTTCATTATCACCACCTACAATCAGGTCACCAACATAAATAGCCACAATAGTGATGCCATCATCAACCTTCCTTGCATATAATGAGTGATCTGCATCACACATAGAGAACCCAATGCTGGTTAAGTAATCAGCAATCCTTGCATGCCATGCATGAGGGGCTTGCTTCAGCCCATACAAAGCCTTTTGCAACCTGCAAACATATTCTGGATGCTTTGAATCTTCATATCCTTATGGCTGGTCCATATATACTTCTTCCTGTAACTCACCATGTAGGAAAGCATTCTTCACATCCATCTGATGCAAAGTCCATCCTTTTGCTGTAGCTAATGTAACAAGTGTTCTGATAGTAGACATTTTAGCTATAGGGCTCAATGTTTCCTCATAATCAATGCCATATGTTTGTGCATAACCTTTAGCTACCAATCGTGCTTTATACCTGTACCATCAGCATTATGCTTTACCTTGTAAACCCATTTGCAGCCTATGGATTTCTTTCCTTGTGGCAATGGAACCAGCTTCCATGTATCATTTCCATAAAGTGCAGCCATCTCCTCATCCATAGCTTTTTCCCAATCTGCATTACCAATTGCATCTTCAAAACAAGAAGGTTCAGCATCTTGTATTACCTTTGTCATGTAGGCACAATGGTGAGCCATGTAACTATCATATGTCAATCGTTGCACTGAATTACGCATCCTCCCAGATCTTCTTGGTCCTGGGTCACTTCTTCTTGTATCATTTGCATGTGCCCTTCTTACTCCTGGAGTCTTCACAGAGGGCAATCCAAGTTCCTCATCAATACTCTTTTCTGAACCACTTGAATCTCCATCAACATCTTCAAAACCTGCACCTGTTTTACTACCAGCAAAAAGCTTTTCTTTACCTTTCTTGGATGTATTTGATGAATTTGCTGGATTGAAATTTCCATGCAATCTTCCACTCCATGGATTTGAGTTGGAACTATTGCTTAGGGATGCATCCGGTCCACTCAAAACTTCAGATTCTGCACTAGATTTTTCAGCATTTTCTTTGTCATTTGGTTCAAGATTCAGTCCTTCTTTGGCATCTGCATAGAAGCTTGACATTTCATCAAATACCGCATCTCTGCTCACCTTCACTTGTCGTGTGAGTGGGTTATAACATTTGTACCCCTTTTGCTCAAGGGAATATCCAATGAAGACACATTTTTCTGCTTTCGGATCAAGCTTCGTCCTCAACTCATCTGGAACATGTACATATGCAATACAGCCAAAAACTTTCAGATGTGATAAGTTTGGCTTTTTACCTGTAAACTTCTCTTCAGGTGTAGCTTGATGTATAGTAGTAGTCGGAGTTCTGTTCATGATGTATACAGCAGTATGCATAGCTTCTGCCCAATAACAATGAGGCATATTCTTCTCAGCCATCAAGGCTCTTGCTATTTCTGCAATATGTCTATTTTTACGTTCAGCAACACCATTCTGTTGTGGTGTGTACCTGCATGAAAACTGACGCCGAATTCCATGATTTTTAGAAAACTACTGAACTCATTTGACATGTATTCACCTCCTCCATCAGATCTTAATGTTTGAATGTACTTCCCTGTCTGCTTTTGCACCATAGCTTTAAAACTCTGGAAGTGAGTGAACACCTCGCTCTTCTCTTTCATGAAATATACCCATACTTTGCGTGTATGATCATCAATGAAGGTAACATAAAACCTGCAACCACCCATAGATGTGGTCTTTGCTAGAACCCAAACATCTGTATGTACTACTTCTAGTACATTCTCACTAACATGCTTGTCATGTGGAAATGATGCTCTTGACTGTTTACCAAATTGACATGTTGCACATACCTTTTGCATTTCTGCAACTTTGAAATTTGGTAGTCCATGGACAATCTCCTTTGACTGCATCATTTTCAGCCTTTGCAAGTTTGCATGTCCAATCCGTTTGTGCCATATCTCTATATCTGCAATAATTCCTGCACCTTTTGCAAACATGGCTGCATTCATTTCAGGAATCTTCACATTTAAGGTGAACATCCTACCCACTTTGTTTCCTTTGGCAACCAATTGTCCATCCTGCTTGTACTCTTCTACATATAATCCATCAGCATTGAACCTGACTTGTAATCCCTGGTCAACCATTTGTCCAACAGAAACCAGATTCTTTGTTATATTTGGAACATGCAACACATCAACAAGATGTTTTACCTTCCTGTCCTCCATAGACAATGCTATGTTTCCTGTATGCTCAATAGGATGCGATGTATCATCACCTGTTTCAACATATCCAGGAACTGGCATTTTCTGCAAACTACTAAACCATTCTGCATGACTGGTCATGTGATTTGAAGCACTTGAATCAACATACCAGACATTATCATTTGATTTTGAAACACCAGCAGACATCGTATTCATCATGTGATGTTGAACCATAAACACCTTCTTAGAATCATCTGCACTTGTGGATGCATAGTTGTTTTGCTGCCTTCTGTTATTTTGATTCTTTAACCTGCAATCACGTTCAAAGTGTCCAGGTTTACCACAATTCCAACATCCTTTACTAACATTACCTGAATCATTTCTTTGGAAATTTCTGCGACCTCTTTGGCTCCCCCTGCCTCGAAACTATCCTCTTCCTCCTGCATGATTCTATTGTTGACCTTGGTCTTGGTTACTGTTTCCTCTTCCACTTCCAAAACCTCTACCTTTGCCTCTTCCTCTGCCAAAGTAGAATACCTGCTCAGAACTAGGCTTTCCTTGGGAGTTTGAGTCCTCACCAAGATTCTTTTCTTTAATAATCAGCATAGATACCAGATCAGCAAAATTCGGAATATTTTCCCTCGTCTGTATGGAAGTTCTGAATTGCTTATATGCAGCTCCTAAACCACGAAGGCACACTTCCACCTTATCATCATCATCTACATTCACGCCAATAGATGCAAGTGACTCACATATGCCTTTGATTTTAAGAGTGTAGTCACTTATCGACATACTCTTCTTTTCTAATGTATGCAGCTCGTTCTTGAGTTGCAATTTCCGTGCCTTTGTATTAGTCTCATACAAAGTGACCAAGCTGTTCCAAGCCTCTTTTGGAGTCTTGGCATCCTGTATGTGTCCAATCATGCTATCTTGTATGCTAACAGATAGCCAATACATTACCTTTCGTGCTCCTTGATTCCAATCCTCATATGCTCTTAATTGATCTGAAGTCCGATTCCTTTCTGGTAACTGTAGAGCATTTTCATTCTCTCCTTCGATGTACTTCCACTAGCCTTTAGCCATCAGGAAATTCGTCATTCTGAATCTCCAAACATGGAAGTTGTTCTTGTCCAGCTTATCGCTCATAAGCTGACTCATTCCATCTGCGTTTGCCATTTCTGCAACAATTCACAACACTGCAAAACACTACAAGCAGCACTTCTGCTTGAACACTGTCGCACTATGACGTGACAGTTCGATCTCAGAAAAACACAGTTTTCGTGTATCAACAGTACACGGAATCGCTTGAAATTCTGGATCTGGAATATATGAGTATCGCCGAACACAACGCAAGTTACAATTTCTGAAACTGACCTGGTTTTTTTGTGGGCCCCACCTTGCGGGCTCGAAATGGTAGCAAACGACAATTTTTGTAGCAAACGGAGGCCGTTTGTGAAATCACGTTTTCTCCATGCCTTGCCACGTAGTCTTCACCATTGCCTTCTCCACAAGCTCTCTACAGCCACGCTGGCTCTGATACCATGTCACGAGGAAGGAGATAAGGAAGAGAGCTCACACACACACTCTCACTCTCACGGAGAAGCACACACACAGATTGAGGCAAGAATGATCTTCTTCTTCTTCTATTACATAAAAGGAATGTACAAGAATGACCTAAAAACAAGAATACAACAAGTGCAATATATAAAGATCAGTACATATGGAAAAACCTAATATCCGCAAATGAGTGAGCTGGCAAGAAACAAATGTGCCATCACTCTCGGTAGATAAATCTAATAAAGCTCAATGAAGTATCCCTGACATATATCGGTATGACCACTATACATGTCAGAGAAACGAAAAACTGGTACGTGTCATCCTGGATCATCACATGTTGAGCTTGATATCTCAACATCCTTGAGGATGGACCTCCCCTTGATGAACCTTTTATTATCCTTACTGATCCACTGTCGTAAGTGGCAAGCAGTTCAACTAACAAAAACCCTAGCAAGCATCTTGTAACTTGTTTGTAACATCATAATTGGATTCCATCTTTCAATTTTTCCTTTTCAACCTTTTTTGTGAATAAGCTTGATAATGCCTTTATTGAGACATTTGAGTAGTGCACCAAAAGAAATAGCCTCTTGCATCACCAGACATAAGTCATCACATGCTTGAAGGTCTTGAAAAACTCATTAGTGAGGCCATCCAGCCTCAGACTTTTTCCATTAGGAAGAGAATCAATAAATTCAAGAATTACATAATCCAAAATAGGAGCTTGAGGAAGAGGCTTCATATTTTATGGAATTATTTTGGTTTTGACTCTAGAGATGGTTGCCACGCAATCATGCATATGAGGAGAGAGAGGCTTGGTGTTGACAGCCAAGGTCACACACAAGCACCCAAGCGCATCAATGAAGTGGACACACAAGAAGAAGGAGCATGTAGGGATGCCTTTAAAAGGGAGAAGACTTCCTCGGTGGTCCTAAGTGTATTAACACACATCATTATCAACATATATCAACAAATCCCCACGAGCTTTCCAACAAATCCAAAATCACTGCAAACGGATTTTGTATGAGAAAGTTATGCCAGTTCAGGGTTCTAGGGGTTAAAACAGGAAAACGAGACCTCTCTGGGATTACTTCAAAACAGGCGACACACGACACTTAGTAGATATCGATGATACTTGAAAGTAGTTGACACACGATATTTGGCAGATGTCGCGACACTTGGCCCTTAGCACGGCACTCAACACCCAAGGGATATCGCGATACTTGGCCCTACACAACACTCAACACTTGTCAGATGTCACGATACTTTGCCACACGACACCTGATATCACGACACATGACACTTGATAGGTATCGTGACACTTGATCTCCACTACACTCGACACTTGTCAAATGTCGTGAGACAATCATGATATCCAACTCTTGTCAAATGTCGCGATGCAACCACGATATTCGTCACTTGTTGAATGTCACCGAACTTTCACATGACACTCGACATCTACCACAAATCGCGATAGCACATTCACAACATCTGACACTTGCTGAGTCATGACACACCATATCTCTCAAATGTCGCGAGGAATCTCACGATACCCAACACCTGTCAGATGTCGTGAAAAAAATTCCATGATATCCGACGCTCCTCAGGTGTCGCAGAATAAATCACAACACTCGACACTCGTCAAGTGTCGCGAAGAAAATCCCAGGATACCTGATATCTGCCAGATGTCACAAAAAATCTCACGATATCCGACGTGGCTAGATATCACGACACTCAACCACAGGAGATCATGACATCTAGATGTCAGGACACTCAACCGTGGGAGAACACGACACCTGGATTTTTTGGAGTCCAAATTCAAAATTTTTGCAAATATGAGTAGCTTGTGCCCTCCTTTTCACTCTTATGTGTCTGTAGATGCAAAATCTCTCCTCAAACCCGCGATATCACACTCACGACATTTGGCATAGGTCACGTCAAGTTTGGGATAGTTCACTCAATTTTTGGGTAGATTGAGGTGTATTTATTGAGTGTTTCGGTTTTGCACCCTCTCTAAGGTTCTTTCTCACAACCATAAGTGCAAACGAAGTGAATCTATGGGCAAAAACTGAAAAAATCAGAGAAGATGAAGGTGGGAGGAGATGGTGATGAAGATGGAAAAAAAATCAGAAACTGAATTGAAAATGGTGATTTTTTTTACCTTCCAATGTCGCTACTCTATGTCTTACCGTCACATGCTCCTCCTCCAAGCACTCTCTCCGGCAACGGCGCAAAATTTGGTGTCACTCTAGCACAATGGCAAGAACCAATGTGAGGAGCTTCAACTCATGAATGTCAATCCGTGGAGACGTGAGAACCGATATGAAAACCAAGAGCAAGTGAAGTGGACAAGTGCATGAGTGAAATGATGGAGAGTGTTAATCTCCAAAAGAACAACCTACTCTTGAATTTAGAACACCTCTATATCAAGAGTAAGTCAAAACCTTCACTAAATTAGAGGTCCAATATCCAAATTATCAAAATTGAGAAAATCTGTGAAGAAGATGAAACACTAAAAAGTCTGCTGCATAATTTCTTCACATTGACCTATCAAACATGTAAAGTTTTTTATGAAATTTTGTACGAAGTATCTCCTAGAGATTGCGCACCTCCTCCAAGTTGAATTACTTCAAAAGCTTTAGTATAACTTGAGAAATCAACTTCACAAGTTACCTATGTCTGAAACTGTCATTCAGAACAGTCGATTTTACACCTGTAACTTTTAAGACTTGGTTCTCCTTGAATAGAACCCGTTTAAGCAAATGCTTCTAGCCATGAGTAGCTTATCTTCCAACTTAAAGATTAAGTCCTCACTCATGCAAAACTTTAAACTGTGCTGGGAGAAATGATCAAAACATTAAGTTCAAAATCTGCACCTATTTTAGGAACCTGTGAACACACTTCACATATGAATGTTCCTACACTTAATTCTCTAAGCCTGATTACAATTGGAAGCTAAAACTTTGTACAGAGGTCGAGCAACTCTAGACTTAGACTTGTACAGAAGCATTTCACAATTGATCTACTGTAGAAGGAGAAGACACAGAAACATCGGGCGCAATATTTTCGATTACTCAGGAAAAATTACAGTTGAGTGATGAGAGAAAACTCAACTAACTTTTTCATCTATCTCATGACATCTAACTTCCTTTTTCTCAACTTCTATGCTCTCCCAAAATTCTCTCATATGCTCTCATACTTGCCCTGACTTTTCTCAAAGTATTTATAGATAAATTTGTACAAGATTCTTACTAACCAAAGATCTAAGTCAGCTATGACTATACTAATGTACATATGTGTACACTTCTCTTATCCTCTGAATGCAATCTTCTTTCAAACTTCAAGAATTGATTCTTCCTTCATCCTTTAATCTTCCAAGCCTTCAATTGGTGATTGGTCTGCACCAAGAGCTCCCCCTCAATCATCAATTGAGGTTTTCTCTGTCTTCTTTATACCTGCCATGTCCTTGAACCTTTGTAACTTTGGTCCATCCAAGCCTTTTGTAAGCATATCAGCTATTTGATCTTTTGTTGAAGTATGGATTATTTCAATCTCTTTATCCATCACCTTCTCTCTTAGAAAGTGATACTGAATCTCAATGTGTTTGGTCCTGGCATGAAAAACAGGATTAGCAGCTAAATACAATGAACTCATGTTATCTCCATATATAATTGGTATCCCATGTACAATGTCAAAACTCTTCATCAAGGTCTTGAGCCAAATCACTTCTTTTGCAGCTTCAACCATGCCTTTATACTCAGCTTCTGTGGAAGACAAAGCAACTGTATGTTGCTTCTTAGAACACCATGAGATTAACTTATCTCCCACATAACACATGTATCCATAGGTTGATCTTCTATCATCTGGATTACCTGCCCAATCTGCATCACTATAAATTTTGATATTTGTATCTGAGGTAAACCCATAATACAAACCCTCATTGAGTGTACCCTTAATGTACCTCAACACTCTTTGTCCTGCAATCCAATGTTCTTTCCTTGGGCAATGCATGAATTGAGACAAAACTCCTACTGCATATGATAAATCAGGTCTAGTTAAAGTAGCATAGATAAGGCTACCAACCAAACTCTGATATTGTCTCATGTCCTTGAGTTCTTCACCTCCAAACTTACTCAATTTGTGATTCACCTCCATTGGTGTAGGTGCTACCCTGCAATCATCCATTTTAAACTTGATTAACAAGTTCTTCAAATACCTTTCTTGGGTCACAAATACTCCATGTTGAGTATATGTAATCTCCATGCCCAAGAAGTATGACAAGTCTCCCAAGTCACTTATCTTGAACTCCTTTTCCATTTGCTTCTTGAGTTTTTGTATTCCTTCTTCATCTGTACCTGTAAGAATTATATCATCAACATATATGCACATGTATATGAAACCATTATCACTTGCTTTGACAAGCAAGCTACTATCTGCTTTAGACACCTGAAATCCAAGTTCCTTTAGGAACTTCACAAGTCTATAATTCCATGCCCTTGGGGCCTGCTTCAAGCCATACAAAGCTCTCTTGAGCTTGCACACATGATCTGGATACCTCTTATCTTTGAACCCTTGAGGTTGCTCCATGAATACATCATCTGAAATATAACCATTCAAAAAAGCATTTTTCACATCAAGTTGACATAACTTCCAACCTTTACATGCAACAATAGCAATAAGTGTTCTGATGGTTGTCATCTTTGCCACAGGACTATAAGTCTCATCATAATCAATACCATATGTCTGAGCAAAGCCTTTGACAACAAGTCTAGCTTTGTATCTAGACACACTTCCATCTGCAAACCTTTTTGTCTTGTAGACCCACTTGCATCCAATGATCTTCTGACTATTTGGTTTTGGAACCAAATCCCATGTTTGATTCTCCAATAGTGCATCATATTCTTCCTGCATAGCACTCTCCCATTTTTCCTTACCTTTTGCCTCTTCATATGTAGAAGGGTCTTCATCTGTCTTCACCATGTAAGCATAATCTTTTGTAGCCAAAAATGAAGTATCATAACTATACCTTGTAGGTTGCCACCTATTTCTTGATGACCTTCTGAGTTCTCCACTCCTTGAGGTTTCTGGCTCTTCACATTCAGGGTCAAATCTTGGTGTCTCTTCCACTTCAACCTGCACTTCATTATTCTCTTGCTCATCAAATATCTGAACTTTTGATTTACCTTTTCTTTGACTCACTTCTTCTTCATCACCTGTATTGATATTGATTTTACCTGCATACCAAGTACTTTGTTCATCAAATGTAACATCTTTAGAAACCATAAATTGCTTTGTAGATGGACTCCACAATCTATAGCCCATCTGCTTATCATCATATCCAATGAAAACATATTTTTCAGCTTTAGGTTCCAATTTGTGTCTTAATTGTGATGGCACATATGCATATGCCACACATCCAAAAACTCTGCAATGATCCAAGGTAGGTCTCTTACCCCACCAAGCATCATATGGTGTCATACCCTGCAAGGCTTTACATGGTAACCTATTGACCAAATAAGTGGCTGTATTTACAGCCTCAGCCCACAAATAATTAGGGCAATTTTTCTCCTTCATCATGGATCTTGCAAACTCAACAAGTGTTCTATTTCTCCTTTCTGCAACACCATTTTGTTGAGGAGAGTACCTACAAGTAACTTCCCTTTTTATACCTGCATTCCATAAGTAATCACTGAACTCATTAGAGAAATACTCTCCCCCTCCATCTGACCTTAATCTTTTCAACTTATGACCTGTAATTCTTTCTGCATATGCATGATAGTGCTTAAATGTATTAAACACTTCTGACTTATCTTTGATCACATAGATAGTGATCCATCTAGTAGCATCATCAACATAAATCACATAATACCTTGACCCATTTATACTGAAATCCTTTGATGGTCCCCACACATCTGTGTGTACCAATTCAAGCTTCTCTGAGTACATAAAACCATGCTTGGAGTAGGAAAGCTTATGAGCCTTACCTAATTGACATGCCTCACATTTGTATGTCATATGTTGACCTGCAACATTAGGCAATCCAAGCACTGAACCATTGTTAACCATATCTTTAATACCTCTTTCATTGAAATGTCCAAGCCTCTTGTGCCAAAGATCTAACTCAGAGATCTTATGTCCTCCATATGTGAACATAGCATGACCAATATTACCTTGAATCTTCAATGTAAATAATCTTCCTTCCTTTTTTCCTGAAACAATCTGTTTATACCCTTGGCTAGGGTCTTCCACATATACTCCATCATTAGTGAACCTTACTTCATATCCCTTTTCAACAATTTGTCCTACACTTATCAAATTCTTAGGGATTGTAGGAACATACAAGACCTTACTCAATAAGGTGCTTCCATCCTTGGCCTTCACTGATCCAATTGACTTCACATTGTGTTTTGTGTTGTCACCTGTTTGAACAACATGATTAAAAACATTATTCTCTAAATCAGTCATCAAGGATATGTTACCACTCAGGTGATTGCTACACCCTGAGTCAATGTAGAAAACTCTTTGATCTTCACTCTGCCTTTCACAAGTTGCATTCATTATCAATGTTGAATCCTCCTTTTGATCTGAAGCATAATTGTAAAAGGTGTTGTTGTATTGTTGACTTTGGAATCCTCTACCTGCATTTCTTCCAAAGTAACTCCTTCCACCTCTACCTCTGAAATTACCTCTTTGATTTCTTCCTCCTCTTCCTCTTGAATTATAATTTTGGTTGTATCCACCATTGCTCTGATTATTATGCCAACAATCATTAGCTAAGTGATTTGTCTTACCACAAATCCAGCAAGCTTTGCCTCCATCTTTGTTATTCCTGCCTCTTCCTCTTCCTTTGCCACCTCCTCTTCCTCTTAGGAAGTTGGCTTGAGTAGTTGTTCCTTCATCTTCATTTACTTGTTGCTTTCCTTTGCTATTCTTCTTCTTGTCCTTTGAGTACATTGCATGACCTGTACTCTTGTCACCATCTCCTTTAACATCCTGCTCAAATGTTAGCATATGACCTAACAATTGATTTAAATCAGGAGTGAAATGGTCAAGTGATAATTCTGTAGACAAAATGAATGGCTTCCATTTGTCATCACCTCTCAATCCTGTAAGGATTTGCCTTACCAACTTATCTTCCTCAATGTCTTCATCAACAGCTCCTAAAGCATCTGCAATATCTTTCATCCTTGTCACATAGTCTGAGATGGATTGAGAAGCCTTCTTCTTGAAGGTAGTAAACTCTGCCCATAAGGATGCCTTCCTTGACTTTGTAGTATTCTGGAAATGCTCCTCCAAAGCATTCCATATGTCAGTTGCACTTTCAAGACCTCGAATATGAGGTAACAAGTAATCATTGACTCCCATATAGATAATGCTCCTGGCTTGAGCATCTTTCTTCATCCAATATTTCAAATCTGCTAACTCTTCCCTAGTTGGAACACTAGGATCTCTGAACTGTGGCTTCTCTTCTTCTCCTGTGATGTAACCAATTAAGTCTTTGCTCATAAGATGAGCTTCCATCCTCATTGACCATGCAGGATAGTTTTCCCTATCCAATTTCTCTATCTGAAGAGAATCTCCCATCTTGTGTCCACCTGTGTATTGAAATCTTCAAGCTTTACAAACAATGTATGTACCTTTACTTCGAATTAGACTCCTTTTGTCCTTCTTGATGTCGTATGGTCTCCTCCTCAAGCTTTGCCTTCAAACTTTCACCTTTTAATTCTTCAGTTGTTGAATTTTCTTGAATCTGCAGCAGTCGGGACCTTCCTTTCCTTGATTTGATGTCTCCTGCTCTGATACCACTGATGGAGAGTGTTAATCTCCAAAAGAACAACCTACTCTTGAATTTAGAACACCTCTATATCAAGAGTAAGTCAAAACCTTCACTAAATTAGAGGTCCAATATCCAAATTATCAAAATTGAGAAAATCTGTGAAGAAGATGAAACACAGAAAAGTCTGCTGCAGAATTTCTTCACATTGACCTATCAAACATGTAAAGTTTTTTATGAAATTTTGTACGAAGTATCTCCTAGAGATTGCGCACCTCCTCCAAGTTGAATTACTTCAAAAGCTTTAGTATAACTTGAGAAATCAACTTCACAAGTTACCTATGTCTGAAACTGTCATTCAGAACAGTCGATTTTACACCTGTAACTTTTAAGACTTGGTTCTCCTTGAATAGAACCCGTTTAAGCAAATGCTTCTAGCCATGAGTAGCTTATCTTCCAACTTAAAGATTAAGTCCTCACTCATGCAAAACTTTAAACTGTGCTGGGAGAAATGATCAAAACATTAAGTTCGAAATCTGCGCCTGTTTTAGGAACCTGTGAACACACTTCACATATGAATGTTCCTACACTTAATTCTCTAAGCCTGATTACAATTGGAAGCTAAAACTTTGTACAGAGGTCGAGCAACTCTAGACTTAGACTTGTACAGAAGCATTTCACAATTGATCTATTGTAGAAGGAGAAGACACAGAAACATCGGGCGCAATATTTTTGATTACTCAGGAAAAATTACAGTTGAGTGATGAGAGAAAACTCAACTAACTTTTTCATCTATCTCATGACATCTAACTTCCTTTTTCTCAACTTCTATGCTCTCCCAAAATTCTCTCATATGCTCTCATACTTGCCCCGACTTTTCTCAAAGTATTTATAGATAAATTTGTACAAGATTCTTACTAACCAAAGATCTAAGTCAGCTATGACTATACTAATGTACATATGTGTACACTTCTCTTATCCTCTGAATGCAATCTTCTTTCAAACTTCAAGAATTGATTCTTCCTTCATCCTTTAATCTTCCAAGCCTTCAATTGGTGATTGGTGTGCACCAACATGAAAGCACACAAGCATGCACACATATACACACGTGCACACAAGGTAAGAGCAAAGAGTGGAACAATGCAAGGACTTCGATTGCAAAAGAAAATCTATTATAGAAGCTCAAATCTACAACAAGCTAACCTCAAAAATGAGCTCTCCAACCCTTTTTATAGTTTTTTGAGTAGTTGTCCCAGTCTAGACCTAGTGTCTGGCCTAGTTAGAAATTAAGTTCCAAGGCTTCGAGGACTTCTCGGCCTCAACAAAATGGAGTTGTAAAAATGGAAAATGGTATTTACACTGTTTTTTAGTGACAAAAGTCACTATATTTATAGGGATTTCTTATGAAAATTTGACATGTGCCTCTTGGAGCTACATATATAAAGAAGTGTCCAATGGCCATTTGGCCTTTCACATGGACACTAATAGTAATAGATGTGTGAATGAGTAATGGGCTATTTTATAAAGCCTATACATGCTCAATATTTTCAGGTTTGTGTAGCCATATGAATTGGCACAAAGGGAGTTGAATATATGCTCAAATGATTAGTGATTTGCATGCATGATTATATGTGATTTTTCGTGTCATATTGAAGCACTAAAGGTTGGTCATATTCATCCATATATGAGATGAAATAACAAATTTTTGGATGCCATGAATATTGGCAAGATACAAGGCTGCTATGTATGAAATTTGTGGATGCATCTTGTTTTAGGTAAAACCCATTGAGGTAAAGTTGCAAAAGCAAATATGTATGCTCATGTTATGATATGTTACTAAAAGCATTTGATTCTTGAGTTTAGATACATCAAGTGAATGCAATTCTCCTATTTGAACAAGCCAAAGCAAAGTGGGAAAATCTTGGTTTTGAAGCGAGGACACAAAGCTTGGCGCCAAAGTGAAGGTAGGAGCCCAAGCTACTCATTTTTCAAACACTCAAATTTTTGAAGGTTTGCATATTGGAACACAGGCTGAAGGTTTCCAAGGCAAGGATGCCCATTTGAAGACTCTTGAAGAGTGCAAGTGATAGAAGACTCCAAAGGAGGGTTTCCATAAAGTGTTGAATGCTCAAGAAGGACTTGAAGACACTCCCAAGGTTCAAAGAGCACAAGAAAGTGCAAAGGTAGAAGGAAGAGTCACTCATGCAAAGTGCGACAAATTGGCTGAAGATAAAGGAGGTAAAAGAAGTGCATTTTCAAGCTAAAGGGCTGAAGTAAAAGGGTAAGAAATATCCACATTGTGTGTGGTGGTAAGTTCCAAGCATAAATCAAGTGAATGTCTGGCAAAGGGATGAGGCTAGTAAGAACACCAAAAGAGAGTGGCAAGCCTATGTAAAAGGCAAGTAAGACCATCCCAAGGGGAATGGAAAGCGTATTTGAAGGCAAGTAAGACCATCCCAAGAGGAATGGAAAGCCTATGTGAAGGCAAGTAAGACCATGCCAAGAGGAACGACAAGCCTTGTTAGATGCAAGAAGCACCAAAGTCCAAGTAAAGGTCTAGTGAAAGGTTGAGGCAAGTAAGACCACCAAAGAGAGTGGCAAGCCTATGGCAAGTAAGAACATTCCAAGAGGAGTGGCAAGCCTATGTGAAGGAAAGTAAGTCCATCCCAAGAGGAATGGCAAGCCTTATTAGGTGCAAGAGGCACCATTGTTTACATTATAAATTTCTTGGATTGGTTGTAGGTGATGAAGAAAGCTTGGAAGATATGGAAGCTACAAATGCTTCACATGAAAAGGAACTCATGAAAGAGTTCATGTATGATAAGCCCATTGCTGATTTTGCAGGTATAAAATCATCCATGAAGAATGAAGAAAAGATTATGAAGCAAGGGGGAGTTAGCTTGCAAGGATTGTAAGATTCAAGAAGAGTCCAAAGAAGAGAAAGTGGAGCCAAGACAAATTTTAGATTTGGAAGAGAAGAAGTCATACTCAGGAAGAGTAAGAACAACCACAAAAGGTAATGCCAAAGCACTAGGAGGAGAAATCTATATGGAAGGAGTGCTTAGATGGCAAAGGAGCAGCCATTACAAAGAAATTCAGGAAGATAAGTTGGAAGAAAGCATGACAACCATGATGACGTCAAACATAGGTGCAAAATAAATCACAACCAAAGACAAAGTTGAAGATGATCGAAAGACAAAGGAGGATCAAAGAAAAGCATTCAAGCCTAAAAGAAATGAAGCCATAAAGGTATAGAAGAAGATAGATTTGCAAGAGAGGACAACAAAGAGCAAAAGAGTGAACCAACAAAGATCTATAGAGCCAAGGCGATCTCATTTCATTCTATGAGTTTGTATGAAGCATGATTCTTGATAGATATTGAAGAAGAGCTCTTGCAAAGAGCCAAAGAAGCGAAGCTAAAGCTGAAAAGAAGCCAAAGAAGCTTGGAAGCAAAGGAGGGATATCACCAATCCATCGAAGAAAGAGATACGAGGGCAATAGAAGCAAAAGGCAAAGAGGAAGAGGATTGGAGAGTAGCATGGACTCCCAATTGTAGCTTGAGGGGAAGTGTTGAAATTTATGATACTTATGCAAGCTCCAATTGTGAGACTTGACACATAGTCACCTCTCATTAATCACCTCTTCATCATTTATGCATATGGTGTAAGCTCAAAAGGAAGCTAGACCCTAAAAATATAGATAGTACACTCATAACCTTAGAGAAGAGTGTTAAATAATAAGGGAAAAGTTATTTATGGCTTGGATAAAAGCCAAAATATGTTTAGAGAGATGGAATAATAAAAAAATTCCTGACATTATCCATATGGAGTGATTTGGAGCACCAAAAGTCACCCAAGGCAATGGAAAGACAAAGGACAAGAAGTGAAAGGTCAAGAGGTGAGAGAAGATGCAATGGTAAGTAAAACGTCTCGTGCATATATCTCTATATATAGAACTGATTTGAACGTGAAAATTTGTAGAGATGACAAGGAGAAGGTTTAAAAGCATATGCTGGTCATTCTCTCACCAATGAATATTAGAAGGGCCCTCAATCTTGCGCTAGAAGGCACAAAGGTATTACAACTACATACCTTTCCTATACACAACCACCATGTGAAGGTGATATCTCTCTATGTACTTATTCATTTAATGCATATCATATCTTGTTGGAAAGCTTATCTCTCTTACTATCTTTATCTCAAAACATCTCTGTCAGATGATTCTCTAGTAGTGATTGGGAACATTTCTTGTGAGCCTCAATTTTTTGCTTAACCTCAGATGACATGTAGTCGTGTCTACTATGTGTGGAAAAAATTATAGAGCCATTGGATCTCTGAGTTGTGACAGAATTAGGTTTAGTAAGCATGTGTTGTATAGGGCAGATTCTAGAAGACTTTCTCTAACTTCCATGGCATACATTGGAGTCAAATTTCTCCACAACACATGCACATGCACATCACATGCACATCACATGCACATGCACATGCACGTGCATGTGCACGTGCACATGCACATACACACAAACACACATACACATACACACTCATATACACATAGACATCACATAGACATCACATAGATGTACACATACATGTATAGGTACAAGTACACATACACACACACATACATGTACACATACACGTACACATACACATAGACGTACATGTACACATACACATACATGTACACATACACATACACATACACATACATGTACACATACACATACACATACATGTACACATACACATACACATACACATACACGTACACGTACACGTACATGTACACGTACACGTACACGTACACGTACACGTACACGTACACGTACACGTACACGTACACGTACACGTACACGTACACGTACACGTACACGTACACGTACACGTACACGTACACGTACACGTACACGTACACGTACACGTACACGTACACGTACACGTACACGTACACGTACACGTACACGTACACGTACACGTACACGTACACGTACACGTACACGTACACGTACACGTACACGTACACGTACACACACACGTACACGTACACGTACACACACACACACACATACACAGACACACACACATACACATACACATACACATACACAGCCACACACACATACACATACACATACACATACACATACACATACACATACACATACACATACATAGACAAGCATACACATACACATACTCATAGGCATACACATACACATACACATATGCACATACACATACACATACACATACACACACATACACATACACATACACATACACATACACATACACATACACATACACATACACATACACATACACATACACATACACACACACATACACATACACATACACATACACATACACATACACATACACATACACATACACATACACATACACATACACATACACATACACATACACATACACATACACATACACATATACACTGTGTACCTAAGGACAAACCTAGGGACTTGTGGAGAAAGAGACTATACCTCGATCCCCCTCAAGCGCATATAGTGGGGATTCACGCTTTCTTTATCAATCCAAGGAGTATCAAAATCTAGCCGAGTGTATGAAGACATTCATTCAAATGATGATCAATGCAAATGAGTTTCCCAAAGAGTGCAAACAACGCTAAGACTAATCCAAACAAGCTTCAATTGTCAGTAAGGATGTCGCCATACTTGGAACAGCAGCCAATTGTAAATTGAGCTTTTCTCTCAGCTCGAAACTCTGAATATAGGAAATAGCATGTGTGTTTCCAAGCTCTCGAGAAGACGCATCCAATGGTGGTATTTTCACTCAATTCTGACACTTCTACTTCAAGTTATGAGCAAAATACTGAGTCGCGGGAATGACCTTCCTACACTTCAACACTTTCTACACTTCACACGCACCTTAACCACAACAAACAAACACTTTCATGGATAGAAAACACTTCCTAACACTCTTTTCAAGCAACACACATGCATGCAAGCTCACAAAGAAGATGATACAGAGAGGAGAAGACATAAATTCGAAATTCTGTGCTCTTGATTCTCACAATGGCAAAAAGTTTTTACAAAGAGTCACAAATTGACTTATATACATGTGCCCTAAAAATGGTCCTTTCACACAAGAGACCGGCACTTTATTCACTAAAAGGCTAATTTCCTACTAATTTGCATGCGTAAGCTACTAATCTTCTATGGGGATGCATCTAGAGGACTCCTCTAGTGCGTTTACATCGAAAAATATATTACAAAATGATTATGCTACAAAAATAAGGTGTCCAAATCGGAAAAATTTTGGGGCCCATCTTTTTCTCTGTCTTACACTCTTCTTAGCTCTGCAACACTCTCCCCCTCTTTGTCTCTGTCGTCCCTTGACAGGCTTTACTTCTTGTCTTCAGTTTGTTGTCCGCATGCATCTTTTGGTCAGTTCTGCCTATTTGTTAAACAGGTGTTCAATTTTGATGGTCTCTTCTTGATTCTTCTTTTACGTCCTCTGGGCCTGATGCATTTATGTTGCCTGTTAAATTGGGTTGCCACGCACGCCACCAGTGGAAGGTATGAGGATGTGATCCTTCAGCCTTCGATCTGGACCTTCCAAAGACCCACATGTTGAAGGACCTTCTTGTGGTTTCGAAAGCGCTGGATATCTTCTGCACTTCTTCATGGATACTTTCTTGGCCCTGGTTCCTCCTTCCACCTACGTGCTTTTCCTTGATATGTGCCCCTGCGGGGCTCTGTGCAGAGATGGGTGTTGCGCCCCTGTGGGGATTCTTGCAGAGATGTATCTTCAGATATGATCTTCTTAATGAAGCCTCTTTCTTTGTCTTCTTCTTTTCTTCTTTTTGCTTGACTCTCCCTCAACACTGCCCCCCTCCTAAACTCTGTCATCCCCGACAGGCTTTGGAAGTCGACAAGAGTATGTTCTGTACACTTTTTGCTCTGTTTCATTAAGCAGATTAGCTTCACGTATCATAAGTTGCTTCCATTGTTCTGCTTTTACACCATCATGTGGCACGCTGTCGGTGGTCAGCGAAGAAACTTAGCTCATATGCCACTAATCTGGCATTCAAGTTGGATGACATCTTTAAAAAGATTTCTGAATCAATTTCAAAAAACCCTGTGAAAAAGGCTTCTTTGAATGTTTGCATATATGTACTTGGTAAAAACATCAGCCAAGAATAATATGCCATTATTGTGGGTCGGCTAGGCATAACAGACAAGTCAAAAATGAGAATATCTTTTCCCTGATTAATGCCAATGAAATTCAAAAATGTATATGCCGCATGCTTGAACACCTTCAAAACTGTAAGTATCATGGTTAGGATTTTATTTGTCATCTTGATTGTTAAATCGGGGACTGTGGCGTAACAGTGTAGCCAAAATTCAATGGTTTTTACCATATAATCTTCCGTTGGTAGATAATTATGGGGTGGGCTTGGAAGTAGCGGATAATTTAGCCACTGTTTATTGATCACACCATTCTTTTGCATATCCAAAAATTATGTTGCTTCGTGGTGACGTGGTGTTGGGCAAAATGAAGGATTTACCTGTAATAAGTATGGTGCTACTTGCCAGTGCACCCGCAATGTAGGATTTTTCTCCAAAAAATTTCTTCTCCATACAGGCTGTGCAGCTTCAAATTCTTCTTGAGTATAATTGAATGTGTCATTTTTGAAGTGCATCTGCTTGTCTGGATTTTTTTGTGTAACCTTCTTTATATATTGCCTTGTTTTCTCTTTGAATAATCCATACGGAATGTTGGAAGGCTTCAATATGGTTTCCAAATCTTTGCCCTTTATTTTTGCCTCCTTCATGACTTTGATCACTTCATTTTCAAAATTCTCTGTCAATCGGGACACCAATAGTGCCCGTTCCTTCTGAACTATTTCTGTAGTGTATGGCATTGGATGATCATCATGTGGTTCCGTTATCTGCTCTTTTATTAGAGAATTATAAATCGGGGGAGATAGAGGACATACCTCTACCTCGTCAGTAGGATTCTCTTGTGTTGGCTCTACTGGTGTCCCGATTGGTACTTTCTCTTCTGCTTTAGTTTCTAATTGTGCAAGGCGTTCAGTCTTCTCTTCAATTTCTTGCATCGCTGCCCTGAGTGCCTCTTTTGCTGCAAGCAGTTCATTACCAATTTTGGCTATATGATCCATGTTTTCACTGTAACTCATCCCAAGTTTTCCATTGGCGATGTTTAACTGTTTCGTGAGCTCCTTAGTTTCGTGAATGTATTTGTGTTCCCATTCTTCTCTTAGGGTTTGCTCTTGTTTCAACAGATCTGCATATTTCTCAATCTGATCTCTTAATTCTTTATGGTCAGTAGCAGAAGTCTCTTGTTTTTCTGTAGGCTGGTCATAGAGTAATGCCTTCATCAATTCTTTATTTCTGCTGCGTAAACTATCATTTTCTTCCATGTATACTTTTAATTGTGTTTTGAGCAAGTTGCTTCTAGCTTTCATTCTCTCTTTGTGTGCTTCGCTAGCTTCATGTTTTCTTTGTAAATCGGTCAATTGTGCCTAGAGTTGATGATGTTGTTTCAGCAGTGTATGACATTGCTCTTTAACTGCGGTTATCTCCGTATCCTTTACTGAAATTTCTTGTTGGACCTAGATGAGCTGTGCAGATAGTTGTTCACTCATTATTTGAAATTGATTCTTTTCCCTCATGGCCTTGTCATAATCCGCATTTGTGTCCATCATTTGCTGTTGCGTGTCCATGGCCGTTTGTATCATTTGCTTGACAACAGGTTTCAATTGAGTTACATCCACATTTAACCATGTGGCAGGGATGCTAGGTTCTTCTCCTGTTGTAACACCTTTCCCTTCTGCCACATGCAACGTAGTATCATGGGGCTGCCTAATATGGAGTTGTGTCCTTGGCTCAACCTCCCTATGGTCAATTTTACCTTGAGGTGTATCATCAGGTACCTCAATCACAATTGGCTCCTTATTTTGTAGTAGGCCTGAGTCCTTGTCCACTGGAGTTTGTATTTCTTCTTTGATAGGTGGCACTACATCTTTATTAGTTATTGGTACTTCCTTGATGCTTATCTTTGAATGATCATTTAACTAAATCAAGTGTTCTTGTTCAGCTTGTACTTCCTGGTGCTGTGTTTTTTGTTGTTGATTGTCAGGTGTGACTTCAACCTGATTTATTTCTGCCCATTCTTCGTTGTTCATTTCAGTTCGTATATCAGTGTCTAAGGTGTCCTTCTCTGGGCTGGATTCTTCATCAGAGCTCAAATCTTCTAACCCTAGTTCTTTGTATCTGGCAGATTGTTATGGAGTATGTTCTTTATCTTCGTTTTGCTTTTCTTTGCTTGCCTGTCTGTAATGGTGACCTTGAATGTTTAAATTTACTTGCCCCCACATGTACTGATGCGTTTCTTCCAGGGTTGCAGAGAGGTCTCTTTTCGTGATTGGTTGCTGCGTCATAGAAATCTTTGGCAATGTATGGGTCCTCTTTGATTGTGGTGTCTCTTGAACTTCGTCCTCTCTGAGGCGTTTAGTCCCCCTCATGGGTTTCTTTGAACTGGTTCCTACTTCTTCAATAGATATGGCTGTTTTCTTTTTCTTTGGAACAGTTGCTGACTTGGCATATTTTGCTAGCTTGATTGATGTCTGCATCAAGCGTAAGCAATTCTTCATGTCAAGTGCCTCATAAATGAGTAGGGTCAAGGCCAAACTACCATTCAGAAACTTTTTCTGACCCCACTTTTTCTTTGCTTCAAATAGGCGGACTTGAACATATGGAGTCATGTTTACTTTATTTCCCACTTGTCTCATAGTGTGTGAGAGTAGTTGCACAACGATCTTTTGAGGTCCTGTGTATCTATGCATGCTTGGAAAGCAAAAATGTTGGTGCACTAGGCGAACAGAGTCTTCAATATCTGTTCTCTTGATTTCCAAAAATGTTCTCTTTTTTGGATCATGACATTCATCTTTGACATTCGTGAGTCCCTCTTGATTCCATCCAAAAGCTCTGTTAATTAGCTCATGAGTGATTGAATGTTTTCCAGGTACCGACTTTATCAAGTACCCTTGCTTCCGGGACTGATGCCTTATTCGATGCAGACTGAAGTGTATTCATCACTTGCGTACACCTCTGGAAATTTGGCATATAGATAGGCAGTCTTAGGAATGCATCAATTCATGCTTGTGTCCAGACATCTGTCATGCACGGTAATCCTTGTATGATAGTCTTGAAATCTTGTTACATGATAGGGAAGTAGTGATCCCTATCCATAATCTTGATGGTTGCCATGAAAATGAGTTCAGACACGGGTTGATCATCAAGAAACCAATGAACTCTTGCCTTAGTTATCGATTCCAAGGGAAGAAGCTGGATCTCTTCTTCTTGTGTAGCCTAGGAATTAGAAAATGCCATCTGCACTCAATATAGAGTATTAATTAGTGGCAAGATGGATTCAAAAATCATCCTTCATTTATCCTTCATTAGATTGGCAATGCTCCGCGTGAATTGTGTCGTCCCTTCCCTGTGGGTGTGAGAAAGGTAATACCTGGGATTTTTCATACTTTTATATATTTTTATGTTTTTGTCTGAAAGAAAAACAAAAAAATTAGTTATAGACGAAGCGGTTATTAATTTTTGAGTGATTTTCTTAAATTATGTACAAGTGCTCTTTGATTTCCCGAGAGGGAAATGTGCTTCACTATCCTGAAATAGAAGAAAAACGTGCCGAATGCTCGGCCTTGTAATGTGGCCCTATCATGCATACTTTGGATTCTTGTGACTCCAAATGTATGCAACTCGAATTTCTTGGTTGGTGTGTGCAGATTGTTCTGCCTGTCGGCATCCAAATCTATTTTACTCCATTGGGACAGACTGTGTTCCCAACATTCCTGGTGAATGTGGTGCTTCTGCGGTGCTTCTGCTTTGTCTGCTTTTTGCATCTTGGAATGACGTTTGAATCGCATGTAGACTCCTGCTCTATCCTGTAGCGGTTTATCTTCTGTCATTTTGCCTTTAGATCATACTGATTCTCCTTGTGCCTTGACTCGTCCTTTTTGATGATTGTCATTCGTTCACACGTCTTGGGAATCCATATTTGCGTTCGGGCGGGCTGGGCGGCTATCACCTTTTTCGGAATCCATACTTTCTCAATTCTTTGTGGACCTAGGTGTTGAAAGTGATTTGCATGCTTGTTCTGTGGTTCTTTCTGATGTCGATAGTGGTTCTGTTGTTGAAGATATGCCGTCACTTGATCTTTTCTGATCCAAGTCTTCCTAGTGTAGGGAGTAGGGTATATTCCAATGTGTTTAGTTTCGTGATAGTCTTGCCGACTAGTCCCTCTGGTGCTTGGTTCCTTGCTGAGGTTGTTATTGGGTAAGACACTAATCTGGTAATTTAATGGATTAGAAGATTGTGTGCAATCGGGACTCGGTGTATCCTCACATGAAGTACTCGATGAAAGGGGCTCCATAGTGCGGGTTAACATACATTCATCATCAAGTTCATTGGAATGAGCTCTCGGGTCTATGATTTTGGCTTTGATCGATCGTTCATCTAACATGCTGAATACCTCACGATGGCCTATCTTGGCCGAAATGTATCCTAGGGCCAATTGAATAGTCACTTCATATTCGTATATCCAATCTTGACCTAACACGAGCTCCTCTAATAAGTCTTGATCGTGACATACTAAGAGTTTTTGTTCCATTGTGTTGTTTCCAAGATGTAGAGGTAAGGTAATCTCTCCTATACATTTGGTAATCTTTCCTCCTATTCCAATCAGTTGTGCCTTAGAAGGGCGTAATTCTTCCTTGAGCTTCTGAGTCCATGAAAATTTGATACAGCTTATAGCAGCTCCTGTGTCGATGAGAGCATCCACTAAGTGGTACTCTTTTGTTCCAACACCCAAATTCAAATAAGGTTGTGTCATTTGCTGACTTAGGTTTTCAGTGGCTCTAAAATTAGCCATCGGGATGAGTTCTTCTCCTTGTCTATATCTGTCATCTCTCTCTCTCTCATCCACTCTTTTCGTTTCCTGATTTGCTCTAGTGCTTCTTGTCTAGCTTCTTCTCGTATTCTTTCTTCCTCTATGCGCCTGTTTTTACCCATTATTAATCGTGACATTATCTCTTCATTCAATGGCTCTAAATATTTTTTCACTCGACATCCGTTGATATAGTTTGGCAATACGTCTCCATCCAGGGTTGCTAAGCTGATGGCTCCGCTTGTGGATATGCGATTGATGATTAACGGGCCATATCCCCTTTTTTGTAATTTCTTAGCATATTGTTTCAGAGTATATACCAAAACTAAATCTCCTTCTTTCAAAATTTTTATCTTTAATATGAGCATCAAAGTAGGCTTTCTGTCGCCTTTTTGCAGCATAAATCTCTGCTACGGCTTGTAACCTAGTTTCATGTAACTTTTCTATTTGATCCAATTGAGCTGATAGTTCATGTCCAGTGCACTCATAAGTTATTGCTACTTTGAGAGTAGGTGTTGACGTTGTAGCATCACAACTCATACTTGTCAAACCAGGAAGCATCTCATGAGACCCAAATGTTTGCGTAGAAGCACTCAGTAGACGTAATGGCGCTTCGTCAACGTATGATTAACAACGTTATCAACAAGAAGATACAACATAAGCATCACGAATGATGCACCTAATCATAATCACAAGCATAATAACGACGTAATCATACATCAACGTGTCACAAGCGTTAGACAAGAAGAGAACAAGCACGCATACACATCATGACGACGAGAGAGCAAGAGTCTATCTACAAACTATCATAATCTCATTACTTCTCAAAAAGCTCTCCAAAAAAAGAGGTGGAGAACTCTTTATATACAAAATGGCAAAAAAGCATGCTATGTGGGATTTCTCAACTGAAAGGAGAATGAATCCCACTTATTCTCTAGTGTGGCACTCACACACACCTATACAAGAGTGCTTTATTAACTGAATGAAAGGTAGAAAAAGGTACAAATGATGATGAAAAAAAGAGTGGATCCAAGAAATATATATTTTATCTTCAACACTCCCCCCCTCCTTGACTTTGTCGTCCTCGACAAAGCTTTTGCAAGTATGGAGCTTTTGTGGAAGAGTGTGTAGGAGTTCCTTTTGATTTGCATGATCCGTACACCATTGGAGTGTTTTGCTTTGTTGCTTTTCTTCATCTTGCTTTTTGTTTGGAGCCGAGTGCTTTAACTTGGTTCTTTTGCCTCATATAGATGGGAATGAATATGCTAGAATGCCTCTCTCTCTTTTTTTTTTTTAATGGATGGATGATGTATGAGCATGAAATGATAAAAATGTAGATGATAGATACAAATAGATGAACTTAATTCATCTCTTCTTAGTCCATATGCATGAGTGGAGACTAAGGGTGCATGGGCGGAAAACAAAAAAGTGTCTATGCACGGTCTTGTAACGTGACCCTATCTTATGCATACTCTAAAAATGCATACAAAAAAAACAATGGTGCAAATATGATGGATCTTGAGCAAAGTGCTCAAGGGTTTGGTGATGATGAGGCTTTCTCCAAATGTCCAACTCCAAGAGCCGCTTCGTTTCCATCAACCATTTGAAATGGATGATACCTTTGTCCACCAACCTGAAAAAAGAAAAATGAAAAGCAAATTTTTGAAATCTATGTACATGTGCCCTCTTTGTGCCTGGGTTAAACTAAGTGTGCCTAATGCTTGGCCTTTGGATGAGGCCCTATTTATGTGCATACTTGGTGTGCATCTTAAACATATGATGTGCATTGGGCAAGGTTGGGTCCGACACCCATGGATGCTGCACGAAGAGGTTTTAGGCCGCCAATATGTCTTCGCTTTGTTGGTCTTAGCCTTGAGGTTTCTCCTTGGATCTTTTCTAAGTGTTGCCTTTATTGCTTTGGATCCCTTTTGGGCTCTAAGTAAGTTCTTGGCCACCGAAATTTGCTTTACATTACAAGGTAAATGTGACTTCTTCTTCTTGGCATAAGGATCTTTTGGGACTTCTATATGAGTCTTTAGGGATAACTCATCTTTACAAGGGGAATTCAACAAAGGCTGAGTTTCTATACATACATCATGCTCATGCAATGGCTCATAAGGTTGTGTGGTTTGAGATCGATCTAGAGATTCATCGATACATGTATCCTTATTACACAGAATCTCTAGATATACAGATAGGTGATGGATTTTCATGATTGACAATGGATCTGACATCAATTTCCATAGCGTTGTTACATAGTGTTTGCTTATCCTCTTCTCGATAAGCCAAATGTGGCACATCGTTGCCCATGGATTCATGAGAGGAATCCAAATTAAGAGGAAGAGAGGGCCCTTCCACATCCCCCAAACACTTGGAGTCCTTCATTCCTCCATTCACCAAGGTTTCTTGCGACTTACTCAAAGAAAGATTAGCTAAAAAAGCATGAGTGGAAAGACTATTTTGTGGATTAAAAGCACAATCTTTGAATAGGTGATCATATCCACAATCCTTACAATGAGGATAATCATTAAGATTTTTAATGGACACACATGTAGAAGTAGACATAATAGATGGACACGACACTTCAAACTCTTGATGACTTTCAATAAACCTTTGAGTGCCTACGACCAAGTCTTCATCTATACCTTCCATGACAAAAAACGTTTCAAAAAACTCCATACCATTCACCACAATAGGCAACACAACTTGACCCATGCAATCATAATTTTCACCATTCATGAGGATAGATGAATGAGTGGTTAGTTGAATGTTATCCAAAATAATTGTTATTAAATCAATATGAATTAAATTCCACTCACAATTAGGGTTAATATAAGCACTCATATTTCTATGGTCATGACCAATGAATACATTTACAAAAGTGTTGCTATAATCCCTAGTCGCAAGTATGGAACCCACCCCTTTAGAAATTCCACCAATTTCCTCTACCCCTTGCAAATTTTTTCTATCTTTTTCACCTCTATCATGTGTGATTAATGCATGCATTTCATCTTTTTCTTCCTTCTTTTGTGCAACCTTTTCCCCCTTCCTTCTTTCCTTTGCCTTTTTCTTTCTCATGTTTTGTTGAAACACTTTTTGGTTTTTCGAAGTGTTTTTTGGTTTCTTTTTGTGTGTGTTTTCGAATGTTTTTTGGAGTTTTAATTTTTTTCGTATTCATGCAAACAATATCTGAAATAGGGGTTCAACCAAACAAAAATCAATGGAGCATTCATCGTATTTACATTTACCATAGAAACTTAAAGAGACCAAAAATTACATCATAAGGGAGAGGCCCAATCTTTGAGACAAATCTTAAGTTTAATATCATGAGGACAAAATCAAAGTATTAAAGAAAAAATTTCCAATGATGTTTTGCATTACCCAATGTTGACAATAAAAGAGAATCCATGTGATATTGGACCACCCGAAGTATCACATGCGAAGCTTCAAGGTTTACAAAGTTTCCCTTCAATTGCAACTTAGATTATTGACTTCGGTCCATAATCCAAATAGACATGGGTTTCATCAATCGTCCATTCCTCACATCCCGGTCATCATTACTTCATTTATTTTTTATGACATACCATATCCTCACATGAAATTAGAGAGAGCAAACACATGAACATTCACTTTCATATCAAGCAGGGAAAAGATAAACACCGCTGTACATGAGATGTCCTAGAAAGTCGTAAGACATTCAAAGAGAGTGGTTCATTAGCCTCCATTGTGAATAGGAATTTTCGTGTTCTTACCTTTATTGGTTATTGTTCTCCTAGTTTTTTTTTCTTATTCATCTTTCTCATAAAATTGCTGCTTAGTAAAACCAAGACACTTATGCTCAAATAAGACAAGATGAATATGCATGCATTGGGTGTTGCCTTCCCCCGAATAATGACAACGTCTATCTGTTGCTATATTTATTAATGCACACAATGCCTTCGTCATCCACATTCTACTATCAAAAAGAATGCACTAAAGATCATAAAAAACAAGTCATGTAATTTGCAGCACAAAAGAAAACGACTTGAGGACATTGGGTTAAAACAAATGCATGTACATCAGGCTCGGCCCCGCTCTATGAATCTCTTTTGATGGCAGTTAAATGGAGCACTGAGCAGTGTTTCGGCGGCATTTTAGGGGACCTATTTTTAGACCTTAAAATTAAAGAACAGATCGCATTCATGTTCTGGGTATCTTCGAAAGGCGGTGATCAGGCCTCCGACTTAGCCCGACCAATCTCATAAATTACCTGAGCTTTTTTCTAATTCCTACCTTGTTGAGAGAACTCTTCATTTTTTCCAGCCGGTGTATGTCCAAAAATAGCAAGTTTTGGGAGCTAGTCATTTCGCAACTAGTCTGTCTTGACTTAAACTTTTGGGATACATGTTCCAAAGTACTTGGCTGATATTTTGGTGGATATAGGAAGCTCAAAGGGTCTACTAATCAACTCTTAAGTCTCAGTTGGCTGGTTTGAAGCTGGTTGTAGCAGCACCTACTCATCTTTGGATTGCATCCACCATCTCTCTTCACAGTGGTATCAGAGCATAGTCAAGCAACATGGGAGATGGATTTCCATCAACAATTGACAAATTGGATTGAAACAACTACCCGGCATGGTCTCTAAGGATGGAGGCTTACCTTCAAGGGAGGAATCTATATGGATTCATATCCGGAGATGAAGCAATGCCAACCATGAGGAACAAAGGGCAACCATCACATGAAGAAGTGGAAGGACTTTCAAATTGGTGTTCGAAGGATGCACTTGCAAGGTCCTATATTCTAAACTCAATCTCTGATTTTCTTTTACCTCATGTCAAGGGATGCAAGACATCAAGAGAGACCTGGAATGCACTTGCTTCTTTCTTCTCTTCCAACACTCGAGCAAGGAAGAACCAATTGTGGACAGAGTTCACAACAATGAAGAAAAGCCCGAAGCAAAATGTGACTGATTATGTCACAAAGATGAAGGAGATTTCCGCCCAACTTGGAAGCATTGGAGAGGTAATTGAAGAGTAGAAAATCATTAGACAAATCATAAATGGAATCAAAGCAGACGACAAGTGGGAGTCATTCACAACAGCCATGGATTTATACATGGATATGCATGTACCCGACCTCAACACACTCATGGGCCAACTCTTCACTCATGAAGCAAAGATTAGCAAAGGTGGTGAGTCCTCAAGAGGTAATCAAACTTTTGCCTTATATTCTGATAAAGCTAAGGTCAAGGACAAGTCAAAGAATAGGAAGAATGAAGATGAAGGTAGCTATTTCCAAACGAACTTTGCAGGTAGAGGAAGAGCTAGAGGAAGAGGCAGAGGTGGAAAGCAAGGCAGGGGGAGATTCCAATCATCTCAACCTTGCAATATATGTGGCTTATCTAACCATACTACTGAAGAATGTTTTAGGAACCCGAGGAACTCAAGAAGAAGAGGATTCAATAGAGGTGGCTATGGATCAAATAGAGGCAGACAATGGAGTTACAACAACTACTACTACAACAACAATTACAACAATAACAACTATCAAAGTGGCCATAGAGGAAGGAGAGACTACAATAACTATGCAGAGGACCAAAGTCAAGAAGATTCATTATTGATTATGAATCTATCAGTGAAGAAGGGTAAGGATGATGATCACATATTTTACATTGATTCGGGATGCTCAAACCATGTAGCAGGAAATGTGGCTTTACTTTTTTATTTGGAAGATCCTCATAACAAGCATGAAGTGCAGACAAGAGATGACACAAGGCACTCAGTGGAGAAGATAGGTAATGTGAAGACATCAGATGGGAATATGGACCTCTTAAGCAAAGTCTTGTATGTCCCTACAATTACCAAAAATTTAATAAGTGTTGGACAGATTGTTGGAAAAGGATTGCAGGCTAGATTCAACCGATTTGGAGCATATGTTGAAGACCCAAGGCAAGGCTTTCAAAGGATTGCCAAAGGAGAAAAGACAGGAAGGCTCTTCACTTTTGAAGTGGAAGATACAAAGAACATAGATTTGTTTAGCTATGGATCTCAAACTCTTACAGAGTTGAAGATATGGCACAAAAGGCTTGCGCACATTGGTGAGAGGACACTCAAACAAATTTGCAGGGACCAAAGTGTACTTGGTTTTCCTAATATCACAAGGCAACACATGATTTATAAGTGTGAAGCTTGTCAACTCGGCAAGGCTCATAGACAACCTTTCAATAAGAAAGGATATAAGCCCTTTGGATCTAGTGAACACGGATGTGTCGGGTCCAAGTAAGGAGCCATCTATATCAGGCTCAAGATATGATGTGTCTTTCATAGATGATTGTAGCAGGTGGACCATTCTGTTTTTCATGAAGCACAAGGATGAAGTGTTTAATTGCTTTAAGAAGTATATTGCTCTTGTTCAAAACCAAACAGGTAGGACTTTGAAAAGACTCATATCAGATGGTGGAGGAGAATACTTCTCTTCTGAATTTGATGCCTTCTTGCATGAAAGAGGCATTAAAAGGGAAGTCACTACAAGGTATACACCCAAACTCAATGGTGTAGCAAAGAGGAGGAACATAGCTATTGTCGAAGCTGCAAGGTCCATGCTCAACGAAAAGGGATTCCCAAACTACCTATGGGCAGAGGCTGTGTGTACAGCCACATATCTCATAAATAGACTTCCATCTAAGTCACTAGATGGAACCACTCCATATGAAGTTTGGAATGGAAGAAGACCTAGTCTAGAGCATTGCAAAATCTTCGGATGCTTAGCCTATGCTCACATTCCTTCTCAAGTAAGAGGGAAATTGGATCCCAAGGTAGAGAAGTGTGTATTCATTGGTTATGATCAAAACCAAAAAGGATATAGATTGTACAATCCAACCAATAAAGGATTTTGTGTGAGTAGAGATGTATTTTTTGATGAAACAAATCAGGGTTTGATGATGACAGGAAAGTGAAGCTGCCTTATGACTTCGATGAAGATTTTCCATCACTTCAACCATAGGAGCCGAAGCAGATTGAAGAAAGTGATTTAGAGATTGACCTAGAACACTTGGAAAGACTAAAGCTATGGAAGAACAAAGGTAAAGCAAAGATGCAGGATGCTACATATGGACCCGAAAGCTCACATCAACCACTTAGAAGGTCTTCAAGGGAGAAGAAGAAACCAGAGAGGTTTGGTTATGATACTTCCTTGGTCACTAAGGACTCAATCTACATTGCAAAGGATTCAACCAATGAAGAACCTACCACATTCGAAGAAGCACAAAGCAAGAAAGCTTGGAGAGATGTAATGGATGAAGAAATGGAAGCCTTGAAGGAGAATGACACTTGGGAGCTTCTACCTAACAAGCCATCTATGAAGGTAATTGGATCTCGATGGATATACAAAATCAAGAGGAATCGAGACGGAAGTATAAATAACCACAAAGCAAGGTTAGTTGCTAAAGGGTTTGCTCAAACCCATGGTATTGATTATGAGGAGACCTTCTCTCCTATTGCAAAAATGCCTACAATTAGGGTTCTCATTAGTCTTGCTGCATCTAGAAATTGGAATCTCTATCAACTTGATGTAAAGAATGCTTTCTTGAATGGATGGATTTCTGAGGAAGTGTATATGGCACAACCTCCTGGATATGAGGATGCACATTATCCTTACTATGTATGCAAACTAAAGAAAGCTTTGTATGGATTGAAGCAAGATCCAAGAGCTTGAAATTTCAGATTGGCGACTTATTTGCAGGACCAATGATTCAAAGCTAGCAAGGTGGATACCTCTTTGTTCATAAAGAGGAATGGATTTGAAGTTTTCTATTTATGTGTGTATGTTGATGATATTATTATCACAGGCAATGATCTTGAAGGAATCAAACAGGTAAAGAGTCAAATGAAGGAGGAGTTCAAAATAAGTGACCTCAGACCACTCACTTATTTTCTTGGATTGGAGTTAATCTACACACGTTCACGTATATACATCACACAAAGGAAGTATGTGCATGACATGCTCGTCAAGTTCAAGATGGAAAATACCAAGTGTGTAGGTACACCTATGGAGAAAAATCATAAGCTTAGTGCTTATGAAGGAGAGCCAATTGAAGACATCACAAGCTATCCAAGCTTGGTTGGAAGTTTGAACTATGCAACACTCACAAGGGTGGATATATGTTATACTGTTAGCATATTGAGTCAATTTATGCATAAGCCGAGAAGACCACATATGGAAGCGGCCAAGAGAGTCCTCAAGTACCTAAAGGGGACCATGAATGAAGGTTTGTTTTATTCATATACTTTAGATCTTCAGCTAAAGGTCTACTCAGATGTAGATTGGGCCGGATCTAAAGATGATAGAAGAAGCACATCTGGGTATATATCATTTGCAGGTTCAAAAATCATTTCTTGGTCATCGAAGAAGCAACCAACCGTGGCATTATCTTCTACTGAAGCCAAATATAGAGGTTTGGCTAATGCAACTCAAGAAATCATGTGGTTAAAGTCTTTGTCCACAGACCTTGGACTTCATTCTTCAACACCTCACATTTTTTGTGACAACACAAGCTCACTACATCTTGCAGCTAATCCGGTATACCAAACTAGAACCAAGCATATTGAAGTCCACTACCATTATGTAAGGGAGAAGCTAATGAGCAAGGATATTCAACTATCCTATGTCTCTATAGATATGCAATGTGCAAACATGTTGACTAAATCTCTTGATGGTACAATGTTAAGTAGATTCAAGTTGATGATTGGCTTGTAGGAAATCAAGGACAATTGAAGACTTATTTGGAGGCCAAGCATGGTAGGCTTGAGGGGGAGCTGTTGGTGCATTTTACCCAAGCCTACATGCTTGATATGCTTGATATTATGATCATTTGTAAGTCACATGTGCAGTCATGTGAACACCTCTTGTAAAAGAGTTCATTTTTATCTCTTGTAATTGAAAAAAGAAAAAGGAAAAGGATGGCTTACCTCATCCATGATGTAAAAGCAAAGTCGTGGCTCTATCTACCTAAAACCACAAATTTTTGAGCTGAGCGAATATCTCCTAACTTTGGGGATCACTTTTAGGTGGAGCCATTTGAATTCGAATTCAAAACTCCCTCCAAGAATAACTATAAAAAGAGCAAGAACGAAGAGGTGATTAGCAAGCCTTGTACGTGACCACTTCATGTCATTTTGTAGAGATTGAAGAGCTTACTCCATAGCTCTATCATTCTACTCCCATTGTGAAAATATTCGTTGCCAATGTGGTTGTAAGTACATGTAAATTTGTACATTTATCATCATCTACTTCTCTTTTTTGTTCTCTGTTCTACTCACTCAGAGCAGTAACTTTAGAAGGTGATATCTCGAGTTTATGCAATCTTTTTCAGTGGTTTAATGTGCAATGGATAGCTCGTATTGTCTTCTTTCAGCATATGAATTTTCAAGGTCATTGGATTTACAGTTTCAAATATATCTGCGTTTTACTGCTCACTGGTCTATCTCTACAGAGTCCCGAGAATCGTGGGCATGTTCGAGAAATTGATGAAACTTGTTCTCAGTGCTCAGTCCATCATTTGAAGTGTTTTAACTTGAATTGGGAAGCGTGCTAAGTCTATTTGCTATGCCCAAAAGGAAATTTTCTAATTCCTACCTTGTTGAGAGCAGTGTTCATTTTTTCCAGTAGATGTATGTCCAAAAATAGCAAGTTTTGGGAGCTAGTCATTTCGCAACTAGTCTGTCTTGACCTAAACTTTTGGGATACATGTTCCAAAGTACTTGGCTGATATTTTGGTGGATTTAGGAAGCTCAAAGGGTCTACTAATCAACTCTAAAGTCTCAGTTTTCTGGTTTGAAGCTGGTTGTAGCAGCACCTACTCATCTTTGGATTGCATCCACCATCTCTCTTCACAGTGGTATCAGAGCATAGTCAAGCAACATGGGAGATGGATTTCCATCAACAATTGACAAATTGGATTGAAACAACTACCCAACATGGTCTCTAAGGATGGAGGATTACCTTCAAGGGAGGAATCTATATGGATTCATATCCAGAGATGAAGCAATGCCAACCATGAGGAACAAAGGGCAACCATCACATGAAGAAGTGGAAGGACTTTCAAATTGGTGTTCGAAGGATGCACTTGCAAGGTCCTATATTCTAAACTCAATCTCTGAGTTTCTTTTACCTCATGCCAAGGGATGCAAGACATCAAGAGAGACCTCGAATGCACTTGCTTCTTTCTTCTCTTCCAACACTCGAGCAAGGAAGAACCAATTGTGGATGGAGTTCACAACAATGAAGAAAAGCCCGAAGCAAAATGTGACTGATTATGTCACAAAGATGAAGGAGATTTCCGACCAACTTGGAAGCATTGGAGAGGTAATTGAAGAGGAGCAAATCATTAGACAAATCATAAATGGAATCAAAGCAGACGACAAGAGGGAGTCATTCACAACAGCCATGGATTTATACATGGATATGCATGTACCCGACCTCAACACACTCATGGGCCAACTCTTCACTCATGAAGCAAAGATTAGCAAAGGTGGTGAGTCCTCAAGAGGTAATCAAACTTTTGCCTTATATTCTGATAAAGCTAAGGTCAAGGACAAGTCAAAGAATAGGAAGAATGAAGATGAAGGTAGCTATTTCCAAGCAAACTTTGCAGGTAGAGGAAGAGCTAGAGGAAGAGGCAAAGGTGGAAAGCAAGGCAGGGGGAGATTCCAATCATCTCAAACTTGCAATATATGTGGCTTATCTAACCATACTATTGAAGAATGTTTCAGGAACCCGAGGAACTCAAGAGGAAGAGGATTCAATAGAGGTGGCTATGGATCAAATAGAGGCAGATACAATGGAGGCTACAACAACAACTACTACTACAACAACAATTACAACAATAACAACTATCAAAGTGGCCATAGAGGAAGGAGAGACTACAATAACTATGCAGAGGACCAAAGTCAAGAAGATTCATTATTGATTATGAATCTATCGGTGAAGAAGGGTAAGGATGATGATCACATATTTTACATTGATTCGGGATGCTCAAACCATGTAGCAAGAAATGTGGCTTTACTTTTTGATTTGGAAGATCCTCATAACAAGCATGAAGTCTAGAAAGGAGATGACACAAGGCACTCAGTGGAGAAGATACGTAATGTGAAGACATCAGATGGGAATATGATGTGTCTTTCATAGATGATTGTAGCAGGTGGACCATTCTGTTTTTCATGAAGCACAAGGATGAAGTGTTTAATTGCTTTAAGAAGTATATTGCTCTTGTTGAAAACCAAACAGGTAGGACTTTGAAAAGACTCAGATCAGATGGTGGAGGAGAATACTTCTCTTCTAAATTTGATGCCTTCTTGCATGAAAGAGGCATTAAAACGGAAGTCACTACAAGATATACACCCGAACTCAATGGTGTAGCAGAGAGGAGGAACATAGCTATTGTCGAAGCTGCAAGGTCCATGCTCAACCAAAAGGGATTGCCAAACTACCTATGGGCAGAGGCTGTGTCTACAGCCACATATCTCATAAATAGACTTCCATCTAGTGACCACTCCATATGAAGTGTGGAATGGAAGAAGACGTAGTCTAGAGCATTGCAAAATCTTTGGATGCTTAGCCTATGCTCACATTCCTTCTCAAGTAAGAGGGAAATTGGATCCCAAGGTAGAGAAGTGTGTATTCATTGGTTATGATCAAAACCAAAAAGGATATAGATTGTACAATCCAACCAATAAAGGATTTTTTGTGAGTAGAGATGTAATTTTTGATGAAAACAAATCATGGTTTGATGATGACAGCAAAGTGAAGCTGCCTTATGACTTGGATGAAGATTTTCCATCACTTCAACCAAAGGAGCCGAAGCAGATTGAAGAAAGTGATTCGGAGATTGACCTAGAACACTTGGAAAGACTAAAGCTATGGAAGAACAAAGGTAAAGCAAAGATGCAGGATGCTACATACGGACCCGAAAGCTCACATCAACCACTTAGAAGGTCTTCAAGGGAGAAGAAGAAACCAGAGAGGTTTGGTTATGATACTTCCTTGGTTACCAAGCACTCAATCTACATTGCAAAGGATTCAACCAATGAAGAACCTACCACATTCGAAGAAGCACAAAGCAAAAATGCTTGGAGAGATGCAATGGATGAAGAAATGGAAGCCTTGAAGGAGAATGACACTTGGGAGCTTGTACCTAACAAGCCATCTATGAAGGTAATTGGATCTCGAGGGATATACAAAATCAAGAGGAATCCAGATGGAAGTATAAATAGACACAAAGCAAGGTTAGTTGCTAAAGGGTTTGCTCAAACCCATGGTATTGATTATGAGGAGACCTTCTCTCCTGTTGCACAAATGCCTACAATTAGGGTTCTCATTAGTCTTGCTGCATCTAGAAATTGGAATCTCTATCAACTTGATGTAAAGAATGCTTTCTTGAATGGATGGATTTATGAGGAAGTGTATATGGCACAACCTCCTAGATATGAGGATGCACATTATCCTAACTATGTATGCAAACTAAAGAAAGCTTTGTATGGATTGAAGCAAGCTCCAAGAGCTTGGAATTTTACATTGGCGACTTATTTGCAGGACCAAGGATTCAAAGCTAGCAAGGCGGATACCTCTTTGTTCATAAAGAGGAATGGATTTTAAGTGATCTATTTATGTGTGTATGTTGATGATATTATTATCACAGGCAATGATCTTGAAGGAATCAAACAGGTAAAGAATCAAATGAAGAAGGAGTTCAAAATAAGCGACCTCGGACCACTCACTTATTTTCTTGGATTGGAGTTAATCTACACAGGTTCATGTATATACATCACACAAAGGAAGTATGTGCATGACATGCTCGTCAAGTTCAAGATGGAAAATACCAAGTGTGCAGGTACACCTATGGAGCAAAATCATAAGCTTAGTGCTTATGAAGGAGAGCCGATTGAAGACATCACATGCTATCAAAGCTTGGTTGGAAGTTTGAACTATGCAACACTCACAAGGGTGGATATATGCTATAGTGTTAGCATATTGAGTCAATTTATGCATAAGCCGAGAAGACCACATATGGAAGCGGCCAAGAGAGTCCTCAAGTACCTAAAGGGGACCATGAATGAAGGTTTGTTTTATTCATATACTTCAGATCTTCAGCTAAAGGACTACTCAGGGACTGATTGGGCCGGATCTAAAGATGATAGAAGAAGCACATCTAGGTATATATCATTTGCAGGTTCAAAAATCATTTCTTGGTCATTGAAGAAGCAACCAACCGTGGCATTATCTTCTACTGAAGCCGAATATAGAGGTTTGGCTAATGCAACTCAAGCAATCATGTGGTTGAAGTCTTTGTACACAGATCTTGGACTTCATTCTTCACACCTCACATTTTTGGTAACAACACAAGCTCACTACATCTTGCAGCTAATCCGGTATACCATGCTAGAACCAAGCATATTGAAGTCCACTACCATTATGTAAGGGAGAAGTTAATGAGCAAGGATATTCAACTATCCTATGTCTCTACAGATATGCAATGTGTAGACATGTTCACTAAAGCTCTTGATGGTACAAAGTTAAGTAGATTCAAGTTGATGATTGGCTTGTAGGAAATCAAGGACAATTGAAGACTTATTTGGAGGCCAAGCATGGTAGGCTTGAGGGGGAGCTATTGGTGCATTTTACCCAAGCCTACATGCTTGATATGCTTGATATTATGATCATTTGTAAGTCACATGTGTAGTCATGTGAACACCTCTTCTAAAAGAGTTCATTTTTATCTCTTGTAATTGAAAAAAGAAAAAGGAAAAGGATGGCTTACCTCATCCATGATGTAAAAGCAAAGTCGTGGCTCATTCGAATTCGAATACAAAACTCCCTCCAAGAATAGCTATAAAAAGAGCAAGAAGGAAGAGGTGATTAGCAAGCCTTGTATGTGACCACTTCATGTCATTTTGTAGAGATTGAAGAGCTTACTCCATAGCTCTATCATTGTACTCCCATTGTGCAAATATTCATTGCCAATGTGGTTGTAATTATATGTGAATCTATACATTTATCATCATCTACTTCTCTGTTTTGTTCTCTGTTATACTCACTCAGAGCAGTAATTTCAGAAGGTAATATCTCGAGTTCTATGCATCCTTTTTCAGTGTTTTAACATGCGTTGGATGCACCTATTGTCTTCTTTTAGCATATGCATTTTCAAGGTCATTAAGTTTACAGTTTCAGAGATATCTGTGTTTTACTACTTACTGGTCTATCTCTGCAGAGTCCTGAGAATGGTGGGCATGCTCCAGAAATTGATGAAACTTGTTCTCAGTGCTCAGTCCATCATTTGAAGTGTTTTAACCTGAATTTGGAAGCTTGCTACGTCTATTTGCTATGCCCAAAAGGATGCACTTGCAAGGTCCTATATTCTAAACTCAATCTCTGATTTTCTTTTACCTCATGTCAAGGGATGCAAGACATCAAGAGAGACCTGGAATGCACTTGCTTCTTTCTTCTCTTCCAACACTCGAGCAAGGAAGAACCAATTGTGGATGGAGTTCACAACAATGAAGAAAAGCCCGAAGCAAAATGTGACTGATTATGTCACAAAGATGAAGGAGATTTCCGACCAACTTGGAAGCATTGGAGAGGTAATTGAAGAGGAGCAAATCATTAGACAAATCATAAATGGAATCAAAGCAGACGACAAGTGGGAGTCATTCACAACAGCCATGGATTTATACATGGATATGCATGTACCCGACCTCAACACACTCATGGGCCAACTCTTCACTCATGAAGCAAAGATTAGCAAAGGTGGTGAGTCCTCAAGAGGTAATCAAACTTTTGCCTTATATTCTGATAAAGCTAAGGTCAAGGACAAGTCAAAGAATAGGAAGAATGAAGATGAAGGTAGCTATTTCCAAACAAACTTTGCAGGTAGAGGAAGAGCTAGAGGAAGAGGCAGAGGTGGAAAGCAAGGCAGGGGGAGATTCCAATCATCTCAACCTTGCAATATATGTGGCTTATCTAACCATACTACTGAAGAATGTTTTAGGAACCCGAGGAACTCAAGAAGAAGAGGATTCAATAGAGGTGGCTATGGATCAAATAGAGGCAGACAATGGAGTTACAACAACTACTACTACAACAACAATTACAACAATAACAACTATCAAAGTGGCCATAGAGGAAGCAGAGACTACAATAACTATGCAGAGGACCAAAGTCAAGAAGATTCATTATTGATTATGAATCTATCAGTGAAGAAGGTAAGGATGATGATCACATATTTTACATTCATTCGGGATGCTCAAACCATGTAGCAGGAAATGTGGCTTTACTTTTTGATTTGGAAGATCCTCATAACAAGCATGAAGTGCAGACAGGAGATGACACAAGGCACTCAGTGGAGAAGATAGGTAAGGTGAAGACATCAGATGGGAATATGGACCTCTTAAGCAAAGTCTTGTATGTCCCTACAATTACCAAAAGTTTAATAAGTGTTGGACAGATTGTTGAAAAAGGATTGCAGGTTAGATTCAAACGATTTGGTATGTTGAAGAGCCAAGGCAAGGCTTTCGAAGGATTGGCGAAGGAGAAAAGACAGGAAGGCTCTTCACTTTTGAAGTGGAAGATACAAAGAACATAGCTTTGTTTAGCTACGGATCTCAAACTCTTACAGAGTTGGAGATATGGCACAGAAGGCTTGCTCACATTGGTGAGAGGACACTCAAAAAAATTTGCAGGGACCAAAGTGTACTTGGTTTGCCTAATATCACAAGGCAACACATGATTTATAAGTGTGAGGCTTGTCAACTCGGCAAGGCTCATAGACAACCTCTCAATAAGAAAGGATATAATCCTTTCGATCTACTGCACACGGATGTGTGGGGCCCAAGTAAGGAGCCATCTATATCAGGCTCAAAATATCAAGCAATCACGTAATTAAAGTCTGTGTACACAAATCTTGGACTTCATTCTTTAGCACCTCACATTTTTGGTAACAACACAAGCTCACTACATCTTGCAGCTAATCGAGTATACCATGCTAGAACCAAGCATATTGAAGTCCACTACCATTATGTAAGGGAGAAGCTAATGAGCAAGGATATTCAACTATCCTATGTCTCTACAGATATGCAATGTGCAGACATGTTCACTAAAGCTCTTGATGGTACAAAGTTAAGTAGATTCAAGTTGATGATTGGCTTGCAGGAAATCAAGGACTATTGAAGACTTATTTGGAGGCCAAGCATGGTAGGCTTGAGGGGGAGCTGTTGGTGCATTTTACCCAAGCCTACATGCTTGATATGCTTGATGTTATGATCATTTGTAAGTCACATGTGTAGTCATGTGAACACCTCTTCTAAAAGAGTTCATTTTTATCTCTTGTAATTGAAAAAAGCAAAGTGTAGATCAAACTAATTTGTATATTACTGTTGCATCATGACACAAGTGTTTATGAGTCAATATATAAGCCCTTTGAGTCTCTCACGAATCCTTTCTAATATATTTGAATTTGAATAGCATGTGTGCTTGGTTGTTGTGATGAAGATTACTTTTTCTATAATCAAGGAAAATAGAAATCAAGTTGAAAGACTTGACTTATATGATTGATGTATCACCAAGAACTACCAACCTCCAACTTTGTGGATTTTGGGCTTCTTGTGTTTATCCTTTTAAGAAGAATAAAAGTATAATACCAATAAGGACTTATGGATAAAGAGTTCTCATGAGGTGCCATAAATGATCATGCACTTTTACAAGAATAGATCCTCAAGGAATGCCCTATCTTTAAAGCTCATTTAAATGAAAATTTTAGATCTTGAGAAAGACCTTTTCAAGCATGATGTAAGCCTGATGTCCTAACATGTAAATGTGTATGTGTATGTGTATGTGTATTTGTGTGTGTGTGTGCGTGTGCGTGTGCGTGTGCGTGTGTGTGTGTGTGTGCGTGTGCGTGTGCGTGTGCGTGTGCGTGTGCATGTGCGTGTGCGTGTGCGTGTGCGTATGCGTATGCGTGTGTGTATGTGTGTGTGTGTGTATGTGTATGTGTATGTGTATGTGTATGTGTATGTGTATGTGTAGAGGAGGTACTGGGGTATCCACCTTTTCAAGAGCAGAGAATAAGCACTTCCAGTACGTCACCTACTCAAGGGAGGTTCTCCTTAGGGAAGTATACCCTTTAACACTTCTGTGAGCAGGCAGATAACAATGATTGCACAGAATTGTAATTTCTCAAAGAAAAGATTAAGAACAAATGACAATACTGGGAGACCCAAACCATTCCTTAGTTCGGACAGATGATTACAATATAAGCCAAGGAACTGCTACAAATGCTGATACTCTGGGCTAATATGCCATTCCAGAACTAAACAACCTCAATACAAGAGACTCATTCAATCCGTATAATGAACACAACTAGATGTAGACTAGTACTGATCAGTACAAAGTATGGAGACTTGCTCTAAGAGAAAGAGCATGAAAATACTACTGAATCACACAAAATGACAAAACAAAGCCACTCTCTTCACACTATAGAGCTATTAGCCCTCCACTGGGGAAGCCCACAGTCTGTATCCACACCACAGAGTGACTTCCTACAGTAGGCTTGAAGCCACAAAGTGCAAAGAGAGGACCTCTGTACGTACGTATGTAAATGTGTGTATCTCTCAATGTATCTCTGAATGTATCCAAATCAACACAAATCCATTGCTTTTATAGGCTCCAATAGGCCAAGAGGGCCTTGCCGATTCCTCACGTCCACTGATCACGCGCCGCTTGATTGCCAAGATTGAAGGGGTAGATCAAATATTCCACTTGATTTGAATTGGATCCTCAAAAATAGGCAGTCGTCATGAATGGTTGGCGGCAACACTCATTTCATCACTTTTACTTTTACCATTGATCCTCACTTTGTGCCGCCCATGATATTTGAATGTCCCTGAGAAGCGCATCCTTCACCTAATTTTTGTAGTAACTTTTGATCCTTCATATTAAGTGAGCGGTGTGGGAGGTGAGTTGTGACGAGTTTGAGAGAGATTACAGGGTTTTTGGAGGATTGTGGAGGGTTGTGGAGTTGTTTGGAGTTGCGTGGGGTTTGTGGGGTTTGTGGGTTGGGGGGAATAGGGGGTGAGTTATGGGGAGTTGTGGTGGTTTTTGGGGTGTGGTCAAAAATTGATCCAAGATTTCAAAGTTATTATTGCACCATTGGAAAGTACTCATCGAGAGCTTTCCAACGATATATAACACTGTAGGGTTTGGATAAGAAATGACCCTCTAAATATCCATTCAAAATTACATGAAAACTTTGTGGGAGGTCGTGGGAAATTATGAGATTTGACGGGGTGGTGTGAGGGGGCGGGGGTGGTTTGAGGGGGTGGTGTGAGGGGGTGGTTTGAGGGGGTGGTGTGAGGGAGTGGTTTGAGGGGGTGGTGTGAGGGAGTGGTTTGAGGGGGTGGTGTGAGGGGGTGGTTTGAGGGGGTGGTGTGAGGGAGTGGTTTGAGGGGGTGGTGTGAGGGGGTGGTTTGAGGGGGTGGTGTGAGGGGGTGGTTTGAGGGGGTGGTGTGAGGGGGCGGGGGTGGTTTGAGGGGGTGGTGTGAGGGGGTGGTTTGAGGGGGTGGTGTGAGGGGGTGGTTTGAGGGGGTGGTGTGAGGGAGTGGTTTGAGGGGGTGGTGTGAGGGGGTGGTTTGAGGGGGTGGTGTGAGGGGGCGGGGGTGGTTTGAGGGGGTGGTGTGAGGGGGTGGTTTGAGGGGGTGGTGTGAGGGGGTGGTTTGAGGGGGTGGTGTGAGGGGGTGGTTTGAGGGGGTGGTGTGAGGGGGCGGGGGTGGTTTTAGGGGGTGGTGTGAGGGGGCGGGGGTGGTTTGCGGGGGTGGTGTGAGGGGGTGGTGTGAGGGGGTGGTTTGAGGGGGTGGTGTGAGGGGGTGGTTTGAGGGGGTGGTGTGAGGGGGTGGTTTGAGGGGGTGGTGTGAGGGGGCGGGGGTGGTTTTAGGGGCTGGTGTGAGGGAGTGGTTTGAGGGGGTGGTGTGAGGGGGTGGTTTGAGGGGGTGGTGTGAGGGGGCGGGGGTGGTTTGAGGGGGTGGTGTGAGGGGGTGGTTTGAGGGGGTGGTTTGAGGGGGTGGTGTGAGGGGGTGGTTTGAGGGGGTGGTGTGAGGGGATGGTTTGAGGGGGTGGTGTGAGGGGGTGGTTTGAGGGGGTGGTGTGAGGAGGCGGGGGTGGTTTGAGGGGGTGGTGTGAGGGGGTGGTTTGAGGGGGTTGTGTGAGGGGGTGGTTTGAGGGGGTGGTGTGAGGGGGTGGTTTGAGGGGGTGGTGTGAGGGGATGGTTTGAGTGGGTGGTGTGAGGGAGTGGTTTGAGGGGGTGGTGTGAGGGGGTGGTTTGAGGGGGTGGTGTGAGGGGGTGGTTTGAGGGGGTGGTGTGAGGGGGCGGGGGTGGTTTGAGGCGGTGGTGTGAGGGGGTGATTTGAGGGGGTGGTGTGAGGGGGTGGTTTGAGGGGGTGGTGTGAGGGAGTGGTTTGAGGGGGTGGTGTGAGGGGGTGGTTTGAGGGGGTGGTGTGAGGGGGCGGGGGTGGTTTGAGGGGGTGGTGTGAGGGGGTGGTTTGAGGGGGTGGTGTGAGGGGGTGGTTTGAGGGGGTGGTGTGAGGGGGCGGGGGTGGTTTGAGGGGGTGGTGTGAGGGAGTGGTTTGAGGGGGTGGTGTGAGGGGGTGGTTGGAGGGGGTGGTGTGAGGGAGTGGTTTGAGGGGGTGGTGTGAGGGAGCGGGGGTGGTTTGAGGGGGTGGTGTGAGGGGGTGGTTTGAGGGGGTGGTTTGAGGGGGTGGTGTGAGGGAGTGGTTTGAGGGGGTGGTGTGAGGGGATGGTTTGAGGCGGTGGTGTGAGGGAGTGGTTTGAGGGGGTGGTGTGAGGGGATGGTTTGAGGGGGTGGTGTGAGGGGGTGGTTTGAGGGGGTGGTGTGAGGGAGTGGTTTGAGGGGGTGGTGTGAGGGGGTGGTTTGAGGGGGTGGTGTGAGGGGGCGGGGGTGGTTTGAGGGGGTGGTGTGAGGGGGTGGTTTGAGGGGGTGGTCTGAGGGGGCGGGGGTGGTTTGAGGGGGTGGTGTGAGGGAGTGGTTTGAGGGGGTGGTGTGAGGGGGTGGTTTGAGGGGGTGGTGTGAGGGAGTGGTTTGAGGGGGTGGTGTGAGGGAGCGGGGGTGGTTTGAGGGGGTGGTGTGAGGGGGTGGAGGTGGTTTGAGGGGGTGGTGTGAGGGAGTGGTTTGAGGGGGTGGTGTGAGGGGGTGGTTTGAGGGGGTGGTGTGAGGGGGTGGTTTGAGGGGGTGGGGGTGGTTTGAGGGGGGAAGAGAGAGAGAGGGAAATGCCGCGATACAGACCCCCACATCAAGTCTTTGCACCGTCCCGGTGCAATTCCCGAAGCCGAAAACAAGATAGTGAAGGAAGTTCTTCTTTCTTGACTTGACTCAGATAATCCTTCACCCTGAAGAAATAATAAAAAAAAATAAAAAATAAAAAAAATAATTTTTTATTTTTTTTTATTTTTTTTTTAATTATTATTTTTTTTTTCACCTTTTTTTTTCATACTTTTTTTTCATACTTTTTTTTTCTCTTTTTTTTTTCATAATAAGTGCAATCACCAAATGAAATATAGTAGGTACGGTGAATGATATGCTTCCAATTTACCTTAATTCAGGTACTTCTTCACCCTAGAAATATTGACTAGGGGTATCCTCTTACCCTGCAAATCCTCCAGATGTACTGCTCCATGAGGTAATACCTTTATCACCGTGTAAGGTCCTATCCATTTGGGTGCCAGTTTGGTTGGAATTGCTGGGACCTGATGCACTAAAACCATGGATCCTTCCTGTACTTCATTGGACCTCAGATACCTGTCATGTAGTCTTTTGCGCTCTTCTTGTGTTACCTGAATTTTTTGCATTGCTCCTTCTCTGTATTCTTCTAATGCCACCAATCTCTGAATGGGGGGTTCAATTTCAATGGTTTTGATTTCTATTTCCTTTTTGATAATGAATTCGAATGGTACCAATGCCTCTTTCCCATATACTAACCGAAATGGAGTCTCGTCTGTAGTTACCCTTTTCGTGGTTCTGAAAGCCCAGATTGCACCGATCAGTGCTAGTGGCCAGGAGCTTTGATGATCGAAAGATAATTTGCGAAGCAATCCAATCAAAATCTTATTGGAGCTTTCTGCTTGGCCATTTGCCCTTGGGTAGTAGGCACAAGATTTTTTATGGAAGATTTTGTACCTGTCAAATATAAACTGGAGCAATTGATTTACAAAATGTGTGCCCCTATCACTAGTTATTTCCAGTGGGCAACCAAATCTTGAGAAAATACGTTTATACACAAATTTAGCCACTGTTAAAGCCGTGCAGTCCACAGTAGCTTTAGCCTCTATCCATTTAGTGGCATAGCATGTGGCCATCAAAATATACTTTTTTCCTCCAGGTTGACCAGTTGGACTAATTGGTCCTATGAAATCAAGACCCCATCGTTCAAATGGGAGCCATCCTGTAGATATGACCAATGGTTGGAAATTCAATCTGGTCGGCGCGGGAGCACACCTCTGGCAGATGTGGCATTCTTTAGAAAACTTGATTGCATCCTTGAAAATATGAGGGCACCATAAACCTTTGGGGATGATTCTATGAGCCAATTCTTCCCCCTTTAGATGTCCTTCATTGTGTGCAGCCTCTAGCAGAAGATTTACCTCCTCTGGATAGACACACCTTCTCAATATATCATCTTGACAGTATTTATATATATTTCCATTTATAAGAGAATATGCTTTGGTTTTCAGGAGCAATCTTCTCTTTTCTACAGGTGTCAAGTGTTCTGGGATCTTTCCAGTAGTCAGAACATGGAGAATTTCATCATACCAACCAGTCCGGATTGCTACTAGAAAAAGATTGCTATCCACCAATTCATCATTAATACCTGTTGCCTTTTCGCTCATTGCCGTCCTGGACACTTGATCTGCCATGTAGTGCTCTTTTCCTGGCTTAATATGAATATCAAAATTAAATTCTTGAAATAGGAGTAACCATCTCCAAATCCTTCCAGCTACTCTAGGCTTGTTTATCAAATACTTCAAGGGCTGATGATCAGAAATAACAATGAAATGTACACCAAGGAGATAATGTCGGAACTTCTGAAGGGCAAATACAATAGCCAAACCTTCTCTTTCTGTTGTACTGTAATTTCTTTCAGCTTGGTTGAGTAGTCTGCTTGCATAAGAGATAGGTCTATCCACTTTGTGAGATGATGGTTGAGCTAGAACTGCACCAACAGCATGAAGACTAGCATCTGTATGCACATGAAATTCCAATGACCAATTAGGAACACTTAAAAGTGGAGCAGTACATAGCCTCAACTTTAGTTCACAAAATGCTTTGTCAGCTTCAGCACTCCATGAGAAAGGGATCTTTTTGCTGGTAAGCCTTGACAAGGGCTTAGCAATTTCCGAATACATCCTAATGAATCTTCTGTGATACCCTGCATGGCCCAAGAAACTTTGCACTTCCTTTGGGCTTTGTGGAATTGGCATGGAAAGAATAGCTGTAACCTTTGCAGGGTCAACAGTTATGCCTTCAGCAGATACTATGTGACCAAGAAGAGTGCCCTTAGTGACCAAAAAGTGACATTTATCAGGATTCAATTTCAAACCTGTTTTGAGACATTGCTCAAAAATTTCTTTTAGATTTTCCAAATGGTCATGGAAATCTTGAACTGCTGCCCTTCTATCTGTACCTGAAAATACTGAAAAGTCATCCATGAAAATGCGTAGAAAGGTTGTTAACCATTTGCCCAATATCAGATACATCGTTCTATTAAATGAAGCCGGTGCATTCTTCAAACCAAAAGCCATTCGAGTATAGACATAAGTGCCCCAGGGAGTGACAAAGGCTGTTTTGTCCCTATCATCAGGATGGATCACTATTTGATTGTAGCCACTAAAACCATCCAAGAAACTATACAAAGTGTGATCAGCTACCTCTTCAAGTACTTGCTCTGTGAAGGGCTGAGGAAATCCATCTTGAATAGTCACTCAAAGCACGGAAATCAACACATACCCTTATTTTTCCACTATTTTTCTTCGGCACAATAACCATAGAAGAAAGCCACCTAGAATGTTCTACTGGCACAATTATACCTGCTTCTTCTAGTTTTGTAATCTCTGCTTTTACCACCTCTGCATACTTCGGATTGAGTCAATATGGCCTACTTCTTACAGGTGCAGCTCCCTCACCCAAGGGTATCCGATGTAATCCAAGCTCTTATGGTATTCCTGTTAGATCTTTGTAGGACCATGCGAAGACACTTTTGTAAGTAAAGAGCAAAGAAGTTACCTTCTGTAGTAAATTAGGATAATGCCACAACCAGGATGCCAAATGGACTACTTGAGGGTTCTCTTCATCCCCTAAATTTACTTCTTGAACCAATGTTTCAGGACTGGCCTTGTTTGATAAATCATCTCCACTATATGCAGGAGTGGAGTTTAATTTATATTCTGTAACATGTTCTTCCATCCATCCTTGAGGTATATCTGAGAAAGGAAGATCTTCTCTGCCCTTAGGTTCAAAATCTTCTACCTCTGATACTTTTATCTGGGTTGCTTCCTCAAGGCTTGTGCTTTCCTGCAATTGCTCATTCTCCAACACCTTGTGGTCTTCATTGCCCTTTCCTGTAATTACCTTATCTGCAACTTCTTCCTCAATTTCATTAATCTCCACTGTGCAACACTCTGCACTTCCCATCATCCAATTTAACAATGTATCCTCTTCTTGGGGTAGAGAGGGCATTACCTGAGTGTCCACAGTATATCCAGTAGTTTTTCCTGAGTCGAATCCTTCTTCCAAATGTAGTTGCAGTTGGCTATTGGTATTTGTTGAAATCCATAGTTTATTTTTTCCCCAATCTTGCAAAGCTTTTGCTTGTCTCAGCCAAGGTCTCCCCAGGAGTAGAGGGTAAGAAGTCTCCTGTGGAAGTGCAATAACAACAAAATCTAGAACAAAATGGCAGCCCTGTACTACCATCAGTACCTTCTCAATAATGCCCAGTGGCGCAACCCGATGTTGATCTGCCAATGTAACCGTGAATGGTGCCAACTTGGTGGGGTTCAATTTCAGCTTCTTCATTGTAAAATCTGGCATTAAATTGATACCAGAGCCTCCATCTATGATCACACCTGTGAGAGCTTCATCCTTTATACAAACAGATAATCTTGAGCTTTGGTAGTCTGCTAAGGGTGCAGGGGGAAAATCAACCATGAAACCATCTATACTAGGTGATTGGACCAAGTGAGCAGAGTGTATAATCTTCAGTAAGTCACTTCTTATTTTTGAATCCATCCTTATAAGTTCATATAGACTAACCTTGTGATGAATACCTTTCAAGATCTGTTCAATGTTTACCTCCTGAGTGTTTTCTTGCAGACTTGTTGGTTGGCCCTTTAGAGAAGTAGTCATCTTATTATAAGCTCCTTCAATTTGTGCTTGGTCCTTCCATCCAGACTCCTTTTCTTCCTCTTTATCTTGAAATCCTTGTTGTTCATCTCTCTGGGTTGCAGCTGCTTGCCTAGCTCTAGTCATCATGGGCATTGCAGAGGATGAAACAGCATAAGTCTGAGTGGTTTTTCCTTCTTCATGTGGAGAGACTGCAATCATATGAATTGGAGCAGGACGACCTCTTGGGCAATCTTTGGTATAATGATCCTTGGCCTCTGGACAATCTTGACAAGGAGGTGCATCTTCTGGGAGGGAACACCTATTTTGCATGTGGCCATATTCACCACAACGATAGCACATCAAGGGTCTATTATATCTAGGCTTTGCAGGCCTATTCTCCTCTCTATTAGATGTATTTGAAGTACTAGCATAGTATGAATCCAAAGTTTGAGGGTTACCTCTCTGCTGTGTACCCTTGAGGTAATAGCAATCTCTGGCTTCATGACCATCTTTTCCACAAAATTGACAGCTTACCTTAATAGGGCAATTAGCATTGGAATGTCCATTGTTGTTACAGATTGTACACCAAATTTGTCTCCTTATATCCTGAGTGGTCTTCAAATCTTCTAACTCTCGGTGAAGTTGAGCTACTTCATCATCAGTGCGACGCAGTGGTGGCAAGACCTTCTCTTCTTGTTGATTTTGTTGCATCTTCAATGCTTCCAGTTCCCTCCTTAGTTGCTCAATAGGATCCAGATCTGCAGCATACTTTTGTTGTGTATCCCCTTCAAAATGTTGCCTTGCTTCTTCAATGTGTGATGCCGCTGCAACAAAATCATTGAGGGTCGCATCCAATCTAAGAGATTCACGAAGCTTCTGCTGAGATGACCTAGGCAGAGCCTTTTCGATCCACTTTTTAACCAAAAAGTCACCTGGAGCATGTGGCAGACGTGCAACAAGTGCTTTTGTTCTAGTGTGAAGTTCATGAAAGGATTCACCTGGTCTTAGCTTCAAATTCTCTAGTTGATCTAGAGCTCTTTCCGAGGAATCACTTGGTCGGAATTTCTGTGAGAACGCCGCCTTCAAAGCCTCCCATGTAGTGAAATGGCCATCTGCATATTGACTATACCATTTATCTGCAAGACCCTCCAATGTGGATGGAAAGAGTGCCAGCATTGCATCCTCTCTATTTTGCAAACCTCGTCCACGGCATAAAGAGATGAATCTTCTCACATGATCATCAGCATCCTCATAGGCTTGTCCCTTGAAGGTAGGGAATTTGATATTTAATCTGGAGAGTAAATGAGAGAGATCCTCCATTTGTACTGGTGTTTCTTCAGACGTATCTGAGGAGAAGTCTAGAGTTCTCCTATACCCCTCTTTAGACAATGGTGTCGCACCCAAATCAATTGATAAATTTAGGGAGGGCAGAGGGGAGGTAGACTCACTAGTCGTGGTTATGGCTAACTTGTTAAGGCTCCTCCGAACACGAAGAGACTCCTTATCTGCCCGTGTATGGGTCATGTACCTACTTGCAAATGTAATAGGGCAAAAATACCTCTCACAGAAATGCAAAGGTCCCACCGGGCATGCCAAACTGTAGAGGAGGTACTGGGGTATCCACCTTTTCAAGAGCAGAGAATAAGCACTTCCAGTACGTCACCTACTCAAGGGAGGTTCTCCTTAGGGAAGTATACCCTTTAACACTTCTGTGAGCAGGCAGATAACAATGATTGCACAGAATTGTAATTTCTCAAAGAAAAGATTAAGAACAAATGACAATACTGGGAGACCCAAACCTTTCCTTAGTTCGGACAGATGATTACAATATAAGCCAAGGGACTGCTACAAATGCTGATGCTCTGGGCTAATATGCCATTCCAGAACTAAACAACCTCAATACAAGAGACTCATTCAATCCGTATAATGAACACAACTAGATGCAGACTAGTACTGATCAGTACAAAGTATGGAGACTTGCTCTAAGAGAAAGAGCATGAAAATACTACTGAATCACACAGAATGACAAAACAAAGACACTCTCTTCACACTATAGAGCTATTAGCCCTCCACTGGGGAAGCCCACAGTCTGTATCCACACCACAGAGTGACTTCCTACAGTAGGCTTGAAGCCACAAAGTGCAAAGAGAGGACCTCTGTACGTATGTATGTAAATGTGTGTATCTCTCAATGTATCTCTGAATGTATCCAAATCAACACAAATCCATTGCTTTTATAGGCTCCAATAGGCCAAGAGGGCCTTGCCGATTCCTCACGTCCACTGATCACGCGCCGCTTGATTGCCAAGATTGAAGGGGTAGATCAAATATTCCACTTGATTTGAATTGGATCCTCAAAAATAGGCAGTCGTCATGAATGGTTGGCGGCAACACTCATTTCATCACTTTTACTTTTACCATTGATCCTCACTTTGTGCCGCCCGTGATATTTGAATGTCCCTGAGAAGCGCATCCTTCACCTAATTTTTGTAGTAACTTTTGATCCTTCATATTAAGTGAGCGGTGTGGGAGGTGAGTTGTGACGAGTTTGAGAGAGATTACAGGGTTTTTGGAGGATTGTGGAGGGTTGTGGAGTTGTTTGGAGTTGTGTGGGGTTTGTGGGGTTTGTGGGGTTTGTGGGGTTTGTGGGTTGGGGGGAATAGGGGGTGAGTTATGGGGAGTTGTGGTGGTTTTTGGGGTGTGGTCAAAAATTGATCCAAGATTTCAAAGTTATTATTGCACCATTGGAAAGTACTCATCGAGAGCTTTCCAACGATATATAACACTGTAGGGTTTGGATACGAAATGACCCTCTAAATATCCATTCCAAATTACATGAAAACTTTGTGGGAGGTCGTGGGAAATTATGAGATTTGAGGGGGTGGTGTGAGGGGGCGGGGGTGGTTTGAGGGGGTGGTGTGAGGGGGTGGTTTGAGGGGGTGGTGTGAGGGAGTGGTTTGAGGGGGTGGTGTGAGGGGGTGGTTTGAGGGGGTGGTGGGAGGGAGTGGTTTGAGGGGGTGGTGTGAGGGGGTGGTTTGAGGGGGTGGTGTGAGGGGGTGGTTTGAGGGGGTGGTGTGAGGGGGCGGGGGTGGTTTGAGGGGGTGGTGTGAGGGGGTGGTTTGAGGGGGTGGTGTGAGGGGGTGGTTTGAGGGGGTGGTGTGAGGGAGTGGTTTGAGGGGGTGGTGTGAGGGGGTGGTTTGAGGGGGTGGTGTGAGGGGGCGGCGGTGGTTTGAGGGGGTGGTGTGAGGGGGTGGTTTGAGGGGGTGGTGTGAGGGGGTGGTTTGAGGGGGTGGTGTGAGGGAGTGGTTTGAGGGGGTGGTGTGAGGGGGTGGTTTGAGGGGGTGGTGTGAGGGGGTGGTGTGAGGGGGTGGTTTGAGGGGGTGGTGTGAGGGGGCGGGGGTGGTTTGAGGGGGTGGTTTGAGGGGGTGGTGTGAGGGAGTGGTTTGAGGGGGTGGTGTGAGGGAGCGGGGGTGGTTTGAGGGGGTGGTGTGAGGGGGTGGAGGTGGTTTGAGGGGGTGGTGTGAGGGAGTGGTTTGAGGGGGTGGTGTGAGGGGGTGGTTTGAGGGGGTGGTATGAGGGGGTGGTTTGAGGGGGTGGGGGTGGTTTGAGGGGGTGGGGGTGGTTTGAGGGGGGAAGAGAGAGAGAGGGAAATGCCGCGATACAGTATGTGTGTGTGTGTGTATGTACGTTGTCGCGGGGTTTGGAAGAAAGGAGGGTGGGTTTGCTAATCTTGCTCTCTTCAAATCCACTTTTACTGATTGTGTGTTAACCACTTGTTTCTCATTTATTCCCTAAGGAAAAGAATATACAACTACTTCTCAGATATACGCCATCAGCATCGCTTTACTTCATAAGCTCATAAGTGACACTAGGACTCAATGAGATTATCGTATTTATTTTCCCGAGATATTGATTCATTCATTCTCTTTTATTTCAAATGCATTTCATATAATCACAGAATCGGTTTGCCTTGGTTTCAGTCTTCAATATGTATTCTCTATCATACACTTTTATGCTCACTATTGCAAGAGAGGTTACGTGATTACCGTAAGTCCTTGCACAGAAGACTTGAGTTTGTTTAACTTCTGCACATTAAACTTCCCAACCAATTGTGTGAATTTCTCTTGGTTACAAACAGGAAAGGTGTTTTTCATCATACAAAACTAATGGTGTTGACTTTCATAGCATTAATAATTCAATTGTCTTTCCTGCATAATAGAGCATTTGAAGCAAACGAATGTGATTTCCTGTGTTCTGCGTATACAAATAAAGGTAAGCCAGGTTGTTTCACTCTCTTCCCAGCTTATATAAAAGCACTGCTCTCATGACTCAATGCTTATTTTTGTATAAACAAACTTAGCAGATTTAAGATGTGTTCTGCGTATACAAATAAAGGTAAGCCACGCTGTTTCACTCTCTTCCCAGCTTATATAAAAGCACTACTCTCATGACTCAATGCTTATTTTTGTATAAACAAACTTAGCAGATTTAAGATGGAAGATCATAGCGCAGCTTACTTCAATAGTTTCATATGCATAATGGGCTTTTGTCCATATATATTCATCAACATGCAAGAGTTTGGGTGAAAGGTTTCCATGGAGATTAAGTACAGCAATGAATGCACAAATCCTCCACAAGTCCTATGCATAATAAAAACGACCATTACTTAAAGAAAATTACAGAAAAACCAATCACAGTTGTGTCCCTTTTAGGGCAGATCATTTTACACACCTAAAAAAAAGGAAAAGATATTTTGATTTATTTCAAGAACAAGAAACGTATGTCGTTTCAATTACTTACAAACCCGAACTTAACCAAGTAATCATAGAAACGTTTCTATCATTTTAAAATTATAACAAAAATGGCGTAAAGTACTTATCTGACATGTCCATTGAAAAGCATAAACTGAACTCTATTATGCAGAAAGGAAAAGGAAGAGCTATACTCCTTTCCATTCTGGCACCGAATTCTCAGGAGATATGAAATGATCTTTTTTTCCTGAGTCTGAGCCCAATCTAACTTGGATCCCACAAGATCATAATCATCAAAGGACGCTTATCATATTGGTGACTTCTCTCTATGATTCTTCCGTTGAGCAATTTCCTCATGTACTATGTGATCAACAGGTTCAAGGTGTTAATATTTCCTTGAATAGCAATTGTATGTGAATGAGACTTGCTATCTGCCCTTCTTCTACCAACAACGCAATCTTATCGGCCATTTCTTTCCTAACAAAGGAACCAATCTACAGACCCTCTAAGCACCTCTTTTTTCCAAGCACAAGAGGAACGTTTGAGCTTGGCTGAGTCATTGAATCTTGTCAAGATCTTGTTGTCATAAGTACAGATGTGTTAGATTAAGCAGAAGCGGTAAATCATAAGACGGAAGTTTGCACTCAGACAGTTATCAGAAGTGGCAATTCAATCATCACAAATCAACGCAGTGAAGAACATCTGACATGCGCTAATAACTCCGGAACATCAGTACATTCTTTCCATTGAGAATTTCTCCTTCTATGTGACTTTCCCTGCTCTTCTTGTAAGGTTATTGTGGGAAATATTCCCCTAATCCATGCCCTTGCAGTTCTTTCCGAGCAATAGCGCATCCCTTGTCTGGAGCATTGCCATCATAATTCAACTCAGCCCAGAAAATTTCCCATGAAAACAGCTCCTTGTAATCTGTTTGCTCAACGATCATAATCTAAAGGCCCATCACTTCATAGTGCTTCATTATCTGAGTGTCAACATCCTTTTTGGTTGTTGTAAGTAGCAGCGCATGTATCTTTTAGTTTCTTTCTAGAATTATTCACTAACATTTAGCAGTGACATCTCATGTATCTTCTGTTCGATCGTGAAAGTAACTTCAAGAACCATTTAACTCCAGCAGCTTTAAAGGATTAAAGCAACCACGATAGTTGACAAGGCCCTTCGACTGACAATTTGTCCTTCCTTCTTCCATGGATGCATGCACGTCTCAATCCTTTGTGCTATGACCTGCAAGACCATTTAACATCTTCTGATCCTATCATTCACACGTCTTTCTGTTCTTTGTCGATCATCCCTAGCGGCCCTCTCACTGTTGAGGGGAGGGACAGAATAGATGGAGCATACGGACATGAGTTCAACTTTTACTCGATGGATATTTCCCCTTCCATGCGCTTCTTCTCTCCTTCAATAGAACAGCAGCCCTCCTTTGAAACCTCCTACCCTCCACGAAGTGCCTCCTCTTCCGCGTATCCTTCCCTGCTTATCTGAATCCGCCTATCGAGATACACCTATCTCCCCTTTTTTTTCCAAAGCGAGCTTCGACATGCTTATGCCCTCACAGCTGTCATAGCCTCCACATAAATACCTAAAACAAGCCCCATTTGATCCTTCCTTCGAATCTCCTTCTCCCCCTCGAACAACTTTGTTTTTCTTTCTGATTGTCAATGGAAACGTTCCTCCATGCCCCTTCCTTACTTTAGATGTGCCGAGCATTCTTTTTTGGATCCCGATAATGGATGAACTCCCACATGATTCCATGTTCGTCCCGTTTTGAATGGATCTTTAGAGTTTCTCCATTAAATCCATTTTGGAAAATCTTCGAATCGCGACCACAACGTGTGTGTGTGTATGTACGTGTATGTGTATGTGTATGTACCTGTATGTGTATGTGTATGTGTATGTGTATGTGTATGTGTATGTGTATGTGTATCTGTATGTGTATCTGTATGTGTATCTGTATGTGTATGTGTATGTGTATGTGTATGTGTACGTGTATGTGTATGTGTATGTGTATGTGTATGTGTATGTGTACGTGTATGTGTACGTGTACGTGTACGTGTACGTGTACGTGTACGTGTACGTGTACGTGTACGTGTACGTGTACGTGTACGTGTACGTGTACGTGTACGTGTACGTGTACGTGTACGTGTACGTGTACGTGTACGTGTACGTGTATGTGTATGTGTATGTGTACGTGTACGTGTACGTGTATGTGTATGTGTATGTGTATGTGTATGTGTATGTGTATGTGTATGTGTATGTGTATGTGTATGTGTATGTGTATGTGTACGTGTATGTGTATGTGTATGTGTATGTGTATGTGTACGTGTATGTGTATGTGTATGTGTATGTGTATGTGTATGTGTATGTGTATGTGTATGTGTATGTGTATGTGTATGTGTATGTGTATGTGTATGTGTATGTGTATGTGTATGTGTATGTGTATGTGTATGTGTATGTGTATGTGTATGTGTATGTGTATGTGTATGTGTATGTGTATGTGTATGTGTATGTGTATGTGTATGTGTATGTGTATGTGTATGTGTATGTGTATGTGTATGTGTATGTGTATGTATGTGTATGTGTATGTGTATGTGTATTATGTGTATGTGTATGTGCATGTGCTATGTGTATGTGCATGTGCATGTGCATGTGCATGTGCATGTGCATGTGGATGTGGATGTGGATGTGGATGTGGATGTGGATGTGGATGTGTATGTGTATGTGTATGTGTATGTGTATGTGTATGTGTATGTGTATGTGTATGTGTATGTGTATGTGTATGTGTATGTGTATGTGTATGTGTATGTGTATGTGTATGTGTATGTGTATGTGTATGTGTATGTGTATGTGTATGTGTATGTGTATGTGTATGTGTATGTGTATGTGTATGTGTATGTGTATGTGTATGTGTATGTGTTGTGTATGTGTATGTGTATGTGTATGTGTATGTGTATGTGTATGTGTGTATGTGTATGTGTATGTGTATGTGTATGTGTATGAGTATGTGTATGTTTACGTTTATGTGTATGTGTATGTATATGTGTATGTGTACGTGTATGTGTATGTGTATGTGTATGTGTATGTGTATGTGTATGTGTATGTGTATGTGTATGTGTATGTGTATGTGTATGTGTATGTGTATGTGTATGTGTATGTGTATGTGTATGTGTATGTGCATGTGTATGTGTATGTGTATGTGTACGTGTATGTGTACGTGTATGTGTACGTGTACGTGTATGTGTATGTGTACGTGTACGTGTAGGTGTACGTGTAGGTGTACGTGTATGTGTACGTGTACGTGTACGTGTACGTGTACGTGTACGTGTACGTGTACGTGTACGTGTATGTGTACGTGTACGTGTACGTGTACGTGTACATGTATGTCTATGTGTACATGTATGTCTACGTGTACGTGTACCTGTACCTATATGTGTACCTGTACGTGTACGTGTACGTGTACGTGTACGTGTACGTGTACGTGTACGTGTACGTGTAGGTGTACGTGTACGTGCACGTGTACGTGTACGTGTATGTGCACGTGTACATGTACGTGTACGTGCACGTGTACGTGTACGTGTACGTGCACATGTACGTGTACGTGTACGTGTACGTGCACGTGTACGTGTACGTGCACGTGTACGTGTACGTGCACGTGTACGTGCACATTGTACGTGTACGTGTACGTGTACGTGTACCTATACGTGTACGTGTACGTTTACATGTACATGTACGTGTACGTGTACGTGTACGTTTACGTGTACGTGTACCTGTAGGTGTACGTGTACCTGTACCTGTACGTGTACATGTACCTCTACGTGTATGTGTACCTCTACGTGTACGTGTAGGTGTATGTGTACGTGTATGTTGTGGTCAGGTTCTTGCGCGCTTAGGGGTGCACACAGGGTGCCAAGAAAGTGACCTTGGTGGATCAAGCCAACTGCTGGAATTACGGTGCACATTGGGTGCTTGCAGCAATCTCAAGTGCAATGAGAGACTCAAATATGTATTTAAACAAATCAAGTAATTGCACAAACACGAACGAAGGACATTAGGAGTATGTTCATTTTAAAAGATAAAACGTATTGATCAACTCATATGTGAATAGCATGCAAATCTTTAAAATGAAAGATTCCAACAAACATCTGACATCTCAAATAAAATGCGTCTTTTAACGTATTGATCAACTCATATGTGAATAGCATGCAAATCTTTAAAATGAAAGATTCCAACAAACATCTGACATCTCAAATAAAAGTGCGTCTTTTGAAGTCGTATAATTTTAACGATTTTTATGTCTATAAGTATTCCTTTCTTTCGATCAGATTTAAGAGAGCAAATTAGTTATACGTTAGAAACATATACAAGTCAATGTTAACATAATAGTTTTATCTGAAAAGTAATTCCCAAAAAAGTTGTCCCTAAATATCAACTAAAATATATAGTCTCATATTTTTCAATCGACTTATATATGCTTACATTTTAAATCGTAGTTAAAAACACGCTTTCTGAAACTCATAAATTATGGAGTTCAAACTTGTTCAGCAGCTCTTACAGAGGTTTTGAATGCAAAACGTTAGAGCCACGTATGTTAACTGGCAAATGATCAAGCATTCTGTAGTGCAGTCAAAATATTAAGTAGCAAACGTTTTATATCTAGGACTGAGCACAAATATGCAGATAAACATGAAATTTCCAGTCATCTTTTTGCGCATTAATAGTTAAGCTATTGTCTCACGTAAACAGTTGCACTATTAAGTAATCAATTTCCTTTACAAAATACGTAATCGTACCATCGCCATTCCTTCTTGAGCTTTTTCAAAGAGAAAAAATCAAATTTCACCGCAAAATGTTCTAAGTGGCGCTGAGCTTTTGGTGGCCAGATGATCCTGACAACCATGAATTGCTTTGAGCACAAAAACTTAGGAGAACGTGGAGACGAAGGATGAAAATTGTCTTGGTGTCCTTCAGAAGATTTTGGGATCACAGAGAAACAAACATCAGCAAATTATGGATGGCAATTAGAACGATTTTCAGCACAACATCACACCGAGGATTATAATTCTATTTCCTTCGTCGGAGGAAGTGGCAAATTGACAAAGAACATCTGTTCGCAATTCAAATCAGAGCATGTAGTCATAGCATTATCAAAACGGCAAACAACACGCAACAGAAAATCGTTAGTATAACTCTCCCATTCACAACCATGACTTGGATCACTTTTAAGCTAACGTCTTGCTAATCATGCCATTCGCATAGATTTTATTTAGCACATAACCCTATACATACTGATGTAGGTTTGATGAGCCATCGAACCCATTACAATAATCAACTCTTATGAAATTATAAAGTGAGCACTAAATGACAGATAATCAAAATGAAAGCAATGTCCGGCAAAGTTTCTAATTAGATTGAAATTTCATGTGTTGACTCTATTTTTTACGAGTAAATTCTTATCCAAATGTTTCACAACAGTAGACTCACAATGCTATAAGCTGTCAATATCATCATACATGCGCTTCAAGCATTTCATGACAGTATCAATCATTAATCTATGCAGAAAAATACAAATTCGGAAATGATCAGTATGATTCCTTCACATATCATAATTCAAATTCAGAAGCTTATCTGTAATCTGGGAAGTCATCTTCAGCACAAAACCCTTCGTAGAAATTGTCTCCTTTGCGAAGCTATTCAGAGCAGCATCATCAAAACATTGATCATAATTGTTAGATGGTTGTGCAACAATCTTTGGAGTTGGCGGTACATCTTTAAGAGCTCCGATCAACCGCTATCACTGTATATGGATGAGCTTTTTCTTTTCGTGCACCGTTATCCACTTATCTCTCTTCCTTCTGTAAGAAAATAGGGTCCTCTCAAATCGGATGAATTGGCAGACGATAAATCACCCATCGGCCTCTGCACACTCCCTCCCTGAACTGTATGTCTGATCCTTCTTCAGATGATAATTTTTCTTTTAGGAACACGCGTGATCTCCTCCATTCTTCTTCTTGAAAAGAAATCTGACCATAAAATATCCTTCGAAACATGTAGTATCTTCATCTAGTGCCCCTCCATTAGGGAAAAGAAAAGAGTTCTCTACATTTCTATGTCTATGTAGCAAGGAGTACAATGCAAATGAACTCATAATTTTTGCATCACTATAAAAAGATAAACTTTACTTCCAAAGGGTGTGCTCTTATAAACATAGAGACTTGGAGAAGTGCTTAGATCTCCACAAAGAATTTCAAGGATTTGATATGCAAGTGGTAACAGTGCCTTCCATGAATCCCTCACATGCATCAAAAAACTTGTATGAGTGGAATCATCACGACATCCACCCCCTCCAAACCTGTGTGGACTGTGGACACACCAACACCAATCTTCATGTCTGGAAGAAGTTATGAATTCCAAAGCAAATCAAGTGTATGGGTTATCAAACACATATGCCTATGCATGGCCATGTAATGGGCCTTATTCATGCATACTCTAAGTGCATCAAAAACATAATGCTGCAATAAAAGAGGTGATTAGCATTCGATGATGAGGCTTCTCACTCATTTTAAAGCTCAAATTTTCTTAATGTATTTATAACTTTTTTAGCGTGCAATTGGATGTGCACCTATCAGTTTGAAAGCACATGTGCATTTACATTTTCAAACATGCGTACTCTAGGTGCAATCATTTTCAATGATGGTGCAAATGAGGGAGCAATTTTTAGGATTTCTACTAAAAGAGGCTCTCCATAACTTTACTCTCAAATGCAATCTCTCTTGTCCTTGCTCACAAATCTTTTCATTTTCACTCAAGGACTAACATAATTTTATTTACAGTATTTAGATATATATCTCATGTGCAAATGAGTGCACACGTATAGAAATTAAAACATGTGCCCTTCTCAACTCAAAATATGCACACTTTATATGCAATGCAGCTCAAAGATGGTGCAAAAAAGATCATGGTTAAAGTTGGGTAGCCATTGAAAAAGGTTTTTCACAACTTTGTTCCTTGTTCTTCGTCTCCATTTCCTTCACTTGATCATTTCCTGCACTCATTAAAACTAAACAAAAGATGAGATCATTACATCAAAATAACATTATGTACATATGCAGCAGTCCATGAAAGAATTTCACGAAAATCCATCTGCAGTACAACATGAATTAGCAACTCGAAAGTTGTTGCCTTTCGTATGATCCACTCAAACTCAAAATCTTCAACCGGTTCCCAATCATCTGTATCTCTACTCATAAACTCATAAGAGATATCAGAAACATCACTTTCAATAACATTATTTGAAAAAATTTCATTCATTTGAACACTTGGTGTATCTATTTGAATTAAATTAAATTCAAAAATTTCATCCAACATACATTCACTTTGTGAAGACAATTCATTTAATTCATCTAACTCTTCACACTCAAAATCATGCAAACCCAAACTGGCATACATCAAATCAACAAAATCATCTTGAGTTATAAGATTTTCATGCATTCCCATTGAAAATAGCTCTCCACAATCAATCAAACTCAAGCGTTCATCATACTCATCATCACTACATACTTGTTCACATACATTCAATTCTTCATCATGCATAAGATTATGCTTGGGAGAAAATTCATCATGTTTTTCATTCTCCTCGAACACAACCTCATCTCTCTCACCCCCTCCTAGTTCCTGAGGAGTACTAGTGAGAATATCCTCAACTCGTGAAGAGTTAGTGACCAATGCCCCATCTTCGTCATCATGGAAAGCATTGACACCTGCTTGACTAACTACTTCAAAACACAATTCACTCAAGTGTTTGATATCACTTATGATTGAATCATCATATGACTCACTTGAATCTTCTACCCAAACATCCTCTTGCTCTTTCATCAAGTCACCATCTTGCACTTTTTCATCCTCTCTATCAATTTGATGCATGCACACCAAAAACACATCATCAAACTTATTTTCTAATTTCTCATCATCTTCACTAGTCTCACCTTCACCTATCTCTTCATCTCTAGAAATGGAAATGGTTTCTTCACACAACTCCTCACTCAAATCCTCTCCCCTCTTTTTATCCTCAACTATTGTATACTCTAAATCCACTCTAGATTGGTGGATTGGTTAAGGGACACAAAGTTGACTCCATGTTCTTCATAATCTCATTCACACAAACTAGAGGTCTTGGAATAGAAATTGATAAAGTATGAGTATCCTCAATTTTATCTTGCACTACATGTGACCTCCATCTTCTGCATCTCAAGAGCATTGATACGGCCTTTTGCACTCTACCCCATTCTCACGTCAATCGTAAAGGCTCACTCAAGTCTTCCAACATGTCACCTGGCTCTAAGGCCAAATTAGGGTCTACACTCTTAATGAAGAGCTCTACTTTCTCATATTCCAAATTATCTTGGTCATTATGGCTCAATTGATCAAATCGCTCTTCTAACTCTCGAAGTAGCTCGGTCACCTCAAGATCTTTATTTGGAGTAGCCACCCATTCTCTAAATGCATATTGTGTGGGGATGGTTAAGTCCTCTAGGTAATACTCTTCTCTAAGCAGATTCTTAAATTCACTCCATGTATGGGATCTCTTTTGAAGAGCATAAATGCTAGGTCTGACACCGGGCATTACAATCCTTGAAAATTCACTAAGCTTCATAGAAGCACTCACACCATAGAGGTCCATTTTAGTATCATAGATTTGCAAGAACTTGGTTACATCTCGGCCATTAAAGAATCCACACTCTTTTGAGATTGCCTCTAGGGCTCTCATCACTCCATCACTATTTGTGGAAATCCTTTGGGATTCAGTCAATACTTGAAGTAAGGTACTCAAGGTTCTCGGATCTAAGCCTAAGGCCTCCATCATGGTCAAATCTTGGTCAAAATCAAAGTCCTAGGCAAACTCCACACTCAAGCCCTCAAACCCTCATCCTCAAGTCTCTCACTATAATGGTCAACTCAAGTCATCTCAAGCTCAATCTCAAAGTAAGCTCGAAGTACGCTCCAAGTAAAAATCCATCCCCCTATGCATTTCATGTCAGGTTCACTCATGTGGTCAGGTTCTTGTGCGCTTAGGGGTGCACACAAGGTGCCAAGAAAGTGACCTTGGTGGATCAAACCAACTGCTGGAATTACAGCGCACACTGGGTGCTTGCAACAATCTCAGGTGCAATGACAAACTCAAAAAAGATGTATTTAAACAACTCAAGTAATTTCTCAAAAACGGACGAAGGACATTAGGAGTATGTTCATTTCAGAAGATAAAATGAATTGATCAACTCATATGTGAGTACCATGCAAATCTTTAGAATGAAAGATTCCAACAAACATCTCACATCTCAAATAAATGTGCATCTTTTGAAGTCGTATAATTTTAACGATTTTCATGTCTATAAGTATTCCTTTCTTTCGAACAGATTTAAGAGAGCAAATTATTCATACGTGAGAAACATATACAAGTCAATGTTAACATAACAGTTTTATCTGAAAAGTAATTCCGAGAAAATTTGTCCCTAAATATCAATTAAAACATAGTCTCATATTTTTCAATCGACTTATATATGCTTACATTTTAAATCGTAGTTAAAAACAAGCTTTCTCAAACTCATAAATTATGGAGTTCAAACTTGTTCATCAGCTGTTACAGACGTTTTGAATGCAAAACATTAGAGCAACGTATGTTAACTGGCAAATGATCAAGCATTCTGGAGCGCAGTCAAAATATTAAGTAGCAAACGTTTTATATCTAGGATTGAGCACAAGTATGTAGATAGACATGAAATTTCTAGTAATCTTTATGTGCATTAATAGTTAAGCTATTGTCTCATGTAAATAGTTGCACTATTAAGTAATCAATTTCCTTTACAAAATACGTAATCGTACCATTGTCATTCCTTCTTGAACTTTTTCAGAGAAAAAAAAAATCAAATTTCACCGCAAAATGTTCTAAGTGGTGCTGAGCTTTTGGTGGCCACATGATCCTGACAACCATGAATTGCTTTGAGCACAAAAACTTAGGGGAACGTGGAGACGATGGATGAAAATTGGCTTGTTGTCCTTCAGAAGACTTTGGGATCATAGAGAAACAAACATCAGCAAATTATGGATGGCAATCAGAACGATTTTCAGCAGAGCATCACATCGAGGATTATAATTCTATTTCCTTCGTCAGACAAAGTGGCAAATTGATAGAGAACATCGATTCGCAATTCAAATCAGACCATGTAGTCATAGCATTATCAAAATGGCAAACAACACGCAACAAAAAATCATTACTATAACTCTCCCATTCACAACCATGACTTGGATCACTTTTAAGCTAACGTCTTGCTAATCATGCCATTCGCATAGTTTTTGTTTAGCACATAACCCTATACATACTAACGCAGGTTTGATGAGCCATCGAACCCATTACAATAATCAACTCTTATGAAATTATAAAGTGAGCACTAAACAACAGATAATCAAAATGAAAGCGATGCCCGGAAAAGTTTCTAATTATATTGAAATTTCATGCGTTGACTCTATTTTTTACGAGTAAATTCTTATCCAAACATTTCACAATAGTAGACTCACAATGCTATAAGCCGTCAATATCATCATACATGCGCTTCAAGCATTTCATAACAGTATCAATCATTAATCTATGCAGAAAAATACAAATTCAGAAATGATCAGTATAATTCCTTCACATATCATAATTCAAATTCAGAAGCATTTCTGTAATCTGGGAAGTCATCTTCAGCACAAAACTCTTCGTAGAAATTGTCTCCTCTGTGAAGCTATTCAGAGCAGCATCATCAAAACATTGATCATAATTGTTAGATGGTTGCGCAACAATCTTTGGAGTTGGCGCTTCATCTTTAAGAGCTCCGATCAACTGCTATCACTGTATATGGATGAGCTTTTTCTTTTCGTGCCCCATTATCCACTTATCTCTCTCTTTCTTCTGTAAAAAAATAGGGTCCTCTCAAATCAGATGAATTGGCAGATGATAAATCACCCATCGGCCTCGGCACGCTCCCTCCCTGAACTGTACATCCGATCCTTCTTCATATGATAATTTGAGAGCAGCCCTTACTGGTGTACACACTTTATACGTTAGACGTAGATGCATAGAAGCTCCTCAGCGTTCTTCAATTCACCAAATCATCAGCTTCTCCTTGTCCCCTCCAGATCATGATATTGATGAGAAGCGTATCTTTAGCGCAGGTGTCGCCGACCTTCTTTTCCAGAGAAAAAAGACCAGAGAGCTCCTAGTCGGCAAGTTTCCTCTTTATTCCCCTCTGTTGTGTGTGTCACCGACTCCCCAAATTAAGAGAATACAAGCCGCTCTTTTCTTTTAGGAACACACGTGATCTCCTCCATTCTTCTTCTCGAAAAGAAATCTGACCATAAAATGTCCTTCGAAACATATAGTATCTTCATCTAGTGCCCCTCCTTTAGGGAAAAGAAAAGAGTTCTCTACATTTCTATGTTTATGTAGCAAGGCGTACAATGCAAATGAACTCATAATTTTTGCATCACTATAAAAAGATGAACTTTACTTCCAAAGGGTGTGCTCTTATAAACATAGAGTGGGAAGTGCTTAGATCTCCACAAAGAATTTCAAGGCTTTGATATGCAAGTGGTAACAGTGCCTTCCATGAATCCCTCATATGCATCAAAAAACTTGAATGAGTGGAATCATCAAGACAATGTGTACGTGTACGTGTATGTGTACATGTACGTGTACGTGTACGTGTACGTGTACGTGTACGTGTACGTGTACGTGTACGTGTACGTGTACGTGTACGTGTACGTGTACGTGTACGTGTACGTGTACGTGTACGTGTACGTGTACGTGTACGTGTACGTGTACGTGTACGTGTACGTGTACGTGTACGTGTACGTGTACGTGTACGTGTACGTGTACGTGTACGTGTACGTGTACGTGTACCTGTACGTGTATGTGTACCTGTACGTGTATGTGTACCTGTACGTGTATGTGTACCTGTACGTGTATGTGTACCTGTACGTGTATGTGTATGTGTATGTGTATGTGTATGTGTATGTGTATGTGTATGTGTATGTGTATGTGTATGTGTATGTGTATGTGTATGTGTATGTGTATGTGTATGTGTATGTGTATGTGTATGTGTATGTGTATGTGTATGTGTATGTGTATGTGTATGTGTATGTGTATGTGTATGTGTATGTGTATGTGTATGTGTATGTGTATGTGTATGTGTATGTGTATGTGTATGTGTATGTGTATGTGTATGTGTATGTGTATGTGTATGTGTATGTGTATGTGTATGTGTATGTGTATGTGTATGTGTATGTGTATGTGTATGTGTATGTGTATGTGTATGTGTATGTGTATGTTGTTGGTGCAATTAAGCCCAAGCCTACACACTTTATCACCTCACATAAGTTTGATGTATTGACATTACACATGGAAGGATTCATATGTACTTGTAACTTTTCTTCATAATTATCCATTGTAAAGGTCATTAAACACACAAGGCATTAGGAAGCATATAATCTCGTGATTGCTAGTTGATTCAAAAGAGAATCAATCCTATACTTTAGGATGCACTTTATTGGTAAAGATTTGAATTTAAATTCAAATCGTTTGCGCCTACAAAAACTATAAAAGTGGATATGAAATGCCTGCGTGTATCTTGAGGTTCATAGCTCATTTCCATATACTTTGTTTGAGAGGAGGATCTCTCCTCATAGCTCCCTCATTGAGAAATGCTTTATTGCCAATGACATTATTTTTACTTGATTTATTTCATACATGATCATTACTTCTTACTCGCATAACTCTATCACACTCCATCAGAACAGTGAATTTGTCTAAGTTGGTTCTCACTGTATAGTGCACCACTTCATGTGATTTAAAGTATGACATCTTCAACATACTCTCTTATTTAATCCTACAAAGTTTCATTGTTAATGCTTCTCACGATCATCAGATATCAATCAATCTCTGCTCAGTGTTCTATCACTGTCAAGGCCCGTAAAAGTCGAGATGGATGTTTAACTTGCTAAACATATTTCTTTGCATATAGTTTATCATTTTAGATGATTTCACTCGTGATTGGTAGCTTGTTAAGTTAGTTTAAGTTCCTCAAAAGTAATTTTATTCATTGCTGCTGTACTGAGAGAATTGTGCAAAACACTGAGTAGGTGTCTCAACCAAAATAGCAAGTTCTAAACCTTAGATCATATGCCTAACTATCTATTTTGATCCAATCATTTGTGCCTCATCTTCCAAGAAACATATGTGATCATTTATGCTTATTAGCTAACTAAAGAGGCCTAAAACACTCCCTAGCTATTACTTATAGCAGGTGTGAAGCAAGATTTAGCTACACCAACTCATCTCTTCTGATTATCCACCATCTCCTCCAAAAGTGGTATCAGAGCAAGTTCAATCAATATGGGAGATGGATTTCCATCCTTCATTGAAAAATTGGATAGGAACAACTACTCAGCATGGTCCCTAAGGATGCAAGCAGACCTTCAAGGGAGAAGCTATATTGATACATCTCAGGAGATGAAGACATGCCAATCTTCAGGAGCAAGAATCAACCAACAAGGGAAGAGCAAGAGAGGCTAACCACCTGGTGTGCAAAGGATGCTCTTTGAAGGTCATATCTACTAAACTTAATCTTTGATTTCTTGTTACCACATGTCAAAAATCATAAAACCTCCCAAGAGGCTTGGGAAGTGATTTCATCATACTTCTCCTCCAACACAAGAGCTAGGAAGAATCAGTTGTGGATGGAATTCACAACCCTCAAGAAACAACCAAAGCGAGGAGTTGTTGATTATGTAACCAAAATGAAAGATGTTGCAGACCAGCTTGCAAGCATTGGAGAAGAGATGGAGGAAGAGCACATAGTGAGGTAGATCATCAATGGAATTAAGGCTGATGACAAGTGGGAATCCTTCACCGCAGCAATGGATCTCTACATGGATATGCAAGTACCTGATCTCGACACCTTGATGGGACAACTCTTCACCCATGAGACAAAGCTCAACAGAAATGGTGATAACTCAAGAGGTAACCAATCTTTTGCCCTTTATACAGATAAGAATAAAGTGAAGGATAAAGGTAAAAGTAAGAAATAGGATCAAGAGGCTAGTACCTCTCAAGCTAATTATGCAGGAAGAGGAAGAGGTGCTAGAGGTAGCGGCAAAAGAGGTAAAAAAGGTAGGGGGAGACTCTACAAAAATTCACCATGCAACATATGTGGTCTCAACAACCACACTACAGAAGAATGCTACAAAAATACAAGGAACCAAAGGGGAAGAGGCTTACATAGAGGAAGCTATGGACAAACTAGAGGCAAGTACAACAATGAAGGAGGCAACTACAACCATAATTAGAATCAAGGCTACAACAATAACAACTATCAAGGAGGCTTTAGAGGAAGAAGGGACTTCAAAAACTATACTGAAGATCAAGAAGACTCTCTGCTCATCATGAACATGACATCCAAGCAAGGTAAAGATGATGAGCATCTTTTCTACATTGACTCAAGTTTTTCCAATCATGTGACAAGAAATGTAGCACTATTATCTGATCTTGAAGAACCCAAGGGGAATCATGAAGTACAAAACAAGTGATCACTCTAAACATTCAGTCAAGCAAATTGGAAATGTCAAAACATTTGATGGTAGTATGAACCTTCTTAGCAAAGTTTTATATGTGCCTACTATAACCAAAAATCTAACTAGTGTTGGGAAGATTGTAGAGAAAGGTCTACATGTCATGTTCACTAAGCATGGAGCATATGTGGAAGACCCCCAACAAGGATTCAAAAGGATTGCCAAAGGTGAGAAGTCAGGTAGATTGTTTACTTTTGAAATTAAAGACACAAGGAACATAGCACTATTCAGTTATAGAGACCAAACCCTATCTAAGTTGGAAATATGGCACAAAAGGCTAGGGCACATAGGAGAGAGAACTCTGAAGAAAATTTGCCAGGATCAAATTGTGCTTGGCATTCCCAATGTGACCAAGCAGCACATGATTTACAAATGTGGAGCTTGCCAATTTGGCAAAGCTCATAGGCAACCATTCAACAGGAAAGGATACATTCATGAAGATTATTTGGAGCTTGTACACACTGATGTGTGGAGTCCTAGCAAAGATCCATCCATCTCAGGTTCAAGGTACTATGTCTCTTTTATTGATGATTAGAGTAGGTGGACAATTCTCTATTTCATGAAGCATAAGGATGAGGTATTCAAATGTTTTAAGAAGTATTTGACACTAGTTGAAAACCAAAGAGGAAAGAGCTTGAAGAGAATAAGGTCTGATGGAGGTGGTGAGTACTTTCCACATGAATTTGATCTATTTCTACAGACTAGAGGCATAAAGAGGGAAGTAACAACCAAGTATGCTCTTGAATTGAATGGAGTGGTAGAGAGAAGGAACATGTTAATTGTTGAGGCAGATAGGTCTATGTTAAATGAGAAAAATTTGCCTAATTATTTATGGGCAGAGGCTATTTCCACAGCCACCTATTTGGTCAACGGGATTCCATCCAAATCATTGGATGGTATGACACCATATGAAGCTTGGAATGGTTAGAGATCCTCACTGAATCATTGCAAAATATTTGAGTGCATTGCCTATGCACACATCCCATCACAAATCAGAGGGAAGCTTGACCCTAAGGCTGAGAAATGTATATTTATTGGATATGATCAGAATCAAAAGGGATATAGACTTTATAATCCCACCAACAAGCCATTCATAGTAAGTAGGTATGTAGTATTTGATGAGAATAATTCATGGTTTGAAGATGATTGTGGGAAAGTCAAATTACCATATGATTTGGAAAATGATTTTCCAACCCTAACTCAAGAAGATCAACACCAAGCAGAGGACATCAACTCAGAAGATGAGGAGCATACAGATTTCAAAGCTTTGAAGTCAATAGGCAAGTTCAGATACAAGCAATTAGCGGATCTACTTGAGTCTTCCAATCAAGCTTTATGGAGCTCACAAAGAGAAATTAAGAAGCCCATAAAGTATGGATATGATACATCATTAGTCACAAAGCACTTTTTGAACATCACTAAAGATTCCATGGTAGAGGAGCCTTCTTCATTTGAAGAGGCTAAGAAGAAGAAAGAGTGGAGAGAAGCCATGCAGGAAGAAGTGGAAGCATTGCAGGAAAATTGTTGGAGCAGAGCAATCATCAATAGGTGATTACATGAAGTCCAAAAGTGAAAAGATATGTGGAAGGATGAAGATTACTTTCAAAGGAAAAGAATAGAATCAGAAATGTTTTCTTTTGTATATTACTCTTGTAAATAGTTCAATGTATTTTAAAAAAAGATGACGAGTTAGACTCGTATATATATCTACAGATATGTATTCGTAGGTAGAGAGAGTGATATAGATCAGATAGAGAGGACAATAGGTGAATAGGTGATGAACATTGTATGTATCATCAACCATATGCATGAAAAGTTATGAAGAAGAAAATATTGTAGATTTCTGCGCGTCGATCTTCTCTCTCATTCTCCTTCTGTGCTTAATCTTTTGAAGAATCCTTTTGCACGTATCTAAGTCCATAGCTAATCTATCTATGGCTAGAATTTGAGAGGTTAATTGCAATCAGGCTGAGAGAATTTTGATTAGGAACATTCATATGTAAGAATGTTCTAAGAGTCGAAAAATCTGGCGCACATTTCATCTTCAAAGAAATGGTCAGTGCTCAGTCCACAGTGTAAAGTTTCACACAAGTGAGGGCTCAAAATCTAAGTTGGAAGGTAAGCTATCTATGGCTAGAAGATCTTGATCAAACGGGTTCAGAGTTGGGAGAACCAGTGCTAAGAAGTTGCAGGTGTCAAAGTCGCCATTGCAAGGAAGCAGTTTCAGACATAGGTAAAGTGTTTCACACATTTCTCACAGTATACTCAATCATTTTGAGAGATTTAACTTGGTAAAGTTGCGCAACCTTAAGGCGAAGTGTTGTGCAAAGTTTTATCAAAAACTTTACAGGATTGATTGGTCAATGAGTGACTAATCTGCAGCAGACTTTTCTGAAGAAACTGAATTTTTCAGAATAATCAATTTTCTGATAATTTGGTGAAGATTCTCTAAATTAGGTGGAGTCAAAAGTTGATCTTGATATAGAGGTGATCTAAATTCAAGGTCAACTTGTTCTTTTGGAGATTAACACTCTCCATCAGTGGTATCAGAGCAGGTTGTGTCAAAATTGAAGTGAAGAAGACTCCAACTAGTGCAGAAATACAAAACTTTACATTTCGAAGGTGCAAAAGGTTAAAGTGTGAAGAAAGATTGAAGGAAGACATACAAAGAGCATCAAAAGGATCAGAAGGAGCAACATTCGAAGTAAAGGTACATTTATTATCTGTAAAGGTTAAAGATTTGAAGCTACAGGTGAAGTAAAGATGGGAGATAGTCTCCAAATTGAAAAGTTGGATAGAGAGAACTATCTTGCATGGTCTATGAGGATGGAAGCTCATCTTATGAGCAAAGATCTGATAGGATACATCACAGGAGATGAAGAAAAGCCAGAGTTCAGAGATCCTAGTGTTCCAACTAGGGAGGAGCTTGCAGATTTGAAGAATTGGATGAAGAAGGATGCTCAAGCAAGAAGCATCATCTACATGGCAGTTAATGACTATTTGCTTCCTCACATTAGAGGACTTGAAAGTGCATGTGACATTTGGAATGCTTTGGAAGAGCATTTCCAAAATACAACCAAATCAAGGAAGGCTTCACTATGGGCAGAGTTTACTACCTTCAAGAAGAAGGCCTCACAATCAATTTCTGATTATGTGATAAAGATGAAGGACATTGCAGATTCTTTAGGTGCAGTTGATGAAGATATTGAAGAAGACAAATTGGTAAGACAAATACTCACAGGGCTAAGAGGAGATGAGAAATGGAAGCCTTTCATTTTATCTACAGAACTTTCATTAGATCATTTTACTCCTGATTTGAATCAATTTTTAGGTCATATGCTAACTTTTGAGAATGATGTCAAAGGAGATGTTGATAAGAGTGCAGGTCATGCAATGTATTCTAAAGACAAGAAGAAAGCCAACAAAGGGAAGCAACAATCAGGTGAAGAAGAAGGTACTTCAAACCAAGCAAACTTCATAAGAGGAAGAGGAAATGGCAGAAGTAGAGGAAGAGGCAGAAACAACAAAGAGAATGCAAGAGCTTGTTGGATATGTGGTAAGACCAATCATCTATCTCATGATTGTTGGCATAATAATCAAAACAATGGTAATTATCAGAACTTTAATCAAAGAGCAAGAGGTGGTAGATTTCAGAGAGGAAATTTCAGAGGTAGAGGTGGTAGGAATTCTTTTGGAAGAGGTGGTGGAAGAAACTTCCAAAGTCAATCCTATAATAACACCTACTACAACTATGCATCAGATCAAAAGGAGGACTCGACTCTCATTATGAATACATGTGAAACTTCACATGAGGACATGAGAGTGTTTTATATTGATTCAGGATGTAGTAATCATTTAAGTGGAAATATTGCTTTGATGACTGACCTAGATCATAATGCAATTAATCATACAGTTTAGACAGGTGATAATACAAAGCATAAGGTAAAGTCAATTGGTTCAGTCAAAGCTAAGGATGGGAGCACTCTTCTGAGTAAGGTACTTTATGTTCCCACAATTCCAAAGAATTTGATCAGTGTAGGTCAAATTGTGGAAAAAGGTTATGAGGTAAGGTTTACCAATGATGGAGTTTATGTGGAAGACCCTAGTCAAGGGTATAAACAAGTTATTGCACGAAAGAAAGAAGGAAGGCTTTTCACATTGAAGGTACAAGGAAATGTTGGACATGCTATGTTCACATATGGAGAGCAGAAGGTGTCAGAATTGGATCTTTGGCACAAAAGACTTGGACACTTTAATGAAAGAGGTATCAAAGAAATGATTAACAATGATTCAGTGCTTGGAATGCCTAACATTGCAGGTCAACACATGACATACAGATGTGAGGCATGTCAATTAGGTAAGGCTCATAAGCAATCCTATTCCAAGCATGGATTTATGTATTCAGAAAGACTTGAATTGGTGCATACAGATGTGTGGGGTCCTTCAAAGGACTTTAGTATAAATGGTTCAAGATATTATGTCATATATGTTGATGATGCTACCAGGTGGATCACAATTTATGTGATTAAGGAAAAGTCAGAAGTGTTTAATACATTTAAACACTATCATGCATATGCAGAAAGGATTACAGGTCAAAAATTGAAGAGACTAAGGTCAGATGGAGGGGGAGAGTATTTTTCAAATGAGTTCAATGACTATTTGTGGAATGCAGGTATAAAGAGAGAAGTTACTTGCAGGTACTCTCCTCAACAAAATGGGGTAGCAGAAAGAAGAAATAGGACTCTTGTTGAGTTTGCAAGGTCCATGATGAAAGAGAAGAATTGCCCAAATTATTTGTGGGCTGAGGCTGTTAATACAGCTACATATTTGGTTAATAGATTGCCTTGTAAAGCTTTGCAGGGTATGACACCATATGAAGCTTGGTGGGGTAAGAAACCTACCTTGGATCATTGCAGAATATTTGGATGCTTGGCATATGCATATGTGCCATCTCAATTGAGGCATAAGTTGGAGCCTAAGGCAGAGAAGTACGTATTCATTGGCTATGATGATAAGCAAATGGGATACAGGTTGTGGAGTCCATCCACAAAGCAATTTATTGTATCCAAGGATGTTACATTTGATGAGCAAGGTACTTGGTATGCAGGTAAATATAATGTACATGCAGATGATGAAGAAGTAGTGGAACAAAGGAAAGGTAAAGCAAAGATACAATTACTTGATGAAAGTGATAGTAATGAAGTGCAGATTGAAGTTGAAGAGAGGCCAAGGTTTGATCCAGAATGTGATGAACGAGAGACTTCAAGAAGTGGAGAAGTTAGGAGATCATCTAGGCACAAATGGCAACCTACAAGGTATAGCTATGACACTTCATTTTTAACTACTAAAGATTATGCTTATTTGGTAAAAGCAGATGAAGACCCTTCTACATATGAAGAGGCCAAAGGGAAGAAGAATTGGGAAGATGCTATGCAAGAGGAGTATGATGCATTGATAGAGAATCAAACATGGGATTTGGTTCCTAAACCTAATAGTCAGAAAATCATTGGTTGTAAGTGGGTTTACAAAACAAAGAGGTTTGCAGATGGAAGTGTGTCTAGATACAAAGCTAGACTTGTTGTGAAAGGGTATGCACAGACATATGGAGTAGACTATGATGAGACTTATAGTCCTGTGGCAAAGATGACAACCATCAGGACACTCATAGCAATTGCTACTTGTAAAGGTTGGAAGTTGTCTCAATTAGATATTAAAAATGCCTTCTTGAATGGTTACATTTCAGATGAAGTCTACATGGAGCAACCAGATGGGTTCAAAGATCAAGTGAGTCCAAATTATGTATGTAAGCTCAAGAGAGCTTTGTATGGGTTGAAGCAAGCCCCAAGGGCTTGGAATTATAGGCTAGTAAAATTCTTGAATGATCTTGGATTTCAAGCATCAAAGGCAGATAGTAGCTTGCTAGTCAAAGCAAGTGAAGATGGGTTCATTTATGTTTGTATTTATGTTGATGACATAATACTTACAGGAACAGATGATAAAGGGATACAAATGATCAAGAAGCAGATGGAGAAAGAGTTCAAAATCAGTGATTTGGGGAACCTATCATTCTTCTTGGGAATGGAGATCTCTTATACTCAACATGGAGTATATGTGACCCAAGAAAGGTATCTTAAAAATTTGCTAACCAAATTTAAAATGGAAGATTGCAGGGTTGCACCTACACCTTTGGAAGTAAACCATAAATTGTCTAGGTTTGGAGGAGAAGAGTTCAGAGATATGAAACTCTATCAAAGTTTGGTTGGTAGCTTGATTTATGCTACATTAACAAGGCCTGATTTATCATATGCAGTTGGTGTGCTTTCACAATTTATGCATTGCCCTAGAAAGGAACATTGGATTGCATGACAAAGAGTACTTAGGTACATCAAGGGTACACTCAGAGAAGGGTTGTACTATGGGTTTACTTCAGATACAAGAATCAAGATATATAGTGATGCAGATTGGGCAGGTAATGTGGATGATAGAAGATCAACACATGGATACTTGTGCTATGTAGGAGACAAATTGATTTCATAGTGTTCCAAGAAGCAACATACAGTTGCTTTGTCATCTACAGAAGCAGAATATAAAGGTATGGTGGAAGCTGCAAAAGAGGTAATATGGCTAAAGACACTTTTGAAAGTTTTTGATGTGATTCAGAGTACTCCTATTATTTGTGGAGACAATATGAGTTCATTATACTTGGCAGCTAATCCTGTATTTCATGCTAGAACTAAGCATATTGAAATACAGTATCATTTTCTGAGAGAGAAGGTCATTGAGAAAGAGGTTGAAGTCGTACACACTCCTACAAAAGATCAACTTGCAGATATGATGACTAAAAGTTTGGATGGACCTAAATTGCAGAGGTTTAAAGATATGGCAGGAATAAAGAAGATACAGGTAATCACAATTGAAGATTGAGGGGGAGCTGTTGGAGCAGAGCAATCATCAATAGGTGATTACATGAAGTCCAAAAGTGAAAAGATATGTGGAAGGATGAAGATTACTTTCAAAGGAAAAGAATAGAATCAGAAATGTTTTCTTTTGTATATTACTCTTGTAAATAGTTCAATGTATTTTAAAAAAAGATGACAAGTTAGACTCGTATATATATCTACAGATATGTATTCGTAGGTAGAGAGAGTGATATAGATCAGATAGAGAGGACAATAGGTGAATAGGTGATGAACATTGTATGTATCATCAACCATATGCATGAAAAGTTATGAAGAAGAAAATATTGTAGATTTCTGCGCGTCGATCTTCTCTCTCATTCTCCTTCTGTGCTTAATCTTTTGAAGAATCCTTTTGCACGTATCTAAGTCCATAGCTAATCTATCTATGGCTAGAATTTGAGAGGTTAATTGCAATCAGGTTGAGAGAATTTTGATTAGGAACATTCATATGTAAGAATGTTCTAAGAGTCGAAAAATCTGGCGCACATTTCATCTTCAAAGAAATGGTCAGTGCTCAGTCCACAGTGTAAAGTTTTACACAAGTGAGGGCTCAAAATCTAAGTTGGAAGGTAAGCTATCTATGGCTAGAAGATCTTGATCAAACGGGTTCAGAGTTGGGAGAACCAGTGCTAAGAAGTTGCAGGTGTCAAAGTCGCCATTGCAAGGAAGCAGTTTCAGACATAGGTAAAGTGTTTCACACATTTCTCACAGTATACTCAATCATTTTGAGAGATTTAACTTGGTAAAGTTGCGCAACCTTAAGGCGAAGTGTTGTGCAAAGTTTTATCAAAAACTTGACAGGATTGATTAGTCAATGAGTGACTAATCTGCAGCAGACTTTTCTGAAGAAACTGAATTTTTCAGAATAATCAATTTTCTGATAATTTGGTGAAGATTCTCTAAATTAGGTGGAGTCAAAAGTTGATCTTGATATAGAGGTGATCTAAATTCAAGGTCAACTTGTTCTTTTGGAGATTAACACTCTCCATCAAAAATCACACTTGGGATCTAGTTCCCAAGAAGCTAGGTATGAAGGTAATTGGTTCAAGGTGGATATACAAAATTAAAAAGAACTTTGATGGTTCCATAAACATGTACAAGGCAAGACTAGTGGAAAAGGGATTTTTCCAAACACATGGAGTAGACTATGAAGAAACATTTTCACATGTGGCAAAGATGCCAACAATCAGGGTATTGGTAAGTCTTGCTGCGTCCAAAAATTGGAATTTATATCAGTTAGATGTCAAGAATGCATTTTTAAATGGTTGGATATCAGAGGAAGTGTATATGGCACAACCACCAGGTTTTGAAGATGACAAAAAAGCAGGGTATGTATGCAAGCTTAAAAAAGCACTCTATGGTCTCAAGCAAGCTCCTAGAGCTTGGAACCATAGGCTTGTTACCTATTTGTAGGATCAAGGCTTTGTGGCAAGCAAGGAAGTCAGAGGTCATCTACTTATGTGTTTGCGTAGATGATATCATTATTATAGGTAATGATTCTGATGTTATCAAGTAGGTCATGACTCAATTAATGAAGGAGTTCAAAATTACTGATCTAGGGTTGTTAACCTACTTCTTTGGATTGGAACTTGTGTATACAGATTCAGGTATATTCATCACACAAAGGAAGAACATAAATGATATGTTGGTAAAGTTAAAGATGGAAAACACTAAGGTTGCATGTATTCCTATGGAGATCAATCATATTCTAAGTTCACATGAAGGTGAACTACTTGAAGATGTTGCAGTTATCAACAACTTGTGGGTAGTCTTAATTATGGTACTTTGACAAGAGTAGATATTGCATATGATGTGAGCACATTCAGTCAGTTCATGCATGTACCAAGGAAGCCACACATGGAAGCTACAAAGAGGGTGATTAAGTATCTTAAGGGAACAATGAATGAGGGATTGTTCTATCCCTTTACTTCTGACATAGATATAAAGTTATATTCTGATGCAGATTGGGCTGGCTCCATGGGTGATAGGAGGATCACTTCAGGGTACCTATCTTTTGTAGGTTCAAAACTCATATCTTGGTCATCAAAGAAGCAACCAACTATGGCCTTATCTTCCACAGAAGCAAAATATAGAGGTTTGGCAAATGCAACTCAAGAAGTTATGTGGCTTAAGCAATTGTATGCAGATTCTGAGATACATTCCTACAGTCCAATTATATTTGGAGATAACACTAGTTCACTTCATTTGGCTGCTAATCCTGTGTACCATGCCAAGACTAAGCACATTCAAGTGCACTATCATTATGTTAGAGAGAAATTGCTTAGCAAGGATATTCAATTATCCGATGTATCAACTCAATTGCAATGTGCAGATATACTCACCAAAGCATCGGATGGAACAAAGATGAATAGGTTCAAACTGATGATTGGGCTGCAAGAAATCAAGGAGCAATGAAGATTAAGCATGGTAGGCTTGAGGGGGAGTTGTTGATGCAATTAAGCCCAAGCCTACACACTTGATCACCTCACATAAGTTTGATGTATTGACATTACACATGGAAGGATTCATATGTACAACCTCTTGTAACTTTGATTCATAATTATCCATTGTAAAAGATCATTAAACACATGAGGAGTTAGGAAGCATATAATCTCATGGTTTTGGTAGTTGAGTCAAGAGAGAATCAATCCTATACTTTAGGATGCACTTTATTGGTAGGGATTTGAATTTGAATTCAAATCCTTAGCTCCTACAAAAACTATAAAAGTGGACATGAAATGCATGCGTGTATCTCGAGGTGCAGAGATCATTTCCATGTACTTTCATTGAGAAGAGGAGCTCACCTCATAGCTCACTCATTCCTCACTCATTGAGAAATGCTTATTGCCTATCACATTGTATTTTTACTTGATCTATATCATACATGATCATTACTTCTTACTCTCATATCTCTGTCACACTCCATTAGAACAGTGAATTTGTCTAAGTTGATTATCACACTATACTGAATCATTTTGTGTGAGTTATAGTATGAGATTTTTAGCATAATTTCTACTTTAATCTTACAAAGTTTCATTGGTAATGCTTCTCATGATCATCAAATATCAATCAAGCTCTGCTCACTAGTCTGTCACTGTAAAGGCCCATAAAAGTTGGAATGGATGCTTAACTTGCTAAACATATTTCTCTGTATATAGTTTATCATTTTATATGATTTCAATCATGATTGGTAGCTTGTTAAGCTAATCGAGGTTCCTCAAAAGGAATTTTAATCATTGCTTCTATACTCTGAGAATTGTGCAAAACTCTCAATAGGTGTCTCAACCAAAATAGCAAGTTATAGACCTTAGATCCTATGCCTCCCTATCTGTTTTGATCCTATCATTTATGCATCATCTTCCAAGCAACATATGTGATCAATTATGTTTATTAGCTAGCTAAAAGGCCCACAACAATCTCCAACCATTACGTATAGCAGGTGCAAAGCAAGATTTAGCTACACCAACTCATCTCTTATGATTATCCACCATCTCCTCCAACATATGTGTATGTGTATGTGTATGTGTATGTGTATGTGTATGTGTATGTGTATGTGTATGTGTATGTGTATGTGTATGTGTATGTGTATGTGTATGTGTATGTGTATGTGTATGTGTATGTGTATGTGTATGTGTATGTGTATGTGTATGTGTATGTGTATGTGTATGTGTATGTGTATGTGTATGTGTATGTGTATGTGTATGTGTATGTGTATGTGTATGTGTATGTGTATGTGTATGTGTATGTGTATGTGTATGTGTATGTGTATGTGTATGTGTATGTGTTATGTGTATGTGTATGTGTATGTGTATGTGTATGTGTATGTGTATGTGTATGTGTATGTGTATGTGTATGTGTATGTGTATGTGTATGTGTATGTGTATGTGTATGTGTATGTGTATGTGTATGTGTATGTGTATGTGTATGTGTATGTGTATGTGTATGTGTATGTGTATGTTATGTGTATGTGTATGTGTATGTGTATGTGTATGTGTATGTGTATGTGTATGTGTATGTGTATGTGTATGTGTATGTGTATGTGTATGTATGTGTATGTGTATGTGTATGTGTATGTGTATGTGTATGTGTATGTGTATGTGTATGTGTATGTGTATGTGTATGTGTATGTGTATGTGTATGTGTATGTGTATGTGTATGTGTATGTGTATGTGTATGTGTATGTGTATGTGTATGTGTATGTGTATGTGTATGTGTATGTGTATGTGTATGTATGTGTATGTGTATGTGTATGTGTATGTGTATGTGTATGTGTATGTGCATGTGTATGTGTATGTGTATGTGTATGTGTATGTGTATGTGTATGTGTATGTGTATGTGTATGTGTTGTGTATGTGTATGTGTATGTGTATGTGTATGTGTATGTGTATGTGTATGTGTATGTGTATGTGTGTGTATGTGTATGTGTGTGTATGTGTGTGCATGTGTGTGTATGTGTGTGTATGCGTGTGTGAATGTGTGTGTGTGTATGTGTGTGTGTATGTGTGTGTGTGTATGCATGTGTGTATGTGTATGTGTCTGTGTATGTGTTTGTGTAAGTGTCTCTGTATGTGTCTGTGTATGTGTCTGTGTATGTGTATGCGTATGTGTCTGTGTGTGTATGTGTGTGTGTATGTGTGTGTGTATGTGTGTGTATGTGTGTGTATGTGTGTGTGTATGTGTCTGTATGTGTGTGTGTATGTGTATGTGTATGTGTATGTGTCTGTGTCTGTGTATGTGTCTGTGTATGTGTATGTGTATGTGTATGTGTATGTGTATGTGTATGTGTATGTGTATGTGTATGTGTATGTGTATGTGTATGTGTATGTGTATGTGTATGTGTATGTGTATGTGTATGTGTATGTGTATGTGTATGTGTATGTGTATGTGTATGTGTATGTGTATGTGTATGTGTATGTGTATGCGTATGTGTATGCGTATGTGTATGTGTATGTGTATGTGTATGTGTATGTGTATGTGTATGTGTATGTGTATGTGTATGTGTATGTGTATGTGTATGTGTATGTGTATGTGTATGTGTATGTGTATGTGTATGTGTATGTGTATGTGTATGTGTATGTGTATGTGTATGTGTATGTGTATGTGTATGTGTATGTGTATGTGTATGTGTATGTGTATGTGTATGTGTATGTGTATGTGTATGTGTATGTGTATGTGTATGTGTATGTGTATGTGTATGTGTATGTGTATGTGTATGTGTATGTGTATGTGTATGTGTATGTGTATGTGTATGTGTATGTGTATGTGTATGTGTATGTGTATGTGTATGTGTATGTGTATGTGTATGTGTATGTGTATGTGTATGTGTATGTGTATGTGTATGTGTATGTGTATGTGTATGTGTATGTGTATGTGTATGTGTATGTGTATGTGTATGTTGTATGTGTATGTGTATGTGTATGTGTACGTGTACGTGTACGTGTACGTGTACGTGTACGTGTATGTGTATGTGTATGTGTATGTGTATGTGTACGTGTGTACGTGTATGTGTATGTGTATGTGTATGTGTATGTGTATGTGTATGTGTATGTGTATGTGTATGTGTATGTGTATGTGTATGTGTATGTGTATGTGTATGTGTATGCGTATGTGTATGCGTATGCGTATGCGTATGCGTATGCGTATGCGTATGCGTATGCGTATGCGTATGCGTATGCGTATGCGTATGCGTATGCGTATGCGTATGCGTATGCGTATGCGTATGCGTATGCGTATGCGTATGTGTATGTGTATGTGTATGTGTATATGTGTATGTGTATGTGTATGTGTATGTGTATGTGTATGTGTATGTGTATGTGTATGTGTATGTGTATGTGTATGTGTATGTGTATGTGTATGTGTATGTGTATGTGTATGTGTATGTGTATGTGTATGTGTATGTGTGTTGAAGCTCAAAGTCAAGGACAAAGCATGGAAGCACATCAAAAGGTGGACACACGAGGAAAGGGAGCAAGTAGGGAGCTCCAAGAAGTGTATGTCAAATTTTCAGAAGAACCCCGTACAAAAATAGTGATTTTCATCACTAGAAACCATTGTAAATACCATTATCTATTTTTAGTAACTCCATTTTGTTCAAGCCGAGGAGTCATCGAGCTTGAGGAGTATTAGAAGTACCATCGTACCAATTTTCATAATTTTTAGACTTCGTTTGAGCCCTCAAATAAGCCCTGGAACCTAATTTTTAACTAGGCCGGACACTAGGTCTGGATAGGGCCAAAACTAGTCAAAAAACTATAAAAAGAGCTAGAGAGCTCATTTTTGAGGTTAGCTTGTTAGAGAATAGAACTTTTGTAAGAGAACTCTTTTGCAATCTAAGCTTTCCATTGTTCCTCTCTTTGATCTTACTTTGTGCGCGTGTGTGTGTATGTGTGTGCATGTTTGTGTGCTTTCACTCACGCACTTGTGCCTTCACTTGCTCGTGGTCTTCATACCGGTCCTCACGTCTCCGCGGATTGACAAGTAAAGGAGGTGGTGCTTACGCTTGAGCTACACCAAATTTTGGCGCCGTTGCCGGGGAGAGAGCTTCGAGGACGAGCGTTGTGATGGTAAGATCGTAGATTTGCGACGTTGGAAGGTAAAAAAAACTGTCATTTCAGTTCATTTTTTGTTTTTTCCTCTTCATCTTCATCATCATCATCATCTCCACCTTCTTCTATCTTCTTCTTCATAGAGAATTCTTGTTTTTTAGTGCATTTTCACCATCTTCATACCATTTTTCATGCATTATTGTGTGGGAAGGAGTTAGGAGGTGCAAGGGAGAGCAAGCGCTGTATTTTTTTCATGATTTTCTGCTCATACGGAGCTCGCCATAGCCGGCGCTCAGAAATTTGAATTTCCCGCCAAAAAACGCGATTCTGTGATGAAAATCGCGATTCTGTGAAAATTCAAAATTTTTTGAAAAATCATGATTTTCAGTTTTCCCGCCTAAAAGTTGGTTGAAGAAAATCGCGATTCTGTGTTTTTTCTCAAAAAAACACGATTCTCTGCTCAAAATCGCGATTCTCAAAAAAACACGATTCTCTGCTCAAAATCGCGATTCTCACCAATCACAATTTTCAGCAAAAAAACACGATTTTGTGAAAAACACGATTCTCTGCTCAAAATCGCGATTCTCACCAATCACGATTTTCAGCAAAAAACACGATTTTGTGAAAAACACGACTTTCTGCTCAAAATCGCGATTCTCACAAATCACGATTTTCAGCCAAAAATACGATTTTGAGAAAAACACGATTCTGTGGACAAAATCGCGATTTTCAAGTCAAAAACACGATTTTGAGAAAACACGAATTTTTGCTCAAAATCGCGATTTTCAATTCACGATTTTCTGAGTCAAAATCGCGATTTTCAGAAACACGATTTTGTGATCAACATCGCGATTCTCTGAAACACGATTTTGTGATCAACATCGCGATTCTCTGAAACACGATTTTGTGATCAACATCGCGATTCTCTGAAACACGATTTTGTGATCAACATCGCGATTCTCTGAAACACGATTTTGTGATCAACATCGCGATTCTCTGAAACACGATTTTGTGATCAACATCGCGATTCTCTGAAACACGATTTTGTGATCAACATCGCGATTTTCATAAACACGATTTTTTGCTCAAAATCGCGATTTTTAAAAAATACGATTTTGTGCTCAACATCGCGATTTTCATGTCAAAAACACGATTTTGAGAAAACACGATTTTCAGCAAAAAAAAAAAACACGATTTGGTGAATCACGATTCTATGAGTCAAAATCGCGATTTTCAAAAATACGATTTTGTGATCAACATCGCAATTTTCAAAAACACGATTTTGTGCTCAACATCGCGATTTTTTTTTACTTCACAGCATCGCGATTTTCAGAAAGTTCACAAAATCGCGATTTTCTCCAAAGGTCCTGTTTGCCTGTTTTGACCCCCAGGAGCCTGATTTGACATAACTTTCTCATCCAAAGTCCATTTTTTGAGCTCTATAGCTTGTTGGAAAGCTCGTTTCAAATCCTACACGATCTCAACTGTTTTTTTCAAGAATAATGCGTTGATTTTGAGATAGGATAATTTGAAGTTGACCCTCAGGTGGGACTAGGGAACCAAGGGGGCTCTAAAGAATTGTGAACCATATCAAAGGGAAAATTTGGACTCTTGACTAAAGCTTATGAACCTGAGATCTGGTAGACACTTAGGCAAGGATAAACAAAGCATTAGATCTTCTGAGGCTAGTGTCAACCATACATCCAAGTCTTGGGCACAACAACTAAGTGGTCATCTTTTACTCAGATCAGACACAAGTGATTCAGAAATGTCTTTTAGTATGGGAAAACCTGCAGGTGGCTCAGGGACTGCCCATCTACAAACACCGGAAGGTCCCTATAAGACACAGTTGGAATATATTCGGACCAACCAATTAGGTGTTCGCATCTATGAGGATGGTCTGAGGCGATCAGTGGTCCAACTCAAAAATCCAGATCAATCCTTTGGACTTGAACACCCGGTGGTCAAGTTCGAAGAGGGTTCATACATTGATAAGGAAGGAACCATGTATGTGGTTACCAACCAACCAGATAGGACCGATGAGTTTGGAAATATCATTCATGAGAATGAGATAGGAGACCTAGAACAAGGAAATATAGGACAAGGACCCCAGACTCCTAGAGGCAAGTCAGTTTTGACCCGAGTGATCACTCCAGACTGGATCCCTCAAGACAACAAAAGCATAGAACTATTTTTGAATAGAGAAACAGAGGAAGCCTTTTGGAGATTCAAGCCAGAACAACCTAGCCAATTGGGCATAGTCATCATCTACGAGTTCAAGGATCCAGAGATACCAGGAAAGGTTGTCTACCTGGATAACACATCAGAGAAAATTTTCTTGGTAACAGAACATGATAGACATGCATATACTTGGAAGAATGAATTGATTTTCCCACCACCAAGATCCAATGTTTCCCATGGCCTCCAAGGAGTAGGATCATCCCACGCTCATGAAGCCCAGAGAGGAAGAACTAGAGAGAGACCTGAGGTAAGTTTTGCTCACACCGTGGGCAGGAATAGAGCAGGATTCGAAAATGAAAGACCTGAAAGAGAGAGACATCAAGCACATAGGCAACAAAGAGAGGAACAGGATTTTCCATTGCCTAGACCCCGGGAGTACCCAAGAACCCTTAGACCCATTCACGTGATCAAGGCAATGAAGAACTATTTCGATGGGACAGGGGATCCTTATGATCATGTGGCCGAGTACAAACAAGTGCTGAGAGCCGAACAAATTGAGGACTGGTTCACCCAGTACGAGGCATTTGGTTTGACCCTTAAAGGCACTACCTTAGCTTGGTTTCAACCATTGAGTAGAAGCAGCTATCGCGATATAGGTCAACTGCTAGACGAATTCATTGTAGAATTTTCCAAGAGTGGTATCAGGCATAACACATCGTCCCTGATCCATAGTTTCAAGCAGACACCCCAAGAAACAGTGCGACTAGCAGGTAGAAGGTTCAGACAGTACCTAGAAAGATGCCCTACTCCAGAATTACCCACACCAGCTAAACAAGTGGCTTTGTTCTTAGATGGCTTACTGAGCACCAAGTTAAGATCATATGTGTACTTGAAAGATCCTAGATCCATAGAAGAGTGTGTGCGGACGTGCATAGACATAGAAGATAACTTGGGTGAGGAGTTAGGATTGTCCAAACTCTACAAAGATTCGGATAGTTCTACTAGTCATACTTCAAAGATCTCCACAGAAATAGAAGAGATAGCTGAGCAAGTTGCCAAGAAGCTGGGAGTCCAAAATAAACAAACACAGAGAGTCACTTCATTGAATCGGTGCTATACTTGCGGAGGTGACCACATGGCTAACGTATGCCCAATGCAAAACCAAAACATTAGAGAAAGGAATGCTCCATATTGCACTATTGAGAGAAAATACACAAACCACACGGCTCAAGATTGTCCCTACAATAGGCAGGCTGTTAGACAAAATTATCAGCAACCTTACCCACAAGGTAGGTATCAGAATCAATACCAACAGCCATATTATAGACCACAACAGCAATATCAGGTACCATATAGGCCACAACCTGTCTTGGGAAACCAACCACCAGCTCCAGCCAACGTGATTCCAGTCAAATACGCTGTGGGAGAGGAAAATCCAAATAGAGCATTGGTGCCCCTAACCCCATGGATACCAGATAATGATTCTCATGCTCATAGTTCAGACTACTCCCATGAAGGTAGTCCACATGCGTATTACACAGGGTCACCTGAACATAGTGAGATTTACTCGTATCAATATGAGGCGCCACCTATGGAGCAAAATTGGGAGCCAGAATACTCCAATGTCATGTACACACATCCTAACCCTAGGCCCCAGTTGAGACAAATGAGACCACAAGCCCCTAGAGGATCTTGTTTCAGATGTCATGGTGACCATTTCATTCGTGACTGTCCCCACCCATCATCTCCGAGTCAAGGACAGGCTATCACCATACAGGCTTTTTGCCCTGATTGTGGCAAAGACCATCTCCCTAGAGATTGTCCAAGAAACCCCTCCAGTGCACCCAAGATTACACCCATTAATGTGGTAGGCTTAGTGGCAGATTCAAGTTCAAGTAGTAGCAATGTGGCTCCTATACAAGCTGTCACTAGAGCACAAGCCTTAAAACAGGATAAACCAGTAGAACAATCAGAGTCGAGTGAATCAGGAGAGCCTAGTAAGAGGAAAACAAGAACATGGAAGGATACCAGAGAGAAGGCCAATCGCAAGTGGAATAAAAAGTTATCGGAACTAGAAGAAAGCTTAAAAGAAGCGAAAACAAAAATAGAAGACATTGCATCTCAAAGCCCCTCGCATGCCGAAACTCCATCCACTCCACCTCATCCCACCCCACCACCCATTGTAAATAGGCCGCAACCAGGGTCTGTTCTTGCAGATCCAACCCCAGAAGGCTTGGACATGATGTTCAAGGCCTACCAGGCTCGACTTCAAGAAGGGCCTACAGCGGCAAACCTAGACAAGAGTTACCCTAGAGCAGATTTAGAGATTGAACGGATGAAAATGTGCATGAAAATGGTAGAACAAGCTCAAGCCATACTTGAGACTAGTCAAAAGTTCAATCAGACAAACTCTATCAAATCAGATTTGCATTTCCAGGGCTTACTAGAAAGATTAGAGCAATTGGTAAACAAACCACAAGTTTCTTTACCTCCAAAGGCTCAACCAGTTATTGAGAGAAGAAGCTCACCACCAAGGGGAGCTTATGTTCCTAATTCCACAGATGCTGGAATACCTCCTTCAATTCAACAGTACTCTCAAGAGTTCTTGCGGGAAATACAAGAAGATAAATGGGCCAAGGAGAAGGGTAATTCCCCTCCTATTCCTGAGATTGATGATCTTCATGATCAATTTCCCCAAGACATTCCATCTATTTACGGAGATGAAGCAGAACAACAAGAAGACGAAAGGTTAGATTTTGAATCTAATACCTTAGAAGAACTGCCTCAATTTCCAGGCCCATGGGAATCTGAATCACTCCAGATTAGAGCTCCCACAATACTAGTAAGAAATGAAGACTCAGTGGTTCCAAGGAACACGGATGTCGTGAAGAACACTAAGGTTCAGTGTCATCTCACTGTAGAAGAGTTGCTCAAAGCAAAACCTGAGTTATGGAATCATGTGAAGGATCAGGTCCCAGAACTTGAGTCCAATATGCCAAAAGCAGGCTCTAAGCAAAGGGTACCAGAGATACCTCTCAACAAAATAGGGGACATGTGTGAGGGTGAAGAAGGTAATACTTATCTTCCAATCACCTACCAAGGTTACACAACAAAAGCAATCATAGATTCAGGTGCGGGTGTTGCTATTGCGACCACCTCCTTGTGGAAGCAATGGGGCAAGCCCACATTAAGACCAACTAGAATGAAGCTTCAAATGGCTGATGGTCATTTTGAAAGACCTCTAGGATTGCTAGAAGGGATCACTCTAACCACTTGTGGTGTAGAGTTTGAGCACACATTTGCTATATGTGACTTTGAGAAAAATAATGTCTATGAGATGATCCTAGGAAGACCCTTCCTACGACAATTGCAAATAGTACAGGATTGGGGAACTAACTCCTTGTACTTACAGCACTTAGGGGTTACCACCAAGGTCAATTTGAAGGATTACACCTTCAGAGATGTACCACCCCTACAGTGGAATTCTATCCACAAAGTGAAAGAAGATTCCATCTCTGTGCATTCTGAAAGTTCACCTGATCCATCATGGCTGCATGAAGACACTCATTTGTGGATGTGCAAAGTCGCAAAGGAAGAGGAAAAACGTTTAAAGGCAAGGGAAGAAGGAACTTCACTAGGAGATAGACCAGTTAGAGACCCAGCCTACACACCGATGATCTTTCCAGATGAGGAGTTTGAGCCTCATGGCTGGCCAGAAATCTTAGCCACCATGGACATTGCTGTCAATGAGGAACAGTGGACACCTCATTGTGATGAGGAGGGTTATGATATCTCAGTGTTCATGTGTCAACCCTTGCTAGAAGAATGTGACCCTAGTTATGTCATAGAAGAAGAAGAGAATGACGATGATCTGGAGTCTATTGTGATGGATAGTTGCTTTAACTCAGAGCAGCACTATCTAGAAGATATAGGAGTGTTCACCCAGAAAGAAGAAGAACCTCTCACAAGTATTAAAACAGTAAACTCAAAGGATGGAAGTGAGAGTAGTCAAAAGAAAAAGAAAAGAAAAGCAGTGAAACAAGAAAAGGAGGAATCATTGTTTGAAGTACCAGAAAACTTCAAGAAATATGAAGTTGACGACCGCAAAATTTTGGTACAAATGCCTAAGAGAGAGGCCATCATAGGAGAATCATATGATAATAAAGAAAAGACCAAGAAGATTGTAGTGACCATTGAAGAGAACGAAGAGAGATGCACATATATAGGAGATGACCTAAGTGCAAGAGAAGAAATGGAGCTTGTAGCTCTATTAAGGGAATATAGGGATGTGTTTGTGTGGCACTATAGAGACTTGAAAGGGGTAGATCCAAGAATTTGCTCTCATACTATCCCCATGACTGCTGATGCCAAGCCCACCAAACAGAAGCCCTACACGTATAATGATACCTATGCAGCCAAAATAAAAGAAGAAATTGATAGGTTGATTGAAGCTGGATTCATCTATGAGATTGAGCATACTGAATGGGTGTCCCCCATTGTAGTAGTGCCCAAGAAGAACGGAAAGTTGTGAGTGTGCATTAACTTGAAAAAAGTTAATGCCGCTACAATCAGAGATAGCTATCCGCTTCCAATCACCGAACATTTATTGGAGCGTGTTGCAGGCAAGGAAGTTTATAGCTTTCTTGATGGATTTTCAGGTTACAACCAAGTAGCCATTGCCCCAGAAGATCAACACAAGACAGCTTTTGCCACGGAATGGGGAATCTTTGCATTTCGTGTGATGCCATTTGGGCTCACCAATGCACCTGCAACATTCCAAAGGCTCATGTGTCATGTCTTCAAAGAGTTCTTACGAAAGAGCTTAGAAGTGTATGTGGATGATTTATGTGCTCATTCCCAAGAAAGAAGATTTCACATCCCTGAGCTCAGACAGATCTTCAACAAGTGTAGAGAATATCGAGTGTGTCTGAACCCAGAAAAGTGTGTGTTCATGGTGCGTCAAGGTAAAATCCTCGGTCATATTGTTTCTAAGAATGGAATCTCAACGGATGAAGATAAGGTACGGGCCATAGCGGAGCTGCCAAGGCCAAGGAATGTTAAAGAGGTACAAGCCTTTATGGGCCATTGTGGATATTACTGTAGGTTTATCCACATGTACGCGATCATAGCTAGACCCCTTTATGCCTTGTTGTCTAATTTTGAGTGGAACGACGAATGCGAGAATTCTTTCAATGAACTGAAGAAACGTTTGTGCACAGCACCAATATTGACCACTCCTGATTGGAATAAGCCATTCCATGTCCATGTGGATGCATCCAATCATGCCATAGGATGTGTGCTAGCACAACCCACAGGTGAAGGGAATTTAGATTTGCCCATAGCATATGCTAGTAGACAACTAAACCCAGCCGAAAGAAATTATACCACAACCGAGCGAGAAGGGTTAGGCATGGTATATGCTGTAAAGAAGTTTAGACACTATTTATTGGCCAACAAGTTCAAGTTTTTCACTGATCATCAAGCTTTGTTATATTTGGTCAATAAACCTTGCAATACTGGACGCTTAGTAAGATGGTTCCTCTTACTAATGGAGTATGACTTTGAAGCTGTTGTCAGGAAAGGTAGAACCCACCTTCGGGCAGATCACCTTTCTCGCATTACTTCAGGAGAGTCACCACAAGGAGTGTCTGATGAACTACCTGATGCTTATCTGTTCAATTTGGAAGTTGTTCCTAAATGGGCAAATAAGTTGGTACCAGTCCTAACCTTTGGCCCTGCAAATAAGAATGTGAAAACATCACAAGAAGAAATTGTAAAATCACAAAAATATCACATATTAGCAGGAAGCATGTACAAACAAGATACTGAGGGTGTATTAGCTTGTTGTGTCGAGGATGATGAACATAGTAGTTGGTTGCAGCAAGCTCATGAGGGATTGCTAGGAAATCACTATTCTAAACAACGAACATTGCAGAATTTGAAACGTTTAGGAGTGTATTGGCCTAGCATGGACAAAGAAATACATGAGTGGATCAAGAATTGTCCAATGTGCAGAGAGAGACCACCAGTGGAGCATGCGACCCTTTATCAAGTATCATTAATTCCAGATTGGAGTGCTCCATTGGTAGAGTTCATGAGATCGGGAAGATTACCCAAAGAGGCTAGTCTAGCAAGAAGAAGAAGCATGGAGCAAGAGGCTCAAGGCTATGCCCTAGTAGGAGACAACCTATACCGAAGAGGCAAAGATGGTTACTTAAGACTGTGCGTTCACGAATCAGATTATTTGAAAGTCTTAGAAACTGCACACAGCAGTGTTGCAGGTGGACATTTTGGTCCTGACCGAGTGATCAAGACCATTCTATTCTCAGGACTTTGGTGGCCCACTCTTCATATGGATGCACATACCTATGTGAAGAAATGTGACACATGCCAACGTGCACAATATCCAATGAGAAAAGACGAGATGCCCTTGAGGCCAATGATGGGAGGACGTGCATTTTCGAAGTGGGGCATAGACTTCATAGGTCCTATTAACCCCCCAGCTAGAAACTCCCATGCAGAGTATATTATTGTAGCCACAAATTACCTTACCAAGTGGGTAGAAGTGAAAGCCACAACAAGGAATGATGCTCAGACGACGGCTAAGTTCTTATTCGAGAATGTGTTCACGAGATATGGGCTACCAATAGAGTTAGTGAGCGATAGAGGCACACACTTCTTGAATGAAGTCATTGACAATCTTCTCCAAGAATTCTTGGTGATACATAAGAAATCTGCCCCCTATCACCCACAAGCTAACGGACAAGCCGAGAGTACCAATAAGATCCTTTGTAACGTATTGACAAAATTGGTAAATAATAAACGCTCTGATTGGGACAAACAACTTCATCATGCTGTTTGGGCTTATCGAGTTGCCTACAAAACGGTACTCAACGCCACCCCATTTCAGATGGTCTTCGGACAGAACGCTGTGCTACCATTAGATTTCTTAATCCCTGCCTTAAAAGTAGCACAAGAGTATGAGTGGAATGGGCATGAATTGTCCTCTAGGATCTTTGATCTCGAACGCTTGGGTGAGACGAGGCTACGAGCGGCAGCAGGCATCTACGCTGCAAAGAAGCGGCAAAAGGCATACTTTGATGCACACATGAAGGATAAGGGATTGAAAGAGGGAGATCTAGTGTTGGTATACACACTAAAACAACATGCCCATAAGTTGGAAAAAAGAGGATATGGACCCATGATCATTAATAGAATTTCCACTAGTGGTGCAGTTCAGTTGGCCACTCTAGAAGGAGATATCTTGCCAAACTATATTAGTGGCTGTAGAGTCAAGCTATATCAAGAACCTCTTACTGAGGATATGTTAATGAGACTCAACACTGCGAAGAAGCGAAAAGAAGAAGAGTTAAGAGTGAGAGAAGAAGCACAGGTAGAGGCCAGAGAGCGTATTAGGCGAAATAAGTTAAGGCGATTAGGCCTAGAAGTCAACTCAAAAGCCCCAAAATATCACATGGATATGTGTCAAAAGTCAGACATAGCGACTTCTCAGGTCATTGACCGAAGACCCTTTGTGACCATAGAGATAGGACAAGGGAAGGGTGCAAGGACGGTGAAAGCATTGATTGACTCAGGTGCAGCAAGTAGTGCAGTTAGACTTTCCTACTGCCAAGACTTGGGGTTGAACATCAATCCCATAGAAGCTTATCTCATAGGATTGGGAGGTGTGGAAACCCCTTGTTTGGGCGAGGTGGAACTTCCCATCTACCTTCAAGATGTTCCAATGAAAGTCAAAGTGCTAGTATGTCAAGATGAGAACCTTACAGAACCACTTGTCTTGGGTCAAGATTGGATCTATGACCATGCAGTTAACTTAAACCTAAGAAGTCAAATTCTTCAAGTTTGGGTACATGAACAATGCATTACATTAGAATTAGAGAACTGCATGCTCCTAGATCATGGCACCACACACTCTCTTAGTTCTTCCAAGACTAATCATATGAAAGAAGATGTTGTATGTGTCAAAAGCTCTATGATGCAGAAGGAGTCAATCGTGGAAGACCAGGTTCGAAGGCGGGTGGATCCTTCTGTAGCCACAGTAGTGAGCCCACCACACAAGCAAACACAACCGTTCACGACAACTGCTACATCAAATAGAAAGACACCATTCGATAAAAAAGCGGTTCCGGGCATGAAGCAGATCTAGGTACGCAAAGGAGAGCAACCACCAGCCTTACCCCCACAAATCCCATCCATGCACACTAACCAAGCCAGAAGACGAAGGAAGCAGCTCAGACAAGCTCCATCACAAGATATCCAACAAGTTTGGGTGCCTAAGAAGTTAGCTGCCGCTCAACAAGGGCAATTACAGATGTGGGTACCTAAGAAGATCCTACACCCACAACAACCTTTGTTCTCCCACATGCAAAAGGTTTCAACAAAGAGGCCAAAAAGAGAAAAGGGAAAGAACCACGTACAGAGACCAAAGGAAGATCAAATCAGCTCTTCAACATTAGTAGGAAGACATGCAAAAAGGATATGGGTTTGGAAGCCAAAAGTGCAAGTAGCCTCCACCGAACCAAAGCATCAACCACACTGGATACCACAGTTCAGAAAGCATCCAAAGAGAAAGACGCCTGAAGTGACCTCTACAGTACCAAATGATGTTCTAAAATGGACTCCAATAAGGAGGATTACATCAGTTCGAGACTCAATGGATACCTCCACCAAGGTCGGCATCAACCTCCACAAATAACATCGAAAGCCTCGAACGAGCAACAACCATGTGCTCCTTGCACAACCCTGTCTTTTGCACCATTTAGGTCATGCATTTCCAAAGTATGCATTAATATAGGGCCACATTACACGGCCGTGCATAGACACACTTGAGAATCCCATGCACAAGAGCACAGTGACATATGTCAAACATTTCTATTGATACTAACTTTTGTGTTCTTGTTTTGTGATATCCTGTTCCTCCAAAAAAAAAAAAAAAAAAAAAAAAAAAAAAGAAGTGGGAGAGAGCTTGTTCCCAGATTTGGCTTATGAAACATGAATGAGTCATGCTTAGTTGAAGGTGGAACTGTTGATTACTAGGCATTTATCAATTTGGATCGCAGTGTGTCTCGGCCAGCAGTGAGATTATTGCTACCTTATCTGGTAGAGGACAAGCATTTGGCATGAACATGGCATCTACAACTATGATTTTCTCTTACCATGGTAGGAATGAAGAGTTTGAAG